>OU015490.1:41011060-41326858 GCA_907164885.2 Dolomedes plantarius
TTGAATCGTATAAACTTGACAATACACTTCTTTATTCCTCATCATTAAGAGATTTATGAACTAAACATTATTTCATGGCATTTTCCCAACATTCTATTCTCTAATGCAATGGTTCTCAACCCAGTTATAAGAATAATTACAAGTTAAAAAGAACTTTTTATATACCACGTTTTTAAATTTTCTATTGAATCATATAAACTTGACAATACACTTCTTTATTCCTCATCAAGAGATTTATGAACTAAACATTACTTCATGGCATTTTCCCAACATTCTATTCTCTAATGCAATGGTTCTCAACCCAGTTATAATAATAATTACAAGATAAAAAGAACTTTTTATATACCACGTTTTTAAATTTTCTATTGAATCATATAAACTTGACAATACACTTCTTTATTCCTCATCATTAAGAGATTTATGAACTAAACATTATTTCATGGCATTTTCCCAACATTATGTTCCCTAATGCAATGGTTCTCAACCCAGTTATAAGAATAATTACAAGATAAAAAGAACTTTTTATATACCACGTTTTTAAATTTTCTATTGAATCATATAAACTTGACAATTCTATGTATTAATAAATACTTTTTTAAAATTTTTTTGACGAATTATCCCATCAATTTGAAAGAAAATGATCAAATGCGTAATAAAGAGAGCAATTATAAGAAATTTTCAAACAACAAAATTAACTGAAAATTAATTCTATTCTGCTTAAAGATGGCTAAAAGTATTAAAATAATGCATTGTCATCGTGTTCTGAGCTATTCTAAAAGTTTCAAATGTCTAGCTAGTCGGAAAGTTAGTTAAAAATCGATTGCAAGATTTGCACTGCACAAACAAGCACACACACAAACAAGAAAGTGAGTTAATAAAAACACGGTAAAAATGATTTTTCGTATACGAAAAATCATTAAAAAAATTGTATCATTTCTATAAGACTATATATAGTCTTATAGAAATGATGCAATTTATTTTTTTTAAAATCACTCCTGACATCACGGAGGTAAAATTTGTCTTACTAGCTGTAAAATGGCTGCGACTTTACGCTGTAGAAAATATATTCTAATTTCTAAGCAGATTTCTAAGCAGAACAGGGATTTTTTTTTTCGTATTCGAAACGTCGGGAAACAAATAAAAACAGGAATTTTTAGTATTTCAAGAAAAAAAAATTAGGAAAACAAAATTATTTTGTTCCCAGTTAAGAACCACTGGTCTATTCTAAAGAAAGTCGAGAGTCGTTCTTTTATTCAGAATTTCGAATACGCACAGTACCTGTTTAGCATCAGGTATCGATTTATCGGTGCGGGGCCCAGAAAAGACAGTTCATTCACACCTGTATACTCACTGCTCTTCGATCGCCCGAAAGAGGAAGAATGGGACCATAGACTCACGTCGAAAAATCGCCATGCTAACGAGGCTTAGGAAGCTGAAATTTTGCTTCCTCTTACGATCTAGAATGCTCGCTAAAATATTGTAAGGTATACACAAGATTCGATTCACAAGAATCGAACTTTTGAGTGAATGAATTAAAGAAGCTGCTTTAGATATGCTAATTTCGGCATACGCGCTTAGTATAAATACCATGCAGCGTCATTAATAAAAAAGGTGGTTAAGGTTGAAACGGTGTTATCCTGCGCTAGTGCTTAGGGGGCCCGAAGTTTACATGGCAGTACTGCTGGTTTGACTTACTGTTTGTGAGTATTCAAAATGTGTATTTCTACTGAATGATATTATATATATTCCGTACAAGTAGTACGTATGCTTATTGCTGTAAAAGCCAATTATATGTGCAACGAATTCAATAAACATTGTTTCATGTATAAACTGTGTTTGTATAAAATACAAATAGAGTGCCCCTTAGTATTTACTCTATAATATCTTTTTTAAAAATTCGAACTTAAAGATCGAATTCTTTTTTTATGGGGGGATAAAAGGGGGCGTAACCTCCCCCCCCCCCACCCACCCCCCAAAAAAAAATAATCTATAACCCGTATTTAACATTGGATTTCGACCGGATTACTCATAAATGAAAGTACGTGTTCAAAAAATATAACTAAAAATAAATAATCCAACAGAGCTAGATAATTATAAGAAGAATGCAGGTAAAAAACAAACAGAAATCAAGCACTCGGGGTTCCACGCACCAGAGGCAAGATTCTGCAGTACTGTAGTGCCGGAACTGAACCAGAAATTGAGGTAACCGACTGGTCTCGTCATTAGGTTTTAAGTTAACTTGTTTGGCAGTCTATGCTCGATTTTTAATTTTTTTGTTAGTTTGATTCGTTTATTTTATTTTTACGGTTCAAGAAACATATACATACAGAGTTTCGTTAAATTCGCCCCAAAACAGATGGAGCTAAAAAAATTTGAAAATTCAGTTTTTTTTCAAATGTGGTTCAAAGTATTACGTTTTACAGCTTAAAATCTATATATTTATATAAAAGCCAAATACCACTCACTGACTAATCACTTTATTTCTGGAACCATCAGGCCCAGGAAGCCGAAATTATGCATGGAGATTCTTCTAATGCGTTACGTGCTCACTGAGTTCTTTTATTTAAAAAGAAATAAAAAGAGGTTAAAATAAGTGTTTAAATTCCCAAAATTAAAAACAAATCTTAAATACATATTTAATCTTAAATCCATATGTAATCTTAAATCAAGGTCGTTAAATGACACGGTGAGCTCCTCTGAGGAAAGTAACACCTTACTGCCAAAGTTAGTTTAAATTATATGGAACAAATACACAGAGAAGTTTCTATCTATATATATATATATATATATATATATATATATATATATATATATATATATATATATATATATATATATATATATATATACACATACATATATATATATATATATATATATATACACACATATATATACACATATATATATATATATATAGATATATATATGCACACACACACACACATATATATATATATATATATATATATATATATATATATATACAGTAACCACCGCTTATAGTGATCAGTGGTTATAAGAATCAACCGTTTATAAGAATCAATATCGCAAAAACAAAAACAAATGTATTATTTCCATGTTAAAATTTCCGCTTTAAAGAATCAATCCACCGGTTATAAGAATCAGTTTGCAATCTTCGCCTTCCTTTCATTTTTCCAAAAAATGCCACTTGAACTCTCAAAAGGTACGAAATTCTTTCTTAAGTTTTTGAAATGAAAGATTGATAAAACTTTGGGGTGGAAAACAGTGGTAAAATACATTCCTTTAGACATACCATAAGAGTTTCTCCTTATAAGCTTTTGCTAAACACTGTCTGATTAGCTTTACCCAGGGGCATCTAACCCGCCCGGGTCCGATTTCACTTTTCTCCAGACAGGCACTCCTTTTTTCCCACCACTTACTTCCTGGTTGCGGATTTCTGGACCCTGAATCACATAAATCTTCCGCGAAGTGTTCACCATCACTTATGCAAATGTGACAGAGGATTCAGCACTTCAAACCGTGAAACGTAAGCGGATCCATTTTGCTGAATCAGATGAACCAGATGCTGAATCTAACGTTTCACGGTTTGATTCAGAATCAAACCGTGAAACGTAAGCTATAAAGTGAATCTTCGTCTCAGACTGTAATAAGCATACGTCGCTAGTATTCACTTTAGTTTTCTAACAAAATTGCCTGTTAGTGTTAGAAATTTTTGATAGTCGAATTCAAATATGATAAAAACAAGGAAAACTCTTAGTTTTTCTGAAAAACAGAACTTGTTAATTATATATGATGCTCTTCCAAAGTGTAGTCATAGAGAAGCTGCCTCTTGTTGATTTTATAATCATGTGTTGTTACTTATAGGTCTAGAAATTGAGTTATAGTATTTTGTTTAGAAATTGAGTATTTTTAAAATTATAAAAAATAATTTTAATAAAGGATAAATAACGTAAATTAAAGAGTATTTAATGGTAAATTATGTATATATGTGCCTGTGTGTTTATATATATGTACAAGTATATATTTGTGTGTGTGTGCCTGTCCAAAAAGAAGTTTCGGTTATAAGAATCAACCGCTTATAAGAATCAAAAACAGTAATAACAAACGTGATTCTTATAAGCGGAAATCACTGTATATATATATATATATATATATATATATACATACACAGTGGAATCTCAATCTATCGTTTTTCAAGGGACCGACAGAACTGAACATATATATATATATATATATATATATGTACCGTAAAATCTCGACTATAATACGCATACGTGTATAATACGCATGCTTGATTTTGCGCGAAATTTTCGGAAAAAATTTAAATTCGACTATAATGCGCACCCATAACTTTTCAATATTTTATCTAAAAATTGCACAAATATTTATTACGATAGATTAAATTTGTAATAAAAATAATCGAAAACGTCATATTCGGTAGAAAAAAAACTTAAATTTTGAATTCAAAACAAACAAAACTGTGACATTATCAGTCTTAATCACTTTCTCTAGAACACAGCTCATCTATTGTTTGTCGTTTATTCAGTGTTTAAAATCAAGTTTTTTTGTACACGAGTATAATACGCGTCCTCAGTTTTGCGGACTAAAATGTGAAAAAAAAGTGCGTTATTATACTCAAGATTTTACGGTATATATATATATATATATATATATATATATATATATATATATAACAGTTCCATAACTGACTCATTCATTCACTGACTGACATACAACGCACAGACCAAACCGCTGGACCTAAAGGGCTTAAATTTTGCATGGCGATTCTTCTAATAGTGTAAGGGTGCACTAAGAAAGCTTTTTCAAAAATTCTTCTTAGATTTTTTTAAATTAAATTTTTAAGCTGTTTTTTAAACTTTTTTTACGTTTGCATTTAAAATAATACATTGAGCGTTATAAAATTTATATCACGAGAAAGATCATAAAAATTCCTTCAAAATGAAATTTTTTTCGAATTTTTACCTCCATTTCCTGATTTTTGGTGAATTTTTAAAGATTAATTTTTAGAATTTAATTTTTTAAATGCTGATCACGTGATTTCTTTTTCTGGTACTTTCAATAAATTTATCGTCACGTGCAAAAAAAAATAGACAAAAAATATTTTTTTCTTGCTAATGCGGCAGACGATTGGACTTTATTTTGTCTATAAAAATATCCCTTACGATTTTTTATATATATGTTTTTTTTACATCAATTGTATACATTGATCGTCGTATTTATTATAAATATATATATATTTTTTTTTTTTGGAATTAATTGCATACATTGACCGTTGTATTTAATTTCAATGTACTTCGTAGCGAAGCGCGGGTTTTCAGCTAGTATATATATATATATATATATATATATATATATATATATATAATATCACGTATAGACATAGGAAGCCGAAATTATGCATGATGGTTCTTTTAATGCCGTAGGTGCATTAGAAGAACCATATATATATATATATATATAAAATCACATATAGACATAGGAATCCGAAATTATGCATGGTGGTTCTTTTAATGCCCTAGGTGCATTAGAAGAACCACTATATATAACTATATATAACTATATACATATATTTGTGTGTGTGTGTGTGTAGTAATTACTTGTAAATGTATACCATAAATTCGGCCAAAAATAATTTTGAAATGTATGCTATATTTTAGCACAGAGGGAGTAATAAAATAACTAATGAGGTGTATAACTAATCACCGGAAATTTCATCATCAGACAAAATTTAAGGGAATCAGGAAAAAAAACGAATTTTGGCCAAAGTATGTTGGGGAGTCGATAAAAGAAAACAAATAAATGCATATCCAATAATCCAGGGGTGGCCGAGATTATACAGTGTTATGAGCCTTTTCGGAATGTTTACATACTTAGGAGAACCAAAAATAGAAAAACGGTTATATTGGATATGAAAGAAATTTTAGACATCGTTTTTTTCCCTAACGTTTTAAATTAAGTATATTACTCTCGAATTGTTAGAATAGTTAATATTTCTAAATTATCAAATAACTTTAAAAGGTTTAATAATTATTTTTATTTTAATTGTTTCGCAAAATTATTCCAATCTGGTATATATTGAGTTTTTGCGGTTGGTAGAAGTTGGGTTAAATATTGATTCGTCAACGGCGCGTGTTGTTTATATTTTGTCGACAAAAATGTAAAATACGGGGATTCATAGCTAAAAGCACGGGGATTCATAGCTAAAAGTTACGAAAATGGCGGTTATTCGACATGCCTCTATTTTAATTTTGTGTATGTTGATGCTGGCATAGGTTTCTAAAGACACTGTTTGACCATCCCTGTAATAAGGGGCCGTTTAAATATTACGTAAGCACAATTTTAGTCATTTTAGACCCGTCCCTTCCCTTGTAAGCAAGATGTCCGACCGACCCCCCTTTTTTGGTGTTTTGTTTTGTTTTGTTTTTGTTTTTGTTTGCTGACGTATGATTTGGCAAATTTCTCGTCGCTATTTCAAAGGGTCAAACGATTTTTTTTTCCAAATCATTAATTTAGTGTACATTCCTAAGAAAAAGTACATGGATATTAAATCATGAACAGCAAATACATTGAACAATAAACGAAAAAAGTTAGAATTATATCAACGTTGCAAAAGATTTATTAATTCACTCAATGCAAATAGTATAATACAAAAGTAGTAAATATTCAAGTACAGATGGCAGGGGAGTGGATGTGGACAGGATCATATATATACTATATATATATATATATATATATATATATATATATATATATATATATATATATATATATATATATATATGTATGTATATATGTATATATATATATATGTATATATATATATATATATATGTATATATATGTATATATATATATATATATATATATATATATATATATGTATATGTATATATATATGTATATATATATGTATATATATATGTATATGTATATATATATATATGTATATATATATATATATATATATATATATATATATATATATATATATATATATATATATATATATATGTATATGTATATATATATATATGTATATATATATATATATATATATATATATATATATATATATATATATATATATATATATATATATATATATATATATACACACAACGTGACAAAAAGCTCTGAAGCCGGGCTGCGAAGTTTTTTTATTTTATTTATATTCTGGTATGACATGTTTTTTGCGCTTATTTGCAGGTCTATAAGTGATCCCGTGGGGTGGTGCTCATATTTTTTTATAACGTTTTATATATGTTGTTTTTTTTTTGAGCGGTTATTTTGTAACACCTACCTACGACCGTTACGTCATAAGAAGCTTTCAGCTTTTTTTGTTTGTTAGTTTATGTTAATTTTAATTATAAACTTTTTTTTTAATATGACACCATGGCGAAACCACTTGTATTTTGTTTAGTTTTTCTTTGCTTTACCCACGGCTGAAAAGCAAAGCGAAGACGGGGGATCGATTTTTCTATTTTCAGTTTAATTGTTTGACATTTTGTCTTTTGGGTGTTAATTCACCTGCGTTTTTAGTTTTGTTCTTTGGGTGTTAACACACCTATAGTTTTTCGAATGTTAATTCACCTACGTTAATTGTTAGTTGCTAGGCTGCAGCATGCATACGGTTATAGAATTTGCAAATTTTGCCAAGTGATATATATGCATAGATACATACACACATATATATATATATATATATATATATATATACTAGCTGAAAACCCGTACTCCGCTGAGTACATTCAAAGTAAATACAACGGTCAATGTATGCAATTAATGCCAAAAATATGTATAAATATATTTATAATAAACGCAACGATCAATCTATGCAATTGATGTAAAATATATACGAAAAAATATGTTTATAAAAACTTCGTAACGGATATTTTTATAGACAAAATAATGTAGAAGAAAATATTCAAATTAAATCTAATAGAACATACTAAATAATATAGTACAGTTAATATAGTACAGTTTGAGGAACATTTCTTTTACTGTAATTTAATATTTTTTTGGATAATGTCCAATCGTCTGCCGCATTAGCAAGCCAAATTTTTTTGTGTCTATTTCGTTGTTATGCACGTGACGCAAAAATAAAAGAAATGAAACCACGTGATCAGCATTTAATAAATTAAATTCTAAAAATTAATCTTTAAAAATTCACCAAAAATCAGAAAATGGAGGTAAAGATTCGAAAAAGTTCTCATTTTAAAGGAATTTTTATGATCTTTCTCGTGATATAAATTTTATAACCCTCGAATTATTATTTTAAATGCCACCTTTAAAGAATATTACAAAAACAGCTTAAAAATTTAATTCTAAAATATCTAAGAAGAATTTTTCAAAAATCTCTCTTAGTGCACCCCTACACTATAAGAAGAATCGCCATGCAACATTTCAGCCCTTTAGGTCCAGCGGTTTGGCCTGTGTGTTGTATGTCAGTCAGTCAGTCAGTTACGGAACTGTTTTATATATATAGATGTGTGTGTGTGTGTGTGTGTGTGTGTAAGTAAGTAAGTAATTATTCTGAATCAATACGGTAAGTAAATTATATGTCTCGAGATTCTGTTTTTTTTTTTTTTTTTCGTTTTCGTTAAATTAAACATTTGGTTAGAATTAAATTACGGAAAAGGAATTTTGGTTATTTTTTCACTATGTTATAATAGGTCATTTTAATTTTTAAAAATATGCAAGGGAGAAAGGGGGGACGCGGGATGCGTGGACACCATTGAAGGGCGCCGCGACTCGAAATAGGTTCGGAAAACACTGTCTTAGGACTAATATTTCAGAAACTTGAAGACAGTAAGCAGAATCTGCATCAAAACGCAGTAAATTTTAGGGACAAAAAATGGCCCCTAAAAGAGTAAGTCAGGCGGTCATTATGTCTTTTGTCACCTGTGTGCTACATCTCTGCTCAAGCCGAAAATTCTAAGCCCGAGCCCGATTGTTCGTTAGACCCTGACCTACATGTATTCAGGCTGACTAAGGCCTAAGCTCGACTAGACCAGGACGGGTATGTCGGCCTGTAATCATACCCGTCACCAATTTTAAAGTGATGTAAAAGCTAATTTTAGTAGTCATCTTTTAACAATCCTTTTGAGAATGGGCATATTAATAATTTATTTCTATGCTACTCGCGTCATGCTATCTTAAATACTTAATCCGGATGCCAACTTGCTAGGGAGGTATACAGTGTTAAGTAGGGCTATTTTAGACCAGTTAGACGGTTATAAGTCTATGTTTCATTTAAATAAATAGCAGATAATTACAAGATAAAAAGAACTTTTTATATACCATGTTTTTAAATTTTCTGTTGAATTATATAAACTTGACAATTCTATGTATTAATAAATAATTTTAAAAAAAAATTTTGGTGAATAATCCCATCAACTTGAAAGAAAATCAAGTTAATTGGAAGTTAACTTGCATTTAACTTTTCGTTCCCGTCCCGGTCGATAGATGGCTGCACCAGTCTACAAAACAAAATTAACTGAAAATAACTGAAAATGAATTTAATTCTGCTTAAAGATGGCTAAAAGTGTTTAAAAATGCATTGTCATCATGTTCTGAGCTATTCTAAAAGTTTCAAATGTCTAGCTAGTCGGGAAGTTAGTTAAAAATCGATTGCAAGATTTGTACGGGACAAACACACACACAAACAAAGAAACAAGAAAGCGAGTTAACAAAAACATGGTAATGAATAGTAGAAAATTGCTAAGGTTTCTAATTTGATTAGAATTAAAAACAGCTTTATAATAAAAACAACGAGAAAATTCATTAAAATTTCTGAAAACTCAAATTAGATGGGAACACATCGTTGAACTTCGACTACATCTGCGATAGATCCGAAATCCAAAGAATTTAATTGTTCGGAAAGGCTAAAAATGTTCCTGCAGGAACAGGCTAAAATTTCGGCTCTTTTTTTTTTTTTTTACGGATTACTAAAATTTTCTACTATTTATTTAAATGAAACGCAAACTTATAACCAGTGGCGTAGAGAACATAACTGGCGCCCGGGACACGATACCTTTGTGGCGCCCCCCCCCCCCTGAAAAACATATAGTAATATAATATATAGACCCTATATTGTCGCCCTCGATAAACATATAATAACATAATATATAGACCTTATATTGGCACTCCCCCCCCCCGAAAAGCATAGAGTAACATAATATATAGACCTTATGTTGGTGCCCTCCCCTAAAAACATATAGTAATATAATATATAGACCTTATATTGGCGCCCCCCCCCCACAAAATAATATAGTAATATAATATATATGCCTTATACTGGCTCCCTCCCCGAAAAACATATAGTAATATAATATATAGACCTTATATTGGGGTCCTCCCCTGAAAAACATATAGTAATATAATATATAGACCTTATATTAGCATCCACCTCGAAAACATATAGTAATATAATATATGGATCTTACATTGGCGCCCCTCTGCGAGTGGCGCCCGGGGCATGATAGACCCCCTTGCCCCCCCCCTTGCTACGCCACTGCTTATAACCGTCTAACGGGTCTAACATAGCCCTACTTAACACTTTCTACTTCCCTAACAAGTATTTTGTTCTTTCACCAAATTCTAACAGATTAGGGCAGTGATTTCCCACATGTGTGCCGCGGCACTCTAGGGTGCCGTGACATCGGGCAGGGGTGTAGCAAGATTTTTTTTTTAAGCGGATAAACAAAAATATATTAGCAGCGTCCTCTTAAAATAAATATAAAGTTGAATTACTCTCAAGAAATCGATGCGTAATCGACTGTGACACAGATCGATGCACTCGTCCCTCAGGATGTATTAGCTATTCTGCTAGGCCTGATATCAAACGTTTGTGCTCTTATCATCCATAGCAACTCTCACGTTAACCTTTAGCTTACGGGGGCCCATTTTTGAGATTCCCTCTTTAGAACGGGAAATTTCATACCCCCTTTGTAGGAACGGCCATTAAGGGGTTATATATATATATATATATATATATATAGGACCAAGGCAAACAGTGCAAGAGTTGTGCGGAATAGCTACTAGATGTCGCTCAGGTTTGCGTGACAAGGTAAACATGCGAGAAAGAAAAAACGGGAGAGAGGTCGTAGGGAGAGACGAGCGAGGTCATCTCCGAGAGACTGCAACGCTCATCTTATTTCTTAATGTCCATATGTTAGCTGTGTTGTAGCCGTCGTTATGTAAGTTGTTATGTCCAAGAAATATTAAACAGTGTTCGCTGCTGCAAGATTTTTGCATCATCATTCTTCTAGATATCTTGCCATCCTATATATATATATATATATATATATATATATATATATATATATATATGTGACAGGCAGCGTGTTTTGCTCCTGTGTAAATTCGATTTGATGCAGTCAATACGTATATTAAAATAAATGGGCGAGTGGCGACGCCATTAAGGAAGTAATCCAATTCGTGATAAATCCTGCTTTATTGAACTTCATAAGTTGACCACTCTCCAGGTTGATTACCGCACTTCGCCATTTTAAAATCTATCCGGCACGAATGCCACGAGCTCCCGCTCTCAACGAAATTCGCCTCCAATCTGCCGCCAAAAACCTAATTCCCTCCGAGCTCCTGCTGCCCGCGCATGTGCAGACCTCAACCTTGGTCATCTGGACCTTTAATATCGCTGATCTTGCAATTTAACTTCGCGCCCAAAACTTTTACACTTCTAAAAATAAATCCTCTCGCCTAGAATTATTCGCTTTGCGCTCAAGTCGCTTTTAAAAGATGATTTTCCCCACAGCAAAATACGCGCGCTTTGTAAATGAAATGTTAGATTCTTATTATTTTAAGCCCCCTTTCCCCGTACTTCTCAACTATATTTTGACAGCTCAGTTATGTTTTGACATATATATATATATATATATATATATATATATGTGTGTGTGTGTGTGTGTGTGTGTGTGTGTATACAGTCGATTATGGTTAATTGGACCACCAGTTAATCGGACCGAATCCCGTCTTGTAACATAAGTCATGTTCATTTAATCGGACCAACCGGTTATTTGGACCAAAATGATCGCGTCCTGATGTAGACGATTATATACAGTCGATTCCGGTCGCGGAATCGACTGTATATATATATATATATATATATATATATATATATATATATATATATATATATATATATGTGTGTGTGTGTGTGTGTGTGTGTGTGTGTGTGTGTATATACATATATATATCATCGGTGTTCTGTAAAAAGGTCGAATATGTATATATATTTACATAGCTATTCACCTTTTTTACAGAACACCGACGATATATATTTCTTGGGCCCGTATTCTCAGGATACATGCCATCCCACCCCGTAAGGAAAAGGTTAATAAAAAGAAAACTATTTTTAGCGATTTCCATCGTAGTCCTCTATACTATCATACTGAATCCCATGGCCATTTTTGAAACAGTATTAATATACGGTAGTCTGCTGTTTGTTGCTTATATGTTTCAATAAATGAATAAAATCAGCAATGCAGTCAGTATTTATTTGAACCTAACATGTCCCCGATATACAATCCACTTTTATTTAATATTTATAAAGTTGAAAAAAAACTAAAATTCTAACAAGGGTGCCCCAAGTGTTTCTAATCTCATTCCCAAGGGTGCAGCAAACGTAAAAAAAGCTTGAGAATCCCCGTCTTCTAACTCTCAGGGCTGAGGACCCGTTTAATAAATCGGTTTGATCTGTGCGTTGTATGTCAGTGAGTCAGTCAGTCAGTTGTCAGTTACGGAACTGTTATATATATATATATAGATTAGTTGTCAATTATTCGGACTCTATATACTAGTAAGACGGGTTGCATTTTCAGTCTGAAGATTTATAGTCAACTTTATTTTGAAAAAGCTGTGCGAATTTCACGTTTCATTTTAACTCAAAATGGCGGGAACTGTACCCTCTTTTCATACGTCATGCACGTTGCAGACCTATGGCTAACTGGCAGGCCCTGATTTTCCATTAGGCCCGATAGGCTCAGGCCTAGGAGCCCCCACAGTGACGTAGCGAGCATAACTGGCGCCCGGGGCACAATACCTTTTTGGCGCCCCCCCTTTCCGAAAAACATATAGTAATATAGTATATAGAATTAGTGAAAAGGACCATTTGGCGCCCCTGTGCGAGTGGCGCCCGGGGCATGATAGACCCCCTTGCCCACCCCTCGCTACGCCACTAGGCCCCCGAATGTTGGGGGGCCACCAAAAATTTTTATTTTAAATGAAAAGAAAGAAAAATTCTCAATTAATTTGTTTTTAATTATACCTTTTTTAATAGCAATTTTTTTTATATATTTTTCCAAATTTGATTGATTGGTTCATCATATGTATAGTAGGGTAGAACGAAAAAAACTTTTTTTTGAATTTCAATATGCTCTAGTTTTCAAAAGTTGCCTTTTAACAAAATAAAGACGGAAATTAAATATTAGCGTAATTGGTGCATGTTTTCAGTTAGCGCAAGAAGGGCAAACTTTTGGTTTTTATTAAATTTTTGACAAATTTCGCAATTATTTTGAAATTGAATACACTTGTAGTACAAAAAAGTAGCAAAATATGTAATTTAAACATTCTTTTTAGTCAGGAAACCTGCTAAACTGATTATATAATACGTTTTACTTCATAAAAATAGTACACATAAAGGCACTTAAGGACGAGGCACTTAAAAGACACTCGGACATCACGGTGGAACGAAAATTTTTTTTTCGGAATTTCAATATGCTCTAGTTTTCAAAAGTTGTCTTTTAAAATTAAAATTAAGAATATAAAATCTTTTTGCTCTACTAAAATATTTTTAAGTGCCGCAAAGGGCTTCAAAATGGATATTTTTATGAAAAGTGATTATATTTGTATTTTTTGCTAATTTCTTTTATAGTATATTAAAATAATGTATATTTCCTGTAAACAAAATATTCAAAATATGATATTTTGATCAATTAAAAATTGTTTTTCTTTCATTCCAATGTGTATTATAAGAATATGCTACTGTAAAATTAATATGATGAAAATCGCGAAATTCCACAAAATCAGTTGTTCTGTTATGGCATCTAAAAATTAGAAATACTTAGAATATGCGAGTTTTCTGTCAAAATATCATATTTTGAATATTTTGTTTACAGGAAATATACATTATTTTAATATACTATAAAAGAAATTAACAAAAAATACAAATATAATCACTTTTTCATAAAATATCCATTTTGAAGCCCTTTGCGGCACTTGAAAATATTTTAGTAGAGCAAAAAGATTTTATATTCCTAATTTTAATTTTAAAAGACAACTTTTGAAAACTAGAGCATATTGAAATTCCGAAAAAAAAAATTTCGTTCCACTCTGATGTCCGAGTGTCTTTTAAGTGCCTCGTCCTTAAGTGCCTTTATGTGTACTATTTTTATGAAGTAAAACGTATTATATAATCAGTTTAGCAGGTCTCCTGACTAAAATGAATGTTTAAATTACATATTTTGCTACTTTTTTGTACTACAAGTGTATTCAATTTCAAAATAATTGCGAAATTTGTCAAAAATTTAATAAAAACCAAAAGTTTGCCCTTCTTGCGCTAACTGAAAACATGCACCAATTACGCTAATATTTAATTTCCGTCTTTATTTTGTTAAAAGGCAACTTTTGAAAACTAGAGCATATTGAAATTCAAAAAAAAGTTTTTTTCGTTCCACCCTAATGTATAGTTATATGTATAGTTCATAATATGTAAGTTATAGTGTATGTATGGGATTAATAAGTTTTTCTGGTTGCATTGTGTTGGTGTTTTAATGATGAAGTTAATATGTTGTATTGCTTTTTGTTATTTGATAATGTTCTAGGCTTCTACGCTTCCAATAGCCAATTCTTGGTAAAATGGTACTTTTCACAATGATACAAGATTATTTTTTTTGTTTGTGTGTGTCAATTTTGGAAATTTTATGCCCGCATCAGTGTTAGGGGGCCCCCATTCCGAGTTGTGCCTATAGTCCAGAATTTTCTAAATCGGGCCTTGCTAACTGGAATATGTCTATATTCACTATCAGTAATTCGGGCTCTAAATAATATTAAGATAGGTGTTACGGCTAGATTTTATACAGCGAAGTAATGAGGTTTTCGTTTCCTTTGGATCTCAAAATATTAAAAAAAAATCACTTATCGCGAACAATGAAATGACACTGTACCAGACATTGCGAAGTTTCCCATCCTATATACAAAAGAAGGTAATTTCTTTGTACTTCATGCCCGGAGAGGCTGACAGCCAATAAAACGCCGTTATTGTATACCATGATCATGGCGTGACCATTGTGATGCAATCACAATAAACAAAAGTGCCGTGGGAATATCCATTTCTGCATCAGTGTTCCGTGATGAACGTGATGTCTCTGATAAAGAGTGATCAAGATTTCTGGATTGTTCACAAAAATTGCTGCTTTAGGGTCTTCAAAAATTACTTTTGCGTTCGTGTATACGCGAATTGTGATAAGTAATTAACGTCAGTACTTAACGGAGAAAAACAATAAACTGATATTTTCCCTTTCAAACAATAAATTGAGCTTAAATGTTTAACTGTCTTTCATTAATAACTTCTTATACACGAAACGGCTATTATTTAAATCATACTTACCCCTATTGAATCGTGTTTATATATATATATATATATATATATATATATATATATACAGTAGAATCTCGATCTATCGTTTCTCAAGGCACCGATTGAAATGAACGATAAATGCGGGAAAACGATAGATGCGGAAACATAACAAAGAAATAGGATCGTTGGGACTGGATAAGATGAACGACACAAACGGAAAAACGTTGGATCCGAAAACGATCGATCGAGATTCCACTGTATATATATATATATATATATATATATATATTAGCTGTACACCTGTGTTTCGCTACGGAGTACATTTTATTACAATTACAATGAAAAAATAATGGAATTGCTTTTAAGAGGATTTCCTTATAAACAATATTTTTTGCTTCTTAATTAGGCGGAACTAATATTTGCAGGTTCGTATACGAACTTACGTGTGAGCAAGCTACGTAAAACTGACCGTGAGAGAAATAATTTTCTCTACGCCAGCATCTTTTAAAGTCTGGCCTTGAGACATATTTATCGTCATGGCGAAGCATACTTTGAGGGGAAATTGCAGTCAAAGGGGAGGTCACTGGGTATTAGAGGAATGCGTGGCACGAAAACTTTTTCTCCTTGAGCACAACCGGTTAAATAATGGCTTCGATTAAATTTTTATGCAGGGCTTTGACTTGTAGTCTAGTGCCATTACATAATTTCGGTGGTTTTAAATTCCGAAGGAGCATTACGGGTGTGCCCTTCCGCAAAGAGAGCTTTTGGTATGGAAGACCCGGTGGTTTAAGGGATTTTAAAAACTCTACCAGATAGTTAACGGCATCATCTGAATTACAGACAGCGTCTATCGACTGTCAAAATTTCAGCCCTTTAGATCCAGCGGTTTAGTCTGTGCAAGGTATGTCAGTCAGTCACGGAACTGTTTTATATATAGGTTTAATATAATATCCATAAAATATACTAATTTGAATTAAATTCTTTAATTAGTCTAGTGGTTAAATTTTATCTTGTACCGTAATTTAATATTTTTTTCTGTCAATTTATTTCGTTGTTATGCACGTGACGGAAAATTAATTTAAAGAATCACAAAAGGTAAAGAAACCACGCGATCAGCATTTAATAAATTAAATTCTAAAAATGAATCTTTAAAAATTCACCAAATATAAGAAAATTGAGGTAAAGACACGAAAAAGATTTCATTTTAAAGGAATTTTTATGATATTTCTCGTGATATAAATTTTATAACCCTCAGATTATTATTTTAAATGCAAACTTTAAAAATTGTTACAGAAACAGCTTAAAAATTTAATTTTTGAAAATCTAAGAAGAATTTTTCAAAAATCTTTCTTAGTGCAAAGAAGAATCGCCATGCCAAATTTTGGCCTTTTAGGTTCAACGGTTTGGTCTGTGCGTTATTTGTCAGTCAGTCAGTTACGGAACTGTTTTATATATATATATATATATATATATATATATATATATATATATATATATATATATATATATATATATATATATATATATATATATATATATATATATATATATATATATACTAGCTGAAAACCCGGACTTTGCTACGAAGTACATTCGAATTAAATTCAACGGTTAATGTATGCAATTAATACCAGAAAAATAAATAAATATATATATATATAGATATAAATATAGATGGATAGATAGACAGATAGATATTTTTTTATAATAAATACAACGATCAATGTATGCAGTTGATGTAAAAAAAATATATGTATATATATTTATAAAAAGAATCGTAAGGGATATTTTTATAGACAAAATAATGAAGAAGAAAATATTCAAATTAAATGTAATAGGACAAACTAAAGAATTTAGTACTGTTAATATAGTACAGTTTGAGGAACATAATATCTTTTACTGTATTTTAATATTTTTTTGGATAATGTCCAATCATTTGCCGCATTAGCAAGAAAAAAATATTTTTTTCACTATTTCGTTCTTATGCACGTGACGATAAATTAATTTAAAATACCAGAAAAAGAAACCACGTGATCAGCATTTAATAAATTAAATTCTAGAAAATTAATCTTTAAAAATTCACCAAAAATCAGAAAACAGAGGTAAAGATTCGAAAAATATTTCATTTTAAAGCAAATTTTATGATTTTTCTTGTGATATAAATTTTATAACCCTCAAATTATTATTTTAAAAGTTACTAAAACAGCTTAAAAATTTAATTTTAAAAAATCTAAGAATTTTTCAAAAATCTTCCTTAATGCACTCCTACACAATAAGAAGAATCACCATGCAAAATTTCAGCTCTTTAAGTCCAGCGGTTGGGTCTGTGCGTTATATGTCAGTCAGTCAATCAGTCAGTCAGTCAGTCAGTTACGGAACTGTTTTATATATATCCTAGCTGAAAACCCGCACTTCGCTACGGAGTACATTCAAAATAAATACAACGGTCAATGTATGCAATTAATGCCAAAAAAAGTAAATATATATATATACTCGTATATATATTTATAATAAATACGACGATTAATATATACAATTGATGTAGGAAAAAATATATATATTTATAAAAAAATCGTAAGGGATATTTTTATAGACAAAATAATGTCCAATCGTCTGCCGCATTAGCAAGGAAAAAAAAATTTTTTGTCTATTTAGTTGTTATGCACGTGACGATAAATTTAATTAAAGTGCCAGAAAAAGAAATCACGTGATCAGCATTTAATAAATTAAATTCTAAAAATTAATCTTTAAAAATTCACCAAAAATCAGAGGTAAAGATTCGAAAAAGAGAGATTTTTAGGATCTTTCTCACGATATAAATTTTATAACCCTCAAATTATTATTTTAAATGCAAACTTTGAAAAAGTTACTAAAACAGCTTAAAAATTTAATTTTAAAAATCTAAAAGGAATTTTTCAAAAATCTTTCTTAGTGCACCCCTCCACTATAAGAAGAATCGCCATGCAAAATTTCAGCCCTTTAGGTCCAGCGGTTTGGTCTGTGCGTTGTATGTCAGTCAGTCAATCAGTCAGTCAGTCAGTTACGAAACTGTTATATATATATATATATATATATATATATATATATATATATATATATATATATACAATGAAAAAATAATGACACACACGCACACGCGCGGACACACACACACACACACATACATATATATATATATGTAATATACATATAATATATCTATGCTCGAAGTAGCACACTGGCTTTCGGTGTTATGGTACTAGGATCGAATCCTGACGCGCACCATTAAATACCTCCGCGTCTAGACCGGATAGGGGCAAGTTCAATCCGCAGATCGGAAAGTCTCTGTATGAGGTTAGAAGCGGGGGGGAGAGGGTTCGATCCCTATATTTGTCACCCCTGGGGGTGCCCGGTGAAAATGCAGATGTCGTCGAATAGGGGTGGCTTGTTTGAATAGGGGTGGCTAGTTTGAAAATACAATAAAATTGAACAGAAATCGGATGACTCGTGTTTTTCGATGATTCGCTGCTACTACTCTCCTCTCCATGAAACCAGATAATCGGGAGTACACTGTACGACTTTTTTCTTTGATATTTTAAGCTGAACATAAAATCACAAACACATTTCTGAAAGAATAGACGTGTGGAGGGCACTTCGGAAATCGCAGGTGATACTTTCTAACGCATCTTCGACCTAGGTCAAGTGTCTTAGTAAATCTGCACGTATCCCCGCCATTATCGACAATAAATTTTAATTGTAAGTAGCTGCATACGAGCGACGTACATTTTTCCGTTCCATAAAATACAAAGTATATTTACTACTGATCGCGATTTCGGCAGTTCGTTCGACTGACATGCCGCCCGCGCAAGCGAAAAAATTTATTGATTGTTGCCAGCGTAAACTTACAAATTTATGGATGGGGCCTCCGGTCTAGAAACGCTGAAGGCCCCTAATTTAGAGGCTTATCTAGTTTCTTTTTTTTTCCTGTATCGTATGTAAAGGAATTCGCAACACACGGTCACAGTTAATATATTAATATTTTCCTTGAGAATAAATCTCTTTCACCATGCCAAAAAAAAAATAATAATAATCTACATCACTGATTACAATATAATTGATTACACCTGAGAAAGGCTATTCAATAATCAAATCGTTCTATTTACAATCTATATACACTGCTGGCAACTGTAAATGCAACACCCTGAAGGAAACATGCAAATAACATGAAATTTACAACATGCATTAGCGGAGGTGAGATATGCAAATGATTAGAATTTCAGCGCAGACGCACATCACGCGTGCCTGTGGCGCCACTTCAAAGCGCTATTTAAGGCTTGGAGATTTCGACGATTTCAAGTTCGGCAATTGTGTTTTTCTTGTGTTTTTTTCAAAAAAACGATCAATTATGCCTCGTCGAAAACAGCGATCATCTTTTGATCAAGTATCCGAGTTCGACATAGGAAGGATAGTGGCCTACCGAGATTGTGGATTATCATTCAGGGAAATCGGTAGTCGTGTTGGACGAAACCAAACAACTGTAATGCGGATATGTGATCGTTGGATGCAGGAGGGTACGACGGACCGGCGTGTTCGATCGCATCCACCTCAGCTCACCACTTCACGTGATGACAGGCAAATTGTGCGCATGGCAGTGACGGATCGCTCAGTCACATCACGAACCATAGCACAGCACATGCAGTCTGTAACGCATCATCCAGTGTCTGCGCGTACCATTCGACGCCGTTTACAGCAGAGTGGTCTGTCCGCAAGACGTCCATTGCTTTGTCTACCCTTGACGCAGAACCACAGACGTCTCCGCCGCCAATGGTGCGATGACAGAAGGATGTGGGCGGCAGAATGGAATGAAATTCTCTTTACTGACGAGTCACGCTTCTGTCTGCAACACCACGATGGTCGCATTCGAGTCTGGAGACACCGTGAAGAGAGGATGCTGAACTGCTGCGTTATGCACCGCCACACTGGTCCTGCACCGGGTATTATGGTATGGGGCGGTATTGGATATCACTCTCGCACACCTCTAGTACGCATTGCCGGTACTTTAAACAGCCAGCGCTACATCTCCGAGGTGTTGGAGCCAGTTGTCCTTCCTTACCTTCAGGGCTTGCCCACAGCCATATTTCAACAGGATAATGCGCGACCACACGTGGCACGCATTGTCCAACGGTTCTTCGTCAATCGCCAGATTGAATTGCTTCCCTGGCCGCCTCGCTCTCCGGATCTTTCGCCGATAGAAAACATGTGGTCCATGGTTGCTCTACGATTGACCCAGATTCCATCCCCCAGCTGCCACAGCAGATCAACTTTGGCAACGTGTAGAAGCTGCTTGGTCTGCTGTACCCCAAGAACTCATCCAAAGTCTCCTTGTATCAATGCCGAGGCGTGTGGCAGCGGTGATCTCCAACAATGGCGGCTACTCTGGCTACTGATTTTGGCAGGAACCACACTTCACAGAAGTCTATAAATTTAATCATTTGATACTTGGTCAACATGTTATCTACAAAATAAATTTTGTTGTGATATCTCTTGTCTTTCTTGGTGTTGCAATTTGGGTGGCCAGCAGTGTATATAAAACAGTTCCGTAACTGACTCACTGACTGACATACAACGCACAAACCAAACCGCTGGACCTAAAGGGCTGAAATTTTGCATGGCGATTCTTCTTATAGTGTAGGGGTGCACTAAGAGAATTTTTGAAAAATTCTTCTTAGATTTTTTTAAATTAAATTTTTAAGCTGTTTCAGTAACTTCTTTTAAGTTTGCATTTAAAATAATAATTTGAGGGTTATAAAATTTATATCGAGAGAAAGATCATAAAAATTCCTTTAAAATGAGATCTTTTTCGAATCTTTACCTCCATTTTCTGATTTTTGGTAAATTTTTAAAGATTCATTTTTAGAATTTAATTTATTAAATGCTGATCACGTGATTTCTTTTTCTGGTACTTTAAATAAATTTATCGTCACGTGCACAACTAAATAGACAAAAAAATATTTTTTTCGTTGCGAATGCGGCAGACGATTGGACATTATTTTGTCTAAAAAAATATCCCTTACGATTTTTTTATAAATATATTTTTTTTCTACATCAATTGTTTATATTGATCGTCGTATTTATTATAAATATATAAATATGTATTTATTTTCTTTTGGCATTAATTGCATACATTGACCGTTGTATTTAATTTGAATGTACTCCGTAGCGAAGTGCGGGTTTTCAGCTAGTCTAGTATAAATAATAAACACTCTTCGTTTAGTATATTATCGTGGTGCGCAAACTTTTTTCGACTCCGACCCACTTTCTTTAAAAGAAAAGTTTTACATATATTAAAAAAAAATACATAAAAATTTTAAAAATTACAGAACTTTATTTCGTTCTTCCAAATTTTTCTTCTCCCGAAAACAAAAGCTTGATTTAAAAATGTATTCTTGTCAGAGAAAAATGTCCTAAGCTCTACATTATGGCATCAAAAATGAAATATGAGACTGACTTCTTAGACACGGGGGAAAAAAATGATACTAACTCCGTGTACTTCAAATGAAAAGCAGAAAATGTGAATGTATTTGAATATAAATTGTTACGCAATAAAAACTATTACTAAATCAATCATAGACTCTTTATTGCAGCAAACTGCCTTGACTCCATCACTAAAATTTACTGTTTTAGAAACTGAAAATTTTCGTATTTTTAATAAGTCTCATTTTGGCGCCTATATCAGTTCGCAAACTCACCTATGAGATCAGCTATGGATTAGCTCAAATAAACTGACGTAAGGAGATGAGAATACATATGTAATAATATTTTTATATAATATTTTATCTTGAGTTAGCTGGTTGAGAACGCGACGGTCATCTTTTCTTACACAAGGGCTCCTTCGAACGGCCACAAACGTCCATACTAATAGCAGGACTCGAACCCACAGTCTCTGGTACCAAATACCAGAGTTCTAGCCATTCAGCCATCGTCCGACGCTAGTTTTTTTTTTTTTTTTTTGACATAGATATAATTTAGGGGTGGCCAGCAAGTAAAATGTTATCGATTTACCGAGCAGTAGTTTATTTGGTCGATTTCAACCAGATTAGCTTTATATCTGTATATTTAAGGGCACGGTGGACCTTTATTTGAGCAAATCTTGTCATTGTAACATTGATTGTGTTATTGTAATATATATATATATATATATATATATATATATATATATATATATATATATATATATATATATATATAATTTCTGTAAATTAATAGTACCAAAATAGTTTTTTTTCAAGTCAAAAATCATTTATGAAACTTCTACGAAGTAATTTATTAAGGGTAAGTGTAGTAATAAACTTTAAATCCGTTTATCTCAAAACAGCGTTTTCAAGGTTTTTAGAATTTTTAAAAGTTCCATGCTACTTAATTTTTGTTCAAAATTCATCAAATTGATAAGGAAGAATCATAATACTGTTTACAAAAAAACTAGGCATGCATTTTACAATTCGACATCAATAAGGTAATTAAATTCGATTTATAACTTATTAAAAGGCTAAATTTTGAGGAAAATCGGGATGGGATTCAGAAAAAAATTTCTCAAAAATTAACTTGAGAAATTTTTTTCTGAAAACAAAATTTTTTTATTACTACTCAAAAAAAAAATTTTATTACTACTCAAGGGATTAAATAATTGATGCAGATTTGTTTGTTATACAGTTTTAAGTAATTAAAAAAGAAAATATAGGAAATATCTCGAAATTTATTTCGCAAGGAGCATTTTAAAATTTTGGTTATATATTTTAAACTTTTAAAAAATTTTAAAATTGTAATGAGATTGGAAATTTCTTTTAAGGTATTATCTATACTAATATATAAAGAGAGAGGGGATTTTGTACGTGGAGGGTAATCTTCAGAACCACTGTACCTATTTGAAAAATTCTTTCACTGTTGAAAAGGTACAGTATTCCAGATGGACATAGGCTATATATTATGTATATCTAATCAGTAGAAATAAAGTTAGGGGCTTAATCCTAACAATCTCTATTGTTTCCGCTACTGTCCTCTACCGCTTTTGTGCCGAAGTCTTCAACGATCCTTAGCGTGGTGCTATCTATACTAATATATAAAGAGAGAGGGGATTTTGTACGTGGAGGGTAATCTCCAGAACCACGGCACCTATTTGAAAAATTCTTTCACTGTTTGAAAGGTACATTATTCCAGATGGACATAGGCTATATATTATGTATATCTAATCAGTAGAAATAAAGTTAGGGGTTTAATCCTAACAATCTCCATTGTTTCCGCTACTGTCTTCTACGGCTTTTTGTTCCGAAGATTTCGACGATCCTTATCGTGGTGCTATCGCGGTGGGCTTCTGTTCTGACGCTAGCGGTTCGAACCTAGCCGTTCTCCGGCACGCCTTTTACTTTAAAAAAATTTAATTTAATTATTTACTAACATAAAATTAATTTAATGTATTATTTAGGTTATTATTAAGGTAAAAAAAGATTTACAATTTATTGGCTATCAACTGGAAATTTATTGGTATAATATTTTGTTCAACCCGGACAAAGTCGGGACGGGCCGCTAGTATATATATATATATATATATATATATATATATATATAGTGAAATGTATATATGTACAAGATTTCGTATCTCTATGATGAAAAGTTTTTAAAAAAAATTTTAACGTCCACCGTCCCCTTAAGTTGCTAAGCCGATTCTTTGGGCGGTCCGTGAGGGAAAACTACTGCATCAATTTACTTTATTTTGGTCTTAAACGAAAGATTGTAATCTACAGATGTGTCAAATTTGATTTTTGTAACCTCAATTTCTATTAATTAGCCATAATTTACAATCAAAATTTGCTTTCTGCGCATGCTCAGTGACATGTTTGAATCTGGCTTTAGATACTCACTATGCACGAGGCCGCATAAACACGTTAATTTGTTTCTGCGCGTGCTCAGTGACATGCTTGGATCTGGCTTTAGATACATACTAAGCACGAGGCCGCATAAACACGTTAATATGTTTATTCCGAGGAATCTCTCTAGCGCTCTGTCTGCCATTTTTATTTTTAATTATGTTTGTGACATATAGAATTAAACCTGACGAAAATTGTTTATTTCGAGCTGTTGAGCAACTCTATTTCTTTTTATTAGGTTCAATAGTAATTTTTACCATGTTTTTATTCACTTGCTTTCTTGTTTGTTTGTGTGTTTGTCCAGTACAAATCTTGCAATCGATTTTTAACTAACTTCCCGACTAGCTAGACATTTGAAACTTTTAGAATAGCTCAGAACACGATGACAATGCATTTTCTTATACTTTTAGCCATCTTTAAGCAGAATTAAATTAATTTTCAGTTATTTTCAGTTAATTTTGTTTTGTAGACTGGTGCAGCCATCTATCGGCCGGGGACGGGAACGAAAAGTTTAACGCAAGTTAACTTCCAATTAACTTCATTTTCTTTCAAAAAAATCTTTAAAAAAGTATTTACTAATATATAGGATTGTCAAGTTTATATGATTCAACAGAAAATTTAAAAACATGGTATATAAAAAGTTCTTTTTATCTTGTAATTATTTAATGTGTATTTCTCTCTTCTTAATATTATGATTTTCAACATTTGCAATGATGTGTTCAGTATAATTTACATTTATTTACTATCCACCTGTCATGTTTTGACGGGTACAAACTAGTTTTCTGTTTAAGTTGCATATACAGCCTAAAACTAGATCCTTCACGAGTTTTGGTTTTAATTAAAGCCTTTTAAAACCTAATTTGACTGCTATCAAGAAATTGATCCCAGTATATACGGATTCAAAAATTACAAGCCAAAAATTTATTGATTGTTGCACGCTTAAACTTATAGATTTATTGATGTGACCTCTGGATCTAGAAACGTTTTCATAAGACCCATAATTTAGAGGCTTATCTAGTTTTTTTTTTTTTCCTATATCATAGGAAAAGAATTTCTTAACACACGGTCACAGTTAATATCTTATTATTTTCCTTGAGAATAAATCTCCCTAATCACGCAATAAAAATGAGAACCTCACTGATTAAAACATAATTTATTACACCTGGGAAAGAATATTTAATAATCGAAATAACTTTCTTTTTCTTTACATTCTAGTATAAACAAGAAATACTCTTGGTTTAGTACATATGATTAACTGAATGCGTATTTTACAGAAGATTAAAAAGAACTCTAAAAATGCACAGTTGTTAAGCCATAAAACTTTGGACTGGTTAAAAGATTGGATTTGTTTAGAAAAAAAAAATCGGTAATATTACTAAACATTTACGATCTTGTTTCGAAGAATATTTCAAAACAAAATGAGAAGGTAATGGAAAGATTCTGTTTAGAAATCGATATTATACAATAAAATTTCGAAACCAAAAAGATTCGAAATTTAAAAAAGATTTTTTTTTCCGGGAAAAATGATATGCAATTCAGATTTTATGTCACCGTAAGCTTGAATTTTTTTATATTTTATTTAGTCTTTCTAGGGTAAATAAAAGCATATATACATTTGGTCAATCTTACGTACTGTTGAAAGTAGCATTAGACAAATTAACCAAAATAGATGCATAATATAATGGAGAATATTTATATATAAATCAAAATATAATATGAGACATGATATCAGCCAACAATCATGATTGTAAACATATCGGTTTCCGTAAACGAACGTCTGTTACATGTTTACATACTACCAATACCAGAAAATAACACGTATTTGGAAAAAGGTGGGCTGACAACACATAACAGCCACATAAACACTTGAAATCGGATTATTTATTTTTTAAAAAAAACACCTCCGTTATTATTTCCACCTAGATAAACAAGTCTATCCAGTCGTGTAGGCTACAAATCAAAATCAGAATTAATACATCATTCTAATAACCTGTCAAGTCATTTAAACAACGCATTTAACATTTAAAAATAACTAACAAGATTCAAATAAATACTGCAGAATCAATGCAGAGAGATAAAACATTCGGTTCGAAAGATAACTTAAAATCCAAACAGGCGTGTATCGAACAACGCTTTGAAACAATTTTTCCGATCAATAGCATTCGATATCAAGATAAAAATCAAACATGCAAATTTTTAATCCTAAAATTAATGCTTAATGAAGTTTAATGCTTCATATAATCATTTAAAGAACAAAAAAGCGGTCGTTATGGGATAAAACAATTGAAACGTTTCCTTTTAAAAGATAATCTCGCTTTCAGTAGAGGAAATTCTCGGGTTTTCCAACAACACACATCGATTATATTCTTAATATGATAACAATAGCGCAGAGCGCGTTAGCAGTAAATATCCATTCCAGTGAATTTATTTGTATCATATATATATATATATATATATATATATATATATATATATATATATATATATATACATATATACATATATACATATATACATATATATATATATATACATATATACATATATACATATATACATATATATATATATATATATATATATATACATATATATATATACATATATATATATATATATACATATATACATATATACATATATATATATATATATATATACATATATATATATATACATATATATATATACATATATATATATATATATATATACATATTATATATACATATATATATATATATATATATATATATAAAATTTTCTGTTTCTGTAAACAATATTTTGTTTATATGACTAAATTAATGTATAATTATCAGAGATTTTAAATAGACTACCTTCAATCATCTTAAATATACCTTACGTGATGCTTAATAATAGAAAATCACACAACCAATATGCACACAGTCAACATTATTGTGTTGATTTGTAAATAACAGCACAAATAATACGCTTGTTTACAACTTTGGGGATAAGAGCTACCTTATCCAAATCTGCGTTAATTAAAGACACTTACGTGCGAATGTGGATCATGTTTAAATGTAAAATATCCACATTATTATTTGATACATTATTATTCACGTTATTATTTGATTGTGTTTCATTCAAACTCTCAGAACGTGAAAATTACAGCTGAGTGAAATAAAAATGACAAAGAAAAATAATAATTCATTCAATCTACATGATTGCATTGGATCACGTTTAATGCAGAATATTCACATTATTATTTGATACTTTGAGTTTCATTAAAACTCTTAGAACATGAAAATTACAGCTCCACTGAGTGAGATTAAAAATGACAAAGAAAAATTATAATTCATTCAATCTACATGATTGCATTGTTTTGTCAAAGAATACGCGTTTTTTTACATCTCTCGGGAAAACAGCCATATTTAATCCAAAGCTGCTTCAATTAAAATCACCTCTGAATCATTTTTAAGTCAACAAAACATTAACATCATTATAAGTCTGCGCTTATTTCAAAGCTATCCAAACTGTTTGCAGAACGTGGGAATTACAAGTGACAAAATAGTGACAAAAAAATATCTAACATTAATAATAGCACAGATCTATCTCTGTGTCTGGAACGCTTTTTCCTTTTTGTTGCCATATTCAAATGTACTTTGATTACCGCGTTTTAAAAATAAAATAAATTGAAATTAAGCTTTAATTGTTGAAATATATAGTATTATAAGTATTATAATAATATATTATATTTTTAGTATTATACTTTCCTCTCGATCAAAATATATAAAAATATTTTTCAACTCGTAACATCTTTAAATGAAATATACAGAACAATGGTTACACCTCAATGGTTTATATTTCGCGCGTGTTCATTTATGAATTAAAATTATGAAACAACTAAGTTAAATTTTTCCACCGCAGTTAATGTATTACTTATTTAGCGTTACTGAAAAAATTACTTACAGCGCAATGTATTACATTGTAATAGAATTAAGTAAAGTGATTCTGTTATGTGGAGTTCGGATTTTATTTAAATCTTTTAAAAAAATTGCATTTTAAATGGATCATAATAGTGCTGATATTGCATAATTTTAAATAATTAAAAATGTGTATAATTTAAATAAAAGAAAGTAGAGAAGCTATTAAGTATACAAATAATATTGACTTTGCAGATGTAAATTGATAAAAATTAAAATTAACACGTCAAAATTGACGGGCTAACCACTAGTAATAATAATAATAATAATCAAACGATAATAAACATTCGATCTACATAATTGTACAGTTTTGGAAATGAACGCTTAAAGAACGCACATTTGTTTACAGCTCTGGAAAACGGCCACTTAATCCAAAGCTGATTTAATTAAATCACTTCTGAATCGTTATTTAGTAAAAACGATTTTAAAAATATTCGAACGATTTTAAAATTACAGCTCCACTGAGTAAGATAAAAATGACAAAGAAAAATTATAATTCATTCAATCTACATGATTGCATTGTTTTGTCAAAGAATACGCGTTTGTTTACATCTCTCGGGAAAACAGCCATATTTTATCCAAAGCTGCTTCAATTAAAATCACCTCTGAATCATTAGCGAACTGAATTATTAGTAAACAAAATATTGATTTCATTATACGGTACACTGTGTATATTTCACAGCAATTCACACTGTCATCAAAACAAACACGAAAAATCACTCTTATGGAACGAAATACAAAAAGGACAAAAAAACTAAAGGGATCAGTTAATTAATTTCACTCATAAATTTTTTTAAAAAAAATCAAGATTCGCTCACCATTTTCGATGAAACTTGAGACTGTTTTCTCTCTTCGCAGGGTAGAATTGCAGCACTCGTCGTACAGCACCAACAAAACGTCCAACAGCGTTTCTATGCTGAAGCTCTTGCCATTGGCAATGATTGGACCCCCTAAAAACATCTGTTCCAGTTCCCGTATGCGTTCTTCGGGCGAAAATCCAGACATTTTCGCGGACTGAAGCCGGTGTGCGAGAGATCGGGGAAAAAAAATCCTCAGCAAGTTACCCGTACAGCACACGAACTGATGACTCCGGTCTAAAGCAGAAGTAGATTGCGGTAGATTCTGTCATGTTTTGTTTTGTTTTTTTTTTGTCTCGGATTTTCATCAAGCACAGCTCACAGAAAAAATACACATCCTTTTTTTTTTATTATTTCCCCCCCACACGCACACACACAAATGCAGAATATAGTCACTGGAACACACACACACATATGCACACACCTCCAGTGTGCTGCTGTTCCCTGGGCGGCAAACACCTCTACGTAGTAGGGGCCGATTTGTCAACAGTAAACACAGGTCGGCATTTAAATGAGAACGGTTTAGGCTTAGCGGACCAGCGGCGGTATCTGCATTCGAGAACGCGGATTTCACACGAAATTCGAAGATCCAGGACCGGCGATAGAGAGATCTGATTCCGTATAATTCCACACACACAGAGAGAGAGAGAGAACACGCCTGGGAGAAGAAGAAAAAAAAGAACAGAAGCGGCTCGCGCTGTTATGAGTCACAACAGCGAGCGCACCGGGTCTCCACCGCTAGAGCACCCAAGACCGCCGCCGTAATGGGGTGCCCGCGGGCGGCAGAAACACCTCTCTGTCAAGGCGCAGTGTAGCCGACGCCGATACGCACGGTGGGCACGTACATGGCACGCCAGAAGTGGGACGAACTCCTCTGCCCGCAACAATGGCGATCCGGACGATATCTGCGAGAGGAAATATCCGGTTTTCTTTATTTCGGGGGTGAGAGACGAGCCTTCCCAGGCAGCTGCTTTCGCGCTAACATGGCGGACGAGTGATCGCCGGCGAGGGCCCGTAACGGGCTGTGGGAACATCAGCGCTTCTAGCGGCCGGAGTAAGTGACAGTCGTAAATTGGGCTCGACAGGGCCCCTTCGCCATGCGATCGGTTGGGGCTGTTGCACTCGAATGCGGCTCCCAGTAATACTAATTCAGAGAGAAGTAATCTAAAATTGAAAAAAATTCTCTTCAAATTCTATTACCTACTAAATTATAATTCTATTATATATTCTACTAGCTGAAAACCCGTGCTTCGCTACGGAGTATATTCAAATTAAACACAACAGTCAATGTATGCAATTGATGCCAAAAATAAAATATGCAAATAATGTCAAAAATTGCATATAATTAAATACAACGGTCAATGTATGCAATTAATTTGTGTGTTTAAAATCCATAAGACATACTAATTTCAATTAAATTCTTTAAAAACTTCCATCTCAATGAGTCTAGTGGTTAAAATTTATCTTTTACCGTATTTCGATATCTTTTTTGTCAATTTATTTCGTTGTTATATATTGTATTTATTATAAAATATATTTATAATAAATACAACGGCCAATGTATGCAACTAATGCCAAAACAATATATATCTATATACATAAAACAGTTCCGTAACTGACTCACTGACATACAACGCACAGACCAAACCGCTGGACCTAAAGGGGTTAAATTTTGCATGGCGATTCTTCTTATGCTGTAGGGGTGCACTAAGAGAGATTTTTGAAAAATTCTTCTCAGATTTTTTTAAATTAAATTTTTAAGCTGTTTTTGTAACTTTTTTTAAGTTTGCATTTAAAATAAGAATTTCAGGGTTATAAAATTTATATCACGAGAAAGATCATAAAAATTCCTTTAAAATGAAATCTTTTTCGAACCTTTACCTTGATTTTCTGATATTCGGTGAATTTTTAAAGATTAATTTTTAGAATTTAATTTCTTAAATGCTGATCACGTGATTTCTTTTTCTGGTACTTTAAATAAATTTATCGTCACGTGCATAACAACTAAATAGATAAAAAAAAAAATTTTTTTCTCTCTAATGCAGCAGACGGTTAGATATTATCAAAAAAAAAAAATAAATAAATATCCCTTACGATTTTTTTATAAAATATATTTTTTACATCAATTGTATACATTGATCGTCGCATTTATTATAAATATATATAATTTTTTTTGGCATTAATTGCATACAATGACCGTTGTATTTAATTTGAATGTACTCCGTAGCGAAGCGCGGGTTTTCAGCTAGTATATTTATAAAAAAAAATATTAACGGATATTTTTATACACAAAATAATCTAGAAGAAAATATTCAAATTAAATACAACGGTCAATGTATGCAATTAATTTGTGTGTTTAAAATCCATAAGACATACTAATTTCAATTAAATTCTTTAAAAACTTCCATCTCAATGAGTCTAGTGGTTAAAATTTATCTTTTACCGTATTTCGATATCTTTTTTGTCAATTTATTTCGTTGTTATGCACGTGGCGCAAAATTAATGTAAAGTATCACAAAAAGAAAAGAAACCACGCGATCAGCATTTTTTAATAAATTCTAAAAATTAATCTTTAAAAATACACCAAACATCAGAAAATGGAGGTAAAGATTCGAAAAAGTTTTCATTTTAAAGGAATTTTTATGATCTTTCTCGCGATATAAATTTTATAACCCTCAAATTATTTTTTAAATGCAAACTTTAAAGGATATTACAAAAACAGCGTAAAAATTTAATTAAAAAAACTAAGGAAAATTTTCAAAAATTTTTCTTAGTGCACCCCTACACTATGAGAAGAATCGCCATGCAAAATTTCAGCCCATTAGGTCCAGCGGTTTGGTCTGTGCGTTATCAGTCCGTCAGTCAGTTAGAAAACGACAATCAACGACAGCACCGACAACAAACTAATGCTATTTGCTACCGCAAAAGAATTTTAGCGAAAACTGTAGAACATCATAACATGAGGCTAATCATTGAAAAAAATAATAACAGAAACTGAATCCCGAGCGAAGCCGGGTAATACATCTAGTATACTATATAAAACAGTTCCGTGACTGACCGACTGACTGACTGACTGACAGATAACGCACAGACAAAACTGCTGGACTTAAAAGGCTGAAACTTTGCATGGCGATACTTCATATAGTGTAGGGGTGCACTAAGAAATATTTTTGAAAAATTCTTAGATTTTTTTAAATTAAATTTTTAAACTGGTTTTGTAACATTTTTTTTAAGTTTTCATTTAAAATAATATAAGGGTTATAAAATTTATATCACGAGAAAAATCATAAAAATTCCTTTACAATAAAATCTTTTTCGAATATTAATTTAATTTATCAAATGCTGATTACGTGGTTTCTTTTCTTTTTGTGATACTTTAAATTAATTTTGCGTCACGTGCATAACAACGAAATAAAATGATGATGAAAAAATTAAAATACAGTAAAAGATAAAATTTAACCACTAGACTAATTCAGATGGAAGTTTTTTAAGAATTTAATTCAAATTAGTGACTACTATCCAGGAGCTGATAGATCACATTTATCCAGGCATTGCTCAAATACAGAATAACCCTATAGAATGGTTTTTCGAAAGGGCCACTTTGACTCGACCTCTGATATATGAAAAAAAAAAGAGATTTAAAAAAAAATCAAACTGCGTTCATTAATGGCATGTTGCTAAAGTCCTTTGACGGGGAAAAAATGGCTTACAAGTTGATAGATACTGCCTGTAATTCAGATGATGCCATTAATTATCCGGTAGGGCTTTTAAATTCCCTTAAACCACCAGGTTTTCCATACCAAAAGCTCTCTCTGCGGAAGGGCACGCCTGTAATGCTCCTTCGGAATTTAAAACCACCGAAATTGTGTAATGGAAGTAGACTACATACTATATAAAATGGAGCTATTATATATATATATATATATATATATATATATATATATATATATATATATATATATTATATATATGCATATATATATATATATATATATATATATTATATATATGCATATATATATATATATATATATATATATATATATATTATATATATACATATATATATATATATATATATATATTATATATATACATATATATATATATATATATATATTATATATATATATATATATATATATATTCATTCTTGGGCCCGTATTCTTGGGATACATGCTATCCCACCCCGTAAGGAAAAGGTTAACCGGGTGTGCAGCTCATATACGGTGCTATAATACGGTGCCTGCAGATTTCTTAAATACAAGGTGCGCCCAGGTACAAATTCGCGGTGAATAAGTCCTTTGTAATCAAAAAATGCATCAGCATCACCTTACTCTTTGATTTTGACATCCGTGCTTTTTTTTTTGTATGGGAGAAGACGGTCCTTTCCACTGTGCACTTTGTCTTTTTGTTTCTGGGTCGTATTGTAGACACAGAAACAAACCAGACCACGAAACAGACGAGAAACAAACGACCCAGGTCTCATCTCCTGCTATAATACACTTTAAAAGTGTTGTCCTGTTACACAGTAGTCAGCAAATCGTTACAGCAAGCTTTTCTGACTTCTTTTTGCTGTTCTGTCGAAATCCGAGGCACATACCGAGCACAAACTTTTTTCATTTTCAGATTTTCAATTAAAATTAATCTACAGCTTTCTTTGCTTATCCCAAGCATGTCTGAAAGTTGCTGAGTTGTTGCACGTCTATCAGCTTTTACCAAAGAATTGATTTTCTCCTCATTTTCCTCATTCTTTGAAGTTGAAGGGCGCCTTTGGTTCATCTTCAATGCTTTCTCGCCCACATTTAAAGCGGTTGTACCACTCATACACTTGTGTTCTTCATAACGATGCATCACTATATACTGCCCGAATCATCTCTAAAAGTTTCGGTAGCAGATTTACCTAATTTGTAACGAAATTTAATGTTACAACGTTGTTCCATTCCGAAGCAAATTTTTTTGTACAATGCCTTCTCAGTAAATGAAAATTACTACGGCGCTTTGATATGCAGACGACTAAATAACCAGTTTAAACTGGCTTTAACAAGAGTTGAGATGTCACTCTTTCTATCCAGGCGATTATTCTTTCCCTTTTTTATTTTATCGTTTGATCTTTTAATTTGTCCGGTTACTTTATGGGCGCACCTTGTAAATAAAGCTATATTATATTTGCAAACTCCAAATACATTCCTAGGGTGCTTTGCCCTTATTAGTCCTTGCCACTACTGAGTTAGGGCCTGTTCACATAGGAGTCCGTTGCGTTGCGTTAAGGAAAAGATGACGTTGAGACGAAAATAAACCAATAATATGCCTCCAAACGATTAGCAATGAAATTTTTAACGCCTATGATTGGTTTATTTTCGTCTCAACGTCATCTTTTCCTTAACGCAACGCAACGGACTCCTATGTGAACAGGCCCTTAATCATCTAAAATTTGAGGATGCCCCTGACCGGATCAATCGTGGTGGCAAGTTTTTAAAAAGGCGCCTTTTCAAATTTCTGGAGATACTCTTAAGTAATGAACGTATCTCTATTAGAAAGAGTCTACTTTGAATCATAACATTCCTTTTGGTAAAAATAATATGTATTCATTAAAAAGTTTTAACTTTTTTAAAAAACACAAACATTTTTAAAATGACAGTACAATGGAGTCCCGTTTATCCGAACTTCGGTAATCCGAAAGTCCGCTTAATCCGAAACCAAAAGTCAAAAAGAACTAAGGTTACAATAAAACTACAGTGATACTAAGTAATATAAAGCATATTCCTAAAAATTACAAGAAAATTCAAAGTTAGACAACAGTAGTATAATAAAGTAGGTCACAGTAGAATAAACAACACGTGTTTGTGCTAATGCTAAAGTGACACTAACAGTAACGACGCACCTCTCCAATATTGTCGAGCACTGTGACGTATTGTTAGAACACCTTACACCTTGCTGTACTGTACTAGGCAGTGTTCCGCTGTCTTATCACCCATTTTGTCCCGAGATTTGGTTATGTTTGCACAGACCTTATAAAATAAACTGCGTAATCACACGTAATATGTATTATTTATGTAATCACACGTTATTATGTAATTTAAGTTTGTTTTAAAAATGATTTCGCTTAATCCGATAAATTCGTTAATTCGAAAAGGGTCTGTTCCCAATCATTTCGGATTGTCGGAACTCGACTGTACTTTAAACAAGTAATATAAAAAAAATTTTTAAAGTCAATTCCTACTTAGGTCAACAAAGAAAAATTTGAGTGTGAACTAATAGTAGGAATTGAAAAAAAGGATTGCCTGCCAGAACCTTGCCTACTGTGCGAGATTAGGAGGGGGGGGGGGAAGAGAGAGAAAAAGTTTGTCAACTTGGGGATTCGATCCCGCAACCTACATAACGGGAGGAGCCCGCGCTACCGTTTTGCAGAGTAACAACAGGGAAATTACTATTCAAGAGCAAGAGACGCTGTAGGTCTAAAACTAAAACTTCATTAACTTCATTAATTAAATTTAATTAATGAATTAATATTTGAAAAAACTGTATTAACATCAAGTGTCATCCACTACAAGTTTAAAAAAGTGTATTTGAACTTGAGTGGATGAATAAAAAGTATCTTATTAACGATTGAAAATTTGAACAAGATATATATAGGGAGAGTGTGAACTAATAGTAGGAATTGAAAAAAAAAAGCAGAAATAAGTAAATAAATTTGAATATAATTTGTTATGTAATAAAAATAATTACCAACCATTTTTTCTTTATGACAGCAAATTGCTTGATTGCATCTCTATAATTATTTTAGATATCGTCTTTTCTATAGAAACCATTGCTCAAGGGTTAATGTTCGTAGATAATGCTCTAAAATTTTCGAAAGACTACGCTGAGGTGGAACAAAATCTGGTATAGTGTTTTAAACACTCCTCAGTTCCTTTGGTAGACGCAAATTATAAAATGAATCCTGTTGCAAAGTGCAGAAAAGTTCAGGCTACCTGAAAATACCATTTTTATTGGATTGCCAGCATTTATGTAGCTGTCAATAGTAGAAACATTTTCTCCATAGGTTAACATTGAGGTGAGCGCATCCAATAGGGTTAATACACAGCAGCCTTAACACTTCACAATGTTGCTACTACGCCGACTGCGAGCCCTAGTACCAGATCCTTAGCTTTTGAGTTCTTAGCCCTTTGAGTTTGGATGTTGGTTCAGCGAATGTAAATTGAGTAGTGGTAATGCATTGAGCAGTGGTAATGCACACTTAGTAACTCAAATTTTAGATTATTTACTCAAGGACAAATAAGGGTAAAGAACCCTAGGAATGTATTTGTAGCTTTAAAAAATAAGAATATAGCTTTGTTTATTTAAGTAAATGACAGGAACAGTATGAGCCGAAAAGGGCGTTTGTGGCCGGTTTAACTTACCCAGGCGTGCAGTAATGGCAATAAGATAATTAGAGATAAATTTGATAAAAACATTACTAATTTATTATAGCCAAACATTAAAAACCACTACTTTGGTTACACAATAAATAAATGACTAGAATCAGTAAACAATAAAGGTGAACAAATTACCCAATGTTAAAAGGCAGGAACACTTTTTTTTTTAATTATTCAAGCAATAGCACTTAGACATACATCTATACACTACTAGCTGAATACCCGTGCTTCGCTACGGAGTACATTTAAATTAAATACAACGGTCAATGTATGCAACTATATATATATGTGTATGTATATATATATATATATATATATATATATATATATATATATATATATATATATGTATGTATATATGTATGTATATATATATGTATATATATATATATATATATATATATATATATATATATATATATATATATATATATATATGTATATATATATATACATACATATATATATATATATATATATATATATATATATATATATATATATATATATATATATATATATATATATATATATATATATATATATATATATATATATATATATATTTATGTATATATATTTATAAAAAAATCGTAACGGACATTTTTAAAGACAAAATAATGTAGAAGAAAATATTCAAATTAAATCTAATAGAACATACTAAAGAATATAGTACAGTTTGAGGAACATTTCTTTTACAGTATTTATTTTTTAGGATAATGTCCAATCGTCTACCGTATTACAAAGAAAAAAAAATATTTCTCTTGTCAATTTATTTTGTTGTTATGCACGTGATGCAAAATTAATTTAAAGTATCACAAAAAGTAAAGAAACCACGTGATCAGCATTTAATAAATTAAATTCTAAAAATTAATCTTTAAAAAATCACCAAAAATCAGAAAATGGACGTAAAGATTCGAAAAAGATTTCATTTTAAAGGAATTTTTATGATCTTTCTCGTGATATAAATTTTATAACCCTCAAATTATTATTTTAAATGCACACTTGAAAAAGTTACAAAAACAGCCTAAAAATTTAATTTTAAAAAAATCTAAGAATCTTTCAAAAATCTTTCTTAGTTCACCCTACACTATAAGAAGAATCGCCATGCCAAATTTCAGCCCTTTAGGTCCAGCGGTTTGGTCTGTGCGTTATCTGTCAGTCAGTCAGTCGATCAGTCAGCTACTGAACTGTTTTATATATATATATATATATATATATATATATATATATATATATATATATATATATATATATATATATATATATATATATATATTATATGCCACTAAAATACAACAAGCAAACAGAAGAAACAAAACACAAAACAAAATGGCATACAGAAATCTTGGAACAGAAACAACAGTCTAATTGGGCTGATATCCATTCGTCCTCATCAGTTCCCTGGCCGACCAATACCTGCCATAAAGACAGTTACTTGATAGCGCGGAGCATAGTGGCCAATGCCGTTCATCCATAGACACTTCCACACCATAAAGAGTGCAGTTTGGGCTTTCGAGAATACCTAACCTGCAAAGGCATTGAGGCAAACAGTTGTGTCCCGTGGCAAGTCTAAAAGCAGCAACACTTGTTCTTGGTGCTGAGGGGATATGTAATATTGCATCTTTCCATTCCTTATTGTGTATATCTCTTAATTTTCTCTTTTCATACTGAGAATTCATTTTTCTCTTTATCATTCTGGAAGCTGAAATGAAAAAGGTAGGAACATAGGCAAGTCCTATTCCTTGCAGCTCGCTCTTCTGTGCGGGAAGCTCCTTTTTATGTGTTAGAAATGCACACGTACCGTGGGCGTGTCTAGTGTTCAAATTTGCATTTCTGCATAAGTACCGCCACTGATTGTAATTTGATTTTCACGCGTGTTATCTATATACAGTGGCTCCCAAAAGTGTTCGTACACTTACGATTTTCAGTGAAATAGGGGTCTATCCATTAATTAAAATGAATATTTCATAATGGGTATTTAATAATAAGATCTATAATCTATTCTTAACAAAACTACATGAAATATTTTAAAAACATAGTAAAACTTTATTTTTAAGAAACCAATAATCCAAAAGTAACAAAAAGTTTATGTCACAAAAGTCATCGTACACTTGTAAAAAATCTCTACATATTAGTAAATATTCTAATTTTTCGTTACATTAATATTTAGTAGGATATCCTTTAGCATCCACAACAGCTTTTAAACGTCTGGGAATAGATTGCTTTAGTTCTTTTGTAATTTTTGCATCAATGTTCATCCATTCTTCCATCATAATTGTTTTTAGTTCGCTTTTCGTGTGAATGTCGTGTTTTCGTACTCGAAGCTCCAGTTCTCTCCAAATATGTTCTATTGGGTTTAAATCTGGCGATTGAGGTGGTGTTTTCAAAACTTGTGGACAATTATAGAGACACCAGATGCGAACGTTGAGAGCCGTGTGCTTAGGATCGTTGTCTTGATAAAATCAAAGTTGTTTCTAATACCCAAATTTTGAGCTGATAATTTTAAATTGTGTCTTAAAATATTTATAAAAACAGCATGATTCATTATGCCATCAATAAATACCAAATTTCCTAGTCCTGATGCTGACATGCACCCCCACACAAGGATACCTCCACCGGCATGCTTAACTGTTCCTACTAAGTTCTTGGGATTAAGTTCCTCATTTTTTTCTTCTCCATACAATTATACGCCCATCAGCACCAAAAATGTTCATCGACAAATAAGACATTATTCCAATAGGTTTGGGGCTTATTTATCATTGATAGTGCGAAGGGAAGCCTAAACTTTCTGTTTTTCTCACACACAAAAAATTTTCTATGGGCAGAACGCCCATGGAATCCAGCTGTTCTGAGAACTCGTCAAAAAATTTCAGGTGAAATTGAAGTAGAAAATGTTTCATTGAATTCTGCAGAAACTTTTACAGCACTCAAACGTGAATTTTTCACAAAATTTCTAATTAAAAATCTCTGATCACGTTTTGTTAACTTTGCCGGACGGCCTTTTCTTACCTTGTTTTCGATCGAATTTTCTTCTTTAAAACGTTTTTTCACATACTGCACAGTAGAATGGGATAAATTAAGTAATTTAGCAATATTCCGAACTGATTTACCACTACTATGATGAAAAATAATCAATTTTCGAATGCTGTTTGTTGTTTCTTTACGACTACGAGCCATTTTTAAATAATAAATAGAATATTACGGAGTAGGCAAGCAAAAATTAAAGCCAAATGATATTTTAAATGCCACCACAACTCAAAAATAAAAATAAAGCGCCAGACAATAATTTTAATTATGAATTTATCCGAAAATATTTCAGTGTACGATGACTTTTGAGAGATAAAGTTTTTGTTACTTTTTGATTACTGGTTTCTTAAAAATAAAGTTTTACTATGTTTTCAAAATATTTCATGTAGTTTTGTTAAGAATAGATTATAGATCTTATTATTAAATACCCATTCTGAAATATTCATTTTAATTAATGGATAGACCCCGATTTCATAGAAATTCGTAAGTGTACGAACACTTTTGGGAGCCACTGTATATAAAACAGTTCCGTAACTGACTCACTGACTGACATACAACGCACACACCAAACCGCTGGACCTAATGGGCTGAAATTTTGCATGGCGATTCTTCTTATGGTGTAGGGGTGCACTAAGAAAGATTTTTGAAAAATTCTTCTTAGATTTTCAAAAATTAAATTTTTAAGCTGTTTCTGTAACAATTTTTAAAGTTTGCATTTAAAATAATAATCTGAGGGTTATAAAATTTATATCACGAGAAAGATCATAAAAATTCCTTTAAAATGATATCTTTTTCGAACCTTTACCTTGATTTTCTGATTTTTGGTGAAGTTTTAAAGATTAATTTTTAGAATTTAATTTATTAAATGCTGATCACGTGATTTCCTTTTCTGGTACTTTAAATAAATTTATCGTCACGTGCATAACAACTAAATGGACAAAAAAAAAGTTTTCTTTCTAATGCAGCAGACGATTGGATATTATCCAAAAAATTATCCCTTACGATTTTTTTTAAATATATATTTTTTTTTACATCAATTGTATACATTGATCATCGCATTTATTATAAATATATATATTTATTTTTTTGCATTAATTGCATACATTGACCCTTGTATTTAATTTGAATGTACTCCGTAGCGAAGCGCGGGTTTTCAGCTAGTCTTGGAAATAAATGTTTAGTATAAACATGCGCCGGTGCTATCTAAGCAAAGCCTAGTTTGAACCCTGACGTTAGGTTTTAAAAGTCTCCATAGCATGTGTTGTTTACAGATATAAAATATTAAATAGAAATAAAAAATTTAAAAAAACTGCACGAGATTTCAGCCCCCGAAAAAGAGGGAATGTGCAAGTTATGATAAAATTATTTGTTATTATTAGTACTGTTCTGTTATTAGCACTAAGGTGTTATTGTTATTATGGTATAGGGTCCAAGTCTCTCGTTCCTTAAAGCTAGAAGGTAGTTCAAAATGAACTTATGGTCACGGCACCAAGTTATGGTATAGGGTCGGTATATAGGCCGGAGAATAAAGATATAACAAAAATGATCGTACAAAAAAACATCGAATTATACTAACCATGATACCAACAATAACCCAAGGCAGTTCGTCATCTAGCTAGAAGGAAAAAGGGCGAGAAAACCTGGGACTTCATTCCCACAATAAGTGACACTACAAGTGAATGAGATGGTTAAAAAAAGGAGAGTTTATTATGCATTAGTTAGGGGTATGGAATGGACACGTGGTCGATTCAAAGAAGTTAAAAAAGCTAAAGGAACAACGTTAAACATGGGGAATTAAATTAAGAAGTTAAACCAGGAGACATATTAATTTAGTTAGAGGAGAGAGAGACGGAATACGAATGGACTAGAAGAAATCTTGTCGACTTGTAGCTTGACATGCAGCGCCTAAACCAGGAGCTAACGACGGTTCACCACCATACTGGACATCGCGGGTAGAAGTGCCGTATTTCGCTTCAGAACTCAACATGTCAGACCGGGCTGCGCAGAGCCTCGTAAACACGTTCGCCGCGCAGGCTCTCTCCTTGACGCTCTCCTCACTCCAGTTACGGTCAGCGCGACAACGAAATCACCGCTGTTACTACGCACGTGTGACCAGGGAGCGTTCAGAGTAGAATAAGGTGCTTGCTGAAGTTGACTTAGTGCGTTCTTGCAAATCTCACACCGGGTGCGAGCATAATTCGCACATCCCATATCACAGTTATCATTTTGACAGATTTGAGTTTCTGTCTTGATTTGAGTTCCTGTTCGTCGAAATTTCCAAAACAACTAGTAATAAAGCAATGTGCCTTGGCGACGTTTAACAGAATCAGCCACTTAGTTTGTGTGTTGGAGTTGTGTGCCATTTTGGGAGTTTTTCGATGACAGCGATATCAAATTTCTTGTCATACGAGAATTTAGCTATTTAATTTTCTGAAATCTTTTATATTATCATTTATTGGAAGATTGAGATTCGAGCGTTAGTCTGACACCGTGGTGATCAGACGTGTTTGTTCTCTGCTGCTGTTTTTTCGCTTTTCCGCTACTTCAGTCACGTTAACTTGAGGGGCTTTGGCTTTCTCATGAGTGACGGGGCTGAATTTATCAATTCTTGAATTTCCCAGGGATTTATCCATGCGGTTAATTTTACGGACGCTGGTCTACTTGATTTTGATATGGAAGCCGATACTGACACGACAGTAAATATGGACTATACCTCTACTCTGGAAACAACTATGGATATTGGAAAGAATAGAGAACATTCTCTAACGGACATTGAAACTAAAATTATGGAAGACTTAATTAAAGGAACTATCCCGCCCTACGTCATGGAACCTTTGGAAAGTACATACCCTTTATTATTTGAAAGATTTCGTCTGAGTAAGCATGCTTTAACTGAGGCGATTAATTTTAAGTGATCAATCTAACCGTAAAGCGCATTCTTTAACTAACCCATTTAAACGTCCAAAAACTTCTCAGGATAAAAGTGATGATTTTTCTTTCCCTTCCTTAAGACTAACTTCAAAAACTCCGTTACACATTAACTCTGATGCCCCTGTTACGAGAGTAGGCTGAAAAGTAATGCACACATGCTTGTAGAGCGCGAACAAAAAGAAATAGCGAGATCGGGCAAAAAGAACATTAAAGTACAATTCTTAAGCTTCGAAATCATATATTTATTTTTCAACATAGTCACCGTTAAGGCTAACACATTTCTCCTAACGTGTAACAAGTTTTCTCATTCCGTCACTCAAAAATTCTTCCGACTTTTCTCGAATCCACGACTTGACAGCTGCCTTCACCACATCGTCCGAGGTGTAATGATTACCCTTTAGGTCTCTCTTGAGTAGAGGGAAAAAAATTAAAATTGCAAGGCGCAAGATCGGGGGAATAAGGAGGGTGTGGAATCGGTCCAAACTTCAAGTTTCGCAGAGCCTCTCCAGTCCGACGCTGTTCTCGCCTGCGAGACGGCGTGGTACCCATCGAGAACAGATTTTACGGTATCCCAATCGTTCTATAAAGAAGCAGACACATTCCTTGGATACTCCATTATGGTTTGCGATACGCTTTTGAGTGATTCGTCGGTCATTTTGAATCAAATCGTCGACGAGTTTGCGATGTTCATCGTCTGTGGCAGTGATCGGACGTCCGTTGCGTGTTTCATCAACAATTATGGCTTTTCCAGGCTCGAAACCACGAAATTTTACTACCCATCGATTTACAGTACCCCTATCAACAGCATCGTCACCTTAAACAGCCTTTAAACGACGATGAATCTCAGTAGGACTCACTTTTTCAGCTGTTAAAAAGTCGATAACAGCGCGCTGTATAACTCGCCGTTCACATAGCACTAGAACACGTCTCCATACTACCGCTTTTCAAAATACACAGGATGAACACAACGATTTCAAACCTGCGCATGCGTATTGAGGAGGGATGGAACTTCCAAATGCCACTTGGCGCTGTTTTGAAGGTCATTTCGTTCGCGCTCTACAAGCATGTGTGCATTACTTTTCAGCCTACCTACGTACATCCAACAAATTTGATGTCCTTAAGGAAAAAGTTTTAAATGACCCTAATGTTTCCCAACCAGCGCCTAGAATCAGTAATAATGTGCCTAAAATTAAGCACATTACCATCGTTAAAACTCCAAATTATAGGTATGTCTTAAATGAAATAGCTGGTACTGATAACTGTAGAAAATTCCAAGCAAAGGTGGGAGTTGAATTTATTCGACTTGACCCCCAGACCGAAACTGATCATCGGAATATTTCAAAATACTTAAAAGATCATAATATTGAAGGCTTTATTCTCCCACTTGGTATTGTTCGTCCTGTTAAAATTGTCATCAGAGGATTGCCTAGAGACATCCCTGCTACTGTCGTTCACGAGTAACTCAAAAGACTTGAATTCCCTGTTCTCAAAACCACCCAATTAACTAAGAAGGATAAAACTCTCATCCCTCTTTATCAAATTTCCCCTTATGACAAAACTAGAGCTATAAATGATCTAACCTCCCTGTTTAATATCCGCATAACGATTGAAAAATATAAATCCCCCTTTAAGAGTCAACAGTGTCATAACTGTAACTACTTTCACCATCACTCAAGCAACTGCTTGATGAAACCACGTTGTGTTAAATGCGCAGGCCCCCATAAAACCATTGACTGTTCCATTAAAGAAAAAACTCCCACCCCCAAATGTTGCAACTGCTCTGGTGAATCATCCTGCTAACTGGAGAGGATGCCCCAAACTTCCCCATAATTTACCTCAACCTAAGAAAAACAAACATCGAAAGTAAATCCTAATATTAGTCATGCTAATGCTGCTGGTTCGCATTCCCTTCCTACCCCAGTAAATCCTGCTTCCTCTAATGCTGATTCTATCCCCGAACCTTCTACCAGGGCCACCGGCACACCCAACAATAGTGAAATTATCAATCTCTTGGCCCAAATGAGAGAAATTGGTTCTATGATGACCGACATTAAAAACATCCTTGGAGTAACTGACTTCTCGGATCCGCTAGTTACACTAAAGGAAGATAAAGGAACACATTCTCCAAACCAAATCTTCCGATGAACAGGTAGTTGCTGTCATCTACTCTATGCTCACTCTTCCTTCTAAAACCGTGCCATGGATGTTTTAAAATCTCTTTCCATTGTCGTTTGGAACGGCAATGGCATTAATAGTAAAATTCAGGAGTTCAAGGTTTTTATAAATGAGTATTGCCCCGATATTATCCTTATTCAAGAAACTCACCTTCGATCAGGGGATAAGTTCAAAATTCCTAATCATACTGTTTACCGTAGCGACTATGTTGACCCCACTCATAATGATCGCGCTATAAGAGGTACTGCGATCGCCGTTAAAATGATCCTCCCTCACAATGATATTGTACTGCCCGCGCTCAAAGTTATCAACGCTACTGCGATTAACGTCTGTCTCCAGAACCACCCACCGTATACCATAATTTCTACTTACATTCCCCCCTGTCAAAATTGTATGGATATCTTTGAAGATTTTAAAAACCTTAATAATATCAATAATGATACCATTATTTTCGGTGACTTAAATGCTACCCATCCCCTGTGGAACGGCCCTAACTCTCCCATTAATCCCTATGGTGCGGTCATTAATAACTTCACGGATAATACAAATTTCGATATTATTGCCGCTACCGACTTTTCCTTTTCCAGAAATAACATTTCGGACTTTGCCCTTATTAAAGGTATCCCTCATGATCTGTACATTGACTCCATTTGCGACCTGTCCTCTGACCCCAATCCTGTGTTACTTAAAATCTCCCTTGATCATAATCCTCTTAATATTAAACAGAAAAAGTTTACTAACTGGTCTAAATTCAAAAACATCCTCGCTAGTAACCCCTTTGTAAACCCTGTTGTTAATGGTATTGATGATATTGACGATCTCGTCAATAGTATCACTTATGATATTAACTTTAGCCTATTAACAGTACCCAAATCATCCCCCTAGTAATAAATCTAACGCTGACCCTAACTTAAAATTTCTGATGAAACGAGTCATATATATATATATATATATATATATATATATATATATATATATATATATAATGTTGTGATTTGCCTGCTTTGAAATTCTTTTGAACAGTTTGTAAGTGTTTGTCTTTTCCCAAGGCAGATTTCAACCAAAGCGCTTGAGCCCAAGCGGTCCGTCGGAGAAAAAAACCTAAATAGTGAAATTTGTAGGAAATTTTATGTACTTTCATTTTGAATAATTGGGGTTATGTACGAAAAGTTGATAGTTTCCGAGTTATAAGCAAAAAACCGCCAAAAAATGAAAATTTTTACCTTTTTTTTTTTGCATTTTCTTCAATGTTGCGTCACGAAATTTTGTTAACAAACCTCAGATTCGGATTCAGCACCCCAAAAAACATATAAAATGGAAGAAATCAAAACTACCCCAAAATTTTCCCTCTAGGGCCCCTTTTGAGCACAAATTGACTGGACTAATATTCATAAAAGTGGTGTCTAGGTATAGAAAAATAGCGATGCTCTACTGAATGAAACCACCTACCACGCCATCTGGTAGAAAACTGCGAAGTTATCATTCCTATCTTGAAAATGGAACGAGATAAGGAAAAAAAGTTATATACAAAATTGTAGAGAATCATCGATTTAGTACGAAAAGATACCTTGTCGACATTAAGGAGAAGAATACAACGGTTAAAACGCACATTTGTTTTTTCATGATTTCCTACACTGTGACGTGACAAAACGATCTGAGAAAGAAAAAACAACTAGTTATAACAATATACCTTTATTTGAAATGTTCAAACTTCTCACCGTCAGCTGCAATGCACATTTGGATCCTCGTTTGAATGTCACGTTGCACACGTTGCAGCATAGAGCGTGACACGTTGGCACAAGCGTCCGTAATGCGTCGTTTAAAGTCCTGCAATGTTTGTGGAAGGGTCGCATACACCTGCTATTTCAGGTATCCCTACAGGAAAAAGTCCAGTGGAGTCAGATCAGGCGAACGTGGAGGCCACTTTTCGAAACCGCCATACCCAATTATTTGGTTCCCGAATTCCTTGACGAGGCACTGCTTCACTGGAGATGTCTTAAGATCGACGTAGATGTAAGACGAAGATGTAAGAAAAACCAGCAACAATCATGAATCCCTTAACAAAACTTTCTTTCGATTCTTTGAACCATGTACTTAAATTTTTTTCTCCCCTTTTATGATAATAAATGGCTCTTTTTTTGTTGCAATCATTTAAATACACCCATGATTCATCTATTGTGACAATTGTTTTCCATTTTTCTTTGGATAAGTGTTTCTCATATAGAATTCTGCAGCGTGTCCTGCTTTCAGCGATATGATTTGGAAGAAGACGATGCACATTGCGTTTTTTCGCTTTCTTAAGATTTAAATCAACGTTTATCATTTTGTTTACAGTGGACACCGAGCATTTCAATGATTTTGCAACTGTCCTTTGACTAGGGGGATTTTCTTTTAACATTAAACAACGTACCTTTGCAATAGTCGAAGATGTCCGTTTTTTCCTTGGATACTTGTTTGGAATTTTTGTCCCACTTGAGGCTCCAATTTGACGTTTTTTTCCTTTCTTGTTGACGATATTACCTATCGACGCTTTAGATATCACAAAACCATGACTCTCTCATCGTTTTTGGATAACGGAGTATGCATATTTATCTTCGGAAAGAGCATAAATGTAGCCTTCGAACCACTACTTTGTTAAAAACGCCATTTTGAGTAAAAACAAAACTTTCAAGCCGCAGACGATAATTTTGACTTTTAAAAACATAGTGCAATTGCAATTATTTCTTTTGCAGCAAACGATTTTTTATTACAGCTTACCAAAATCGTCTAAAAAATGTGCAACAGCCTCTGTATGTATATATATATATATATATATATATATATATATATATATATATATATATATATATATATATATATATATATATATATATATACAGGGTGTTTCATATTGAATGGGACAAAAAGAAAGCATACCTGTGAACGCTGTAATTACTTTATTTTGATAAATCAAATTTAAAGTGAAACTATAGTTATCCAAGTTTCTATAGATGTTCTATGTGTGCCCCTCTGGTGGCACGACTAATATCTATGCGGTATTCCAGTTCCTGCCACACTCGTGATAGAATATTCTTTGTTAATGATTCGAGCACTTCAGTTATTCGCTGCTTCAGTTGCTGTAAGTCCTTGGGAAATGGAGGCACGAACACTTTGTCTTTAACAAAACCCCATAGGAAAATATCACAAGGGGTTAGATCTGGTGATATCGGTGGCCAACAAAGCAATGGCATATCGTCTGAACCAGCATGGCCAATCCAGGAATGAGGTAGACTACCGCTCAGGTACCGATGTATGTTTTTATGCCAATGTGGTGGAGCACCCTCTTGCTGCAGAATGAAGCCGGGAACCGCTTCCTCCAACTGAGGGAACGATAAACGAAAATGTTTTGGCGTATTCCAAAACACAGTACGCTTTCTCCTGCATGGATGGTGTCATTTCGAGAAACAGTGCCTCTAGCGGCGATTTCGTAACCGGAAGATTTTTCGCTATTGCCAGATAAAACTTGTATAATTGTAGTTTCAGAATTAATTTGTTTCGGATAAATAAATCAATTACTGAATTTATACTATGCTATTATTTTTGTCCCATTCAATATGAAACACCCTGTATATATATGGCTTAAAAGTAACCCTAGTAAACTGCGTTCTTCACGTAAATTTTGCTAACCATCCTCTCCCCCCCCCCCTCCTGAATGTCACTCATGCCTCTTCCTCAGGAGGGCGCGCCCCCCTAGTTTGAGAACCACTGAACTAGGAAGTGGGCCTTCAGTACCACAATCTGAAGGATCGAGTCCCACAGTTTGCGTGGATGCTTCCAATTTCCAAAGCTTCCGATAGGACCCCACATAGTAACTAAGGCCTTCCCGGGATGGGATCCCTGCCGGTGAATAGGCTGCCACCACAATTTAGGTGGAACACCCCCCAATGGGCGATATCAAACTCTAGGTCTGTTTAGACCTCGTGTGGCCGTTTTTTCCCCCCCCCCAAAAAAAAAAAAACCCAACTCAACATGTTGACAGTTTACACTTCTTTCTGTGCCATGTGCACTGAATTAACTTTTGTTCCCATTACTTTCATTTAGACCACTGTTCCAGGTAGATACTGCTCCATGGACTTCGGGAGCTGCCCTGGACCTCACAGCGGACTCTTCTGTTAGAGACCAAGCCTTGCAGTCCCTTAGTCTTACAGTCCAAAGGGAATCCCCTCCTCCTGTCTTGTCGGGACTGCAAAGACTTGCCGGAACTTAGCAAGTCTTTGCAGAGTTCTTGAGGGCTATTATAAGAACTGCAAATATTCAAAGAGCAGAGACTTTGATTTGCTCTTTGAATATTTGAGGGCTCGAAATATCCTAGCTGATCCCCTATTTTCTGCTGTTAATGTCCAGTCAGTCTTTAAAAAACTGAATTAATAACAAGCACCTTCTATGTCCCAAGGAGCCCCAAGGATCTATTTTTATTATAAAACTTCCGCATTTATCTATATATATATAACAGCTCCGTAACTGACTCACTGACAGACATACAACGCACAGACCAAACCGCTGGACCTAAAGGGCTGAAATTTTGCATGGCGATTCTTCTTATAGTGTAGGGGTGCACTAAGAGAGATTTTAGAAAAATATTTCTTAGATTTTTTAAAATTAAATTTTTAAGCTGTTTTAGTAACTTTTTTTAAGTTTGCATTTAAAATAATAATTTGAGGGTTATAAAATTTATATCACGAGAAAGATCATAAAAATTCCTCTGAGATGAGATCTTTTTGGTGAATTTTTAAAGATTAATTTTTAGAATTTAATTTATTAAATGCTGATCACGTGATTTCTTTTTCTGGTACTTTAAATAAATTTATCGTCACGTGCATAACAACTAAATAGACAAAAAAAAAATTTTTTCTTGCTAATGCGGCAGACGATTGGACATTATTTTGTCTATAAAAATATCCCTTACGATTTTTTTATAAATATATATATATATATATATATATATATATATATATATATATATATATATATATATATATATATATATATATATATATATTGGCATTAATTGCATACATTGACCGTTGTATTTAATTTGAATGTACTCCGTAGCGAAGTGCGGGTTTTCAGCTAGTTATAATATAGAATACCAATTTCTATGGTTGTCATCACAAAAACGTTATTACATGGGGATACGTGTGACAAAATCATAGCTTGTTTCGATTAAAGGAGAAAAAAGGCTATGAGGAAGTTAAATGGTTAAATAAGACTCCTTAAACATAATTTTAAAGCGATGGATTATTTTGTTTACATGGGAAGCTTACCTTCACAGACAAATGCTGATTTAAGGCTCCTAGACATACGATCTGAGGCATAACGCATTATTTTGTTGTCCATTGTAGCCAAATAAAGTCGCCATTATAAAATTGTACCAAATCCGAGCGACGGGTAGATATTCTAAAAAGTGAATTTCAAATACAGAAATAAATATGCCAGTTACCGCAAACTGAATAATAGAAATTTATATAACATTAAATCTTCAGTACACTTTCTCGAAAATTGCAGAAATATAGACAAAATAAAAACGTTGAATCTTCGCTGGAAGCTAACAATTCCAGCACCTAAGAACTTTTCTTTAACATGGAGGAATTTTAATACACAATTAATAAATACAATTATTAATTAATTATAAAATACGACCTTATAAATCTTCCTAGGACCTCGTCTGGCTATCCTAGTCATAGAACCGTAGAACATCTATCAAGAAATCTCTTCTCCTAAAAACACAACCACTCGCATCAAAACTATCTTTAGAACTGAACTTTTAATTCCAGACTCTTATTCACCTAGGAAACAAAACTCGTGTTGCCACACCGCTCAACTAAACCATTTTCCAACAATAGACCCAAGAGCAGGATTTATTTCTTACTCCATGGTAGACGTGTGAACGTGCTAAACCACTGTTTTTATTTATCGTAGACTCCAAAATATCGCATGCTGGCGATAACACGCCAAGTTGGCCCCAAACACGTAACAATATCTTTAAGTCCTTTGCTAAGGCTGCTGTGTACTAACCCTATTATTGGATTCGCTCGCCTCAATGTTAACCTATGGAGAAAAATTTTCCAAGGTTTGTCAACTTGGAATGAAAGAATTTTTTTTAATTGTGCTCGGTAATAGAGAAAAAAAATTTTTTTTTTTACACCTTGGAGCATTTTTTTTTTTTAAAAATGAAAATAATATTTTTAAATTTAAATTATTCGGGTAAAAAAATCTGATTTTGTGTGTTTTAAACGCTCATAAATTCCTTTGGTGGATGAAAATTATGAAATGAATCCTGTTTCCAGATGCAGAAAAGTTCAGGCTATCTGAATATACCTTTTTTATTGGATTATCGGAATTTATGTAGCTGTCAATAGTAGACATATTTTCTCCATAGGTTAACATTGAGGTGAGAGAATCCAGTAGGGTTAGTATACGGCAGTCTTAAATGACATGTTTTGTTAGAAATTAGTATATTTCACTGAACTTTCATAGCTCATTGGAGGGGATATTAAAAGTATTATTATATGCTCTTTATATCCTCAAATTCAAATTTTACCTCCTCTTTAGTTTATTACACACTAGCGGCCCGTCCCGACTTTGTCCGGGTTGAACAAAATATTATACCAATAAATTTCCAGTTGATAGCCAATAAATTGTAAATCTTTTTTTACCTTAAAAATAACCTTAATAATACCTTAAATTAATATTACGTTAGTTAATAATTAAAGTTAATTTTTTAAAAGAAAAAGGCGTGCCGGAGAACGGCTAGATTCGAACCGCTAACGTCAGAACAGAAGCCCACCGCGATAGCACCACGTTAGGATCGATGGAGTCTTCGACACAAAAAGCGGTAGAGGACAGTAGCGGTAACAATGGAGATTGTTAGGATTAAACCTCTAAATTTATTTCTACTGATCAGATATACATAATATATAGCCTATGTCCATCTGGAATAATGTACTTTTGAAACAGTGAAAGAATTTTTCAAATAGGTGCAGTGGTTCTGGAGATTACCCTCCACATACAAAATCGCTCTCTCTTTATATAAAAGTATAGATAAATAATTCAATTTAAAGGCCTTTCACTTTGAGTTATCCTTAGACATGAATGAATGCAAAGTATTAGCTGAGAGAGAAAGGTAACCGTATTTGTAAGGTTGCCGAATAAGGGAATTTTAACACTGATATTTTGTGAACTTGTGTCGAAATGGCGACAAATATATCGAGTGTTTTCAGTGATTTCAGGAAGCAAAATGGACTCTCATGAGTCAGCCTGGTATATAGGAGCTCTCTACTGACTAATAAAGTCACCTATTTTTAAGTACAAAGATGTTTTTTGTAATTGTTAGGCCTTGTTCGCATTACGTCCGTCAGCGTCAGCGTTACCCGCGTTCTTAACAAATCTCAGATCTTAACATCGCCAAATAGGAAAAAAAAGTTATCGCCAAATAAGAAAAAAAGTTATCGCCAAATAGGAAAAAAACCCAATTAAAAGCTCTTTTTTTTTTAGGGGTGGGTGGGCGTTTGTACGATTTCAATTATTTTTCTGGCTAAAGAAATGCTTTGAATTGATACAGACGGATAAATCTGTACCTTGGAACAAAAAGGGCCAATGTCCAAAACTTTGAAATTTGAGTGAACTGCACGAGTGAAATCAGGGTAGGATGTACATTAATTGACTAAAGGGCCAATGTTCTAAGATTTGTAAAAATCCTTAAACTGACATTGATGTTCTAACATTGATGAACACTGACATTTGATTAAAATGGACTTTGGCCCTTTTTGGTTCCAAAGTACAGAAATAATTCAAAGAAAATATATTTATTGCATTTTAATTGTTGTATCGAACTGTTATCAACTTTATGGGAAAACCTACCAAATATTCTAATTTTAGGTAATGGATAGATTTATAATTTTTAATTTTCCTCTCCTTTGAGCTCTGGAAACTTCTTTAAAAAAGTAGATTCTACAAAAGTGACCATTTAAGAAAAGTTAAATGCACAGATTCAGATCAATATTACGACCTCATTTGGCGACAATAGGCAACAAATTGCCTAATGCGCCCGCTCGGATATCTACCAGCCATACGTAATAGTAAAACTTCTAGATACTCCAGCTGACGCGTCAGACATTTTGCTGCCTATTGTTGCCACATCAAGCCACCAAATAGTCTTTTAAACTTTTATTTAACAGTCTTAGGGCCTGTTCACATATGAGTCCGTTGCGTTGCGTTAAGGAAAAGATGACGTTGAGACGAAAATAAACCAATCATAGGCGTTAAAAATTTCATTGCTAATCGTTTGGAGGCATATGATTGGTTTATTTTCGTCTCAACGTCATCTTTTCCTTAACGCAACGCAACGGACTCCTATGTGAACAGGCCCTTATCTGTAGCAACTGACATATATAATGAAATATGTAAGGCATATTTAGAGAGAAATTTAAAAATATATGCCTCTCCCCTATCTCAATTTCGAATAATTGGTAAGTATGCTCCGAAAATATTTATTACAGTTAAACAGAGTTTTCTTGAAAGAAACTGTCATGTATTAACTTTTAATTTATACATTCTTATACGTGTTTTTAATTTAGTAGCTTAAAGAGACAGATAATGGAGTTTATTAAGTAACGGGAAAAAGAAATCTAAGATGGATGCTTTTGTAAAATGGCTATTACTGAAACAACGCAGGAATGGCGTTGAAAGTGTTTTGGTGGAAATAAGAAACAAAATGGACGCTTTTGAGTTAGCCTTGATATTTAGGAGCTGCAAATATTAGCGAAACTCACCCGGGCTAACTCACCAGCCTCCATCTTGTTTCCCAGTCTCGCCAAAAAGCACCACGCAATAAGTTAGTTGCCGTTTACGAAACAACGGTGTTCAAGTTTCTCCAAAAGGCACTAAATGCACTTTCAGATTGGAAGCAGCAGGTTGAATCAATATCAGAACGGTTCTCAAAAAGACTGATTATATTGAAGCGCTTGGCAGGAGCTGTGTGGAGTAGTTCCCGATCTATTGTTAATACTACTTATAAAACCGTTGTATTGCCGCTTCTGAAATACTGTTGCGAACCACTTATAACAATCTCAGATTCTTTACTAGAAACCCTACAAAACCAAGCGTTAAGGCTTATTACAGGGACAGTGAAATCCACGCCTATTGATGCGATGTTGTTTTTGACAAAAAACAGCCCCATTCAAAATATTATTCAAGAGAGAGAGCTTCAATGCTTTATGAAAAATTTATTAGACTTGAAGATATCTTTCGGAGGGATTGTCAACTCGAAAATAGAAACCTCAAGACTCATGACGGATTTGTCCAGAGGGTTTTGTTCCAGAGAGAAATTTTTGAATTTCACGATGAAGTCCAACTGCTGGCGAGACCCAGAAATCCCATGGAATTAGTGGGTTTCGAGGAAAACATGAATTTGACTCAATTCATGTAAAAAAAAGGATACTCCATCGGATGTACTAAAATGTATCGCTTTGGAGACTAAATTTCCTGAGGGTGAGTGGTTGCGTGTTTATACGGATGGATCACAGTTTTCAAGACATAGGAACATTGGAGTTGGTGTCTTCTCGAAATTATTGTTCTTCTATGCACCTTTTAGAAAGTATGGTACTGCCTTTGACGGTGAAGTGGATGGAGATTCGCGTCGCACGTAAACAACTAACTTGTCATCTGTGCAAATTTAAAAATGTAGTATTACTGTCAGATTCACAGGCTGCCAATCGGTCCATCAGCTCTATTCAGGCTCCACTATCAAAATGAGACTTCTCACTGTCAAGAGCTGCTGATTTTCTTGAGGCCTCGGCAAAAACGTGTTGTTTTACAGTGGATCCCAGACCATTGCAGTTTACATGGTAACGATCAGGCAGATTTTCTTGCCAAAATGGGGGCTATGCTGATACACTGTACAAAACGAGAAACCTCTTTCTTCTCTTCTAAACTGTTTATAAGACAATTTACGCAGTCGGCATACCAGGATGAACTCCTATGTAAAATGGAAACCAAATATGGAAAAAATTGCCTTTTAGATGTACCTGATAAACCAAGACGGGAAGCAGTGACTGCTTTTCGCCTATTTACCGGGATGACTACCTTGGTGGTCATTTGTGTCGTATTGGCGTTCTTACTGAAGCTGCCTGCCCCCTGTGTGATAAAAACAATCCTATGAACAAACATCACTGTGGAGCTCTCCATGGAGATACTGATGTTACTAGATATTGGGAGGCGAGAAGACTATTGGGGCGATAACCTTTGGTTATCTCTTGAACTTTTTGATGTTACCGTTGCTGCTGTTTCTTTTTTGTATTTACTACTTGTTTGTATACTATGTTCATGTGCCCCAGCCAATGGAAATAAAATAAAAAGTTTCTCCACTCGGCTCTTTTACAGTTCGATTATCGTTCTTTCGAATCTGATACGTTGTTGTTGTTGTTGTTACTAATCCTGTCTGATCTAGCCTATAGGCTAGACCAGATCCCTGATACCAAAAACATTTAAAAAATCCAAGACGACGAGGGAACTCTGCGTCAAATCCTCCTTTTCAAGCTCCAAACAAGAAAAATGATGGTCAGGGGTGGAATGATTGAAGTTACATTTTCCACATATGGGGAAGATCTTATTGCCTTGATCAAATTTAAGGCACTTCAGGTGACCACTTAGGAGTCTTGACAAAGCAGTCTGCTGAACACAGTTGCCCACAAAAGTCATAGCTCCTCCCGGCTGTCTGCCACAATACCAGTCATGTGATAGGGGAGATTGCCATGAAAGGGCGATGGCAGATTTAACTCTTGAGCAGATCTCCAAAAAAGTTAAAATGTTAGAGGTCAAATCCATTGTAGTTCCCTCCTCATCCAAGGCACCATCCGCTTCGTTGCCGCTGAGATCAATCTGATACGTTGAATACATGAATGCCAAACTATAGTTTAAAATAAAAGGTCTTTCAAAAAACTAAATGGTGTCGAGTGGTCTCTGTCGTTCTCTCACTCAATGAAGAAACACCATTCGTCAGACGAAAGACGTTTAATTAACTTCACACACAACATATGAACATACGAAAAAAAACAATTTGCACACAGTGGTGCGCAAACCTTTTCAACCACGACTCACTTTCTATAAATAAAAAATCAAACGACCCCCAATGAAAGTTTGTTGGTAGAAGCAAATTTTTTAAAAAAATAAATTAGGAAAATGTTAACAAAAAGATAGAAAAAAGAAATAAGAAAAATTTAAGCAAACTATTTATAAAATTGATGAATAGTGGATTTTGGATATATATATACACACTCTGTCACAAAAAAATATATGCACCCAGAAGGAAACGAGCTACTATCACGAAACTTAACATGTATGTAGTGTCTGAGGAGATAAGCAAATGATTACAAATTCAGAAGAACAGACCGTTTTAATAAGAAGATAAGGCATGAAAAAGGTTACAAATCAGTAAGTAGTAAATCCACCTCTGGCAGCTATACAAGCCGAAACACGGCGTGGCGAATCATTGAGGTCACCTATGACCTCCTGCGGAAGATCATGCCATAATCTTTGCAACTGGGCAGTTAATTCACCAGTATTCCGGAACGGCTGCAGTAGCCTTCCAAGCACGTCCCAGACGTGCCCTATTGGTGAAACGTCTGGTGACCTGGCAGGCCATGGGAGTACGTCATATCCTTGTAGACATTGTTGGGACAGTTGCGCAGTATGTGGACGAGCGTTGTCTTGCGGATAAATGGCACCTGGGCGACTGGATAGCATAGACAGTACAACTGGCGTTAAAATCTCGTCTACGTAACTGCGTGCCGTCAAAGTGCGTTGAAGGACGACTAGCGGTGATCGTATGTCCCAACAAATCGCTCCCCACACTGCCACACCTTGTAATCGCCGTATGGCTCTCGACAACAAATACCGGATCGGACCGGTGGCCTGGCCGCCTCTACACGCGTATGCGCTGGTCATCAGCATTGAGACTGAATCGGGATTCATCGCTGAAGATCACACGCCGCCAGTCGGTCACAGTCCAGCTTGCCCGAGGTCGGCAAAAATCCAATTGACACTGCCTATGATGTGGGGTCATTGGTAGGTGCCTTAATGGACGTCGGCTCCTTACACCTGCGTCAGCCAGTCGTCTCCGAATAGTTTCCCTGGATACTATCGGATGTCTGGAAGGTGGTAAATGGCATAGAACCGATTCTAGCGACGTTGTTGGTGCGGACGTGGCCGCTCTTATGATGGCGTTATCCTCGCACGCATTTGTGTTCCTGGGACGCCCTGACCCTCCGCGACGGTAGACTATCCCTTCCGTGATCCATTGTTGCCCACACCGAGGAACTACCATATCGCTCCGACTGAGGTCGCGGCCGATACGCCTGTTCGACCAACCTGCTTCTCTGAGGCCTACTATATGCCCCCTCTCAAAGTCCGACAATTGTTCGTACTGTCGCCGGTTATGTCTCAGAGGCATCTCTAATCACAATACCGTCCATCCAAGTCAACAGATTTGTTTGAATAACCCTACGGAACGAGCAATCATGCTTTTAAACTCTCCCAGCTGCGCATCTCATATGCGCATAGCGCGCTTACCCTTGTCTCAATGGAGTCGAAATTTTAATCATTTGCATATCTCTTACCAGACTATATTCCTGCCAAGTTTCGTGATAGAAGCTCGATTTCTTCCGGGTGCATAAATTTTTTGTGACAGGGTGTATTTACGAGAACTGTTCACATAGGAGTCCGGTAGCGGAAGCTTTAATATATTTAACCAATGGCAAACCTCCAAATGATTAGCAACAAAATTTTTAACGCCTATGATTTGTTTACCTGTATTTCCGTCTCAACGCCATCTTTCCTTTTACGCTTCCGCTACCGGACTCCTTTGTGAACAGGCCCTAATAACGATAAAAAAAAGTCTCGCTTACTCTCTCTGCACTTGTTTTTGTCAAATCTCATTTGACTAAATATTCATATTTTGATATTAATATGCGAATCCTGACCACACTGTGAGCTGTTTAGGTATCCCTCTAAGCATGCTTGCAGAAGATCAAGATACTGCTGCCTCCCATTTATTCCCACAAAGCCTCATGGACCTGGTATAGCATTTTCTAGTCCAGGGGGCTTAGCAGCAACAACAACAAATATTAATATGTATTTGTGTATCATTTAGGTAAAAATGAACAAACTTTTTTTAAATATGATTTTAAAATGATTAGCATATTTATAGCAATTGTTTCAATTGAATAATTCAATATGATATAAATTTACTTCGAACTGTCCGCGACCCCCATGTAAAACGAAAAGGATGACCAGACTCCAAAAAAAAAACACAGCCATCGTTAATCCTAGTTAATATTTATTCATTACCCTATCATCCATTAAACGGACGCTCCATACTCGGTGGTTCAGAACAAAGAGAATACTGAACACTGACAGAAATTACAAGAGAGAAAGCAATGTTGAAAATACATCAAAACATGGACGACAACAGACCTGAACAGACCTTGTGAATGCACTGTAGTGATAATGACCAGATAAATGAAGCACATGCATGACCACAGGACTCCCAGGAAGAAAAGTGTAATAAACCCAGATAGTAAAAAATAAAACCACCTTTTAAAAAAATATATTTTTTATTAAAAATTACAAATAAGATTACACACAACCAATTTTCTAAGGTTATTTTAAGCTACAGTTATTCTATTTAATTGTTTTCAAATTGAATTCATTTCATAATTCACCTCCAAATTTGCTCAATAACTTTCTGGTTTTTTAAAATTTTATTTTATTTATTTTTTAAGTATATATATATATATATATATATATATATATATATATACAGGTGGTTATCAAAATAATGGAAACACTAAGAAACATCATGAAAACCTTTATTAATACGGCGCAGGAGCACCTTTGTCATATAATACCACCTGACTCACCTTGGAATTGGATTATACAAGTCATAAATAGTGGTTAAGAATATATTATACCATTCTTCAGGGGAAAATAATGAAAGTTCCTGTTGAGATACTGTGATTGATATCGATTCCTTTATCCGCTTATACAGATCACAGTGGTTGGAGGATTTATAGTCGGGGGGATTGTACAGGGCAAGATAAGATATTTGACTTCCTTTTCATGTTGTTCAAACCAAAACTTGATAGATTTTGCTGTATGTATATGGGGATTATCATCCTAGAGAACGCCATCTCCTGCAAGAAACAATGTTTGCACCATAGAACGGACCTGGTAAGCTAAAATTTTGACATAGTCCTTCCCATTCAATCTCCCTTTTAGGGTTACAATAGGGCCTGAAGAAAACCATGAGATGCCATCCTAAACCCTGATAGATCTACCTCCATGACTGACAGTTAAGATGAGACAGCCAGAATCTTGCAATTGTGTAGGTGTTCTCCAGACATACGCATGTCCTGTTGCGAGGTACAATGTAAACAATGATTCGTCGGACCAAATGCCGTTTTTCGGCATATTACTCGATCAGGATTTGCAGCCGTGGCAACATTGTACACAATATTTTGTATTGGCATCTATTACAAGTGGTTTGGGAATAGCTACTTTTCAGTAAATGCTTTGTTTGTGAAGTTCCCTTCTACCTCTGACAATTGATACCTGAACATGCAGATGCAGATTGAGATCTTTGGTCATTTTAGTTGCAGTTGTTTACTTTCTTCATGTCACAATCCACTTCAATACCTCGTCCGTCTTTTTCACTCAGCTCTCCTTTCATCCACTATTCTGTTTGGCAAAGGATGTTTATCTGTGCACTCTGTATACTATCGTGACTTTTGACACCATAGCTCGAAAAACACCGATTAGCCTTGAGGTTGCAGTAACATATACTCCAATTTAAACACACTCAAACAATTTGCCCTTTTCGCAAGGTCTGTAAGGTTTGACATTTTATGTTGTTCCCCCCAAAAGCACGATGTCCTTAGTTTCATTACTGCTACCTGACAGTAGAATAATACATACACTATTATTATATAAAAAAATACAGGTGGCCAGACCTGCTATTTAAGGAATACGAAGTGCATTCATTAACACAACAGATATTGATAGGTGTTTTCATTATTTTGATAACCACCTGTATATATATATATATATATATATATATATATATATATATATATATATATATATATATATATATGCATATTTCTTATCATGTAAAACATGTTCCTTCTATTAAATCTTTTAGCAGTTCTGTTTTAGGTATCCTGGAACAACAATTTTGATGATATCTATCTATTCTACCATCATACAATTGTTTATAGTTTCAGTTTTAAGAGAATTGTGTCTTGCTGTGACACTAGTTAACTTATGAAAAACTCTCTCTATCCACTCAGAAGAGTGAGACGAAATAGTCAAATGGATTATGAAATATGATAAGATGCTATATTTCCGATAATTGAATCCATCTTTGACATTACATAACAAATATCAAAATTCTAGGAAGGTTTCATAAGAAACAGATATATTATGATTGTATCGAAATGATTTCCAATTGTATAACTTTACATTTATAAATTTACATAACTAATTATGCTTACAATGATAAATAAATATTAATTTTTTGCTATTTTTTAACAAGGGAAAAACACAAATTTTGAGATATTATAAAGAAAAAACAACCTTAAACCCATATGGTCAGTGAAAAAAACAGATCTGGGAGCCCTGCATGTACCAATGAGGTAAATATACTAAGAGTGCATATATGTATTCTAATTCTAATATATAAAAAACTCTTAATTTAATATAATAGCATATAATATTGGGTGTGTATATAGACTAGTGGCAAGAGATTTGTTAGCTTTGTCATCTCCTTGTATCGCTGAAGTTGATTCCCAGTTTGGACCCTGTTGGGAATCCCTGCACTAGAGTATGGACTTGACTGGCCTTTTAAAAATTGAGTTTCAATTTGATGCTGTCCCCCCCCCCCCCCCCCCCAAAAAAAAAGGTTGCCACCGAGTGGTGTTAATCCTTTATTATTTATTATGAATTTATTTAGAAATTTATTATGAACGTAAAAAGTTAGGAGTCAACCAAGTGCTTTGACACTAAAATTTCAAAAAGTAGACTTAACCGATTTGGGTTGTGAATGACTTACTTGTTTGCAACTTCCATAAAAAGGTATAATTAAAGCACCAATTTTTATTTTTGTATTACTTCGATTAAAACTTACAAGTCCATTTAAAATATTTTAAAACCATTCATTACTAAATGTACAGGATAAGCATTAATGTATGTACAAGTTGTAATAAGCATACATCTAAAATAAGCAAAGTAGAAGACATTTACAAAAGTACATAAAATATTGTTATATATGAAAATGCAAAAGTTTTTAAATAGTTACAAAATGATAGATATGAACAAGACTTTATTTAACTCTTTTTTGGGCAGTTCCAATGACACACTGATTCACCTAGACAAAGAGAAAAAAAAAGTTAATCAGTACAAATACAGTTAAGCTTGCAAAATGCTTGATAATATAATGATTTCTCATATAAAAAATGACATTTTTAAAATTTTCAAACACTATTTTACATTTATCATCATCTGAATAATTCTAAGAGATTACGGCCACTCCCACTTTCGTGTACAAGCCACTGTCAAACTGAAAACCAGTGCTGCGTAACAATACCTGCAAACTTAGCCGAGGGTTGACTTTCCCTGTTCGGTGATGTTTCTTATAGGCCGGGGCGCTGGACAGACAGTACAGATCTGCCAACCAATTTGGGCAAACCTGCCCCACCCCCATCTGAATAAAATAGAATGTGGTGTTGGAGCACATTTGACTTTTAAAACTGCTTGAATGCTCCTTAGAATGGATGCATACAGTTCCTGGATGGTGGTTAAGAGGTATGTCGCACATTCTTCAGGGAAAACTGCTGCAATTCTTTAAGAGATGCTGGTGGAGGATAATGGGATCTCCTTCTGTCTTCCCATACAGACCAGTGGCTCAATGATGTTTAAATTTGGTGATTGTTCAGGACAGGAAAGGTCTCCAGCTTCATCATCATGTTCTTCAAACCATAATTTAACAGTTCCAGTTCTGTGAAAAGGGGCACTATTATCTTGACAGATGTAATTTTCTAAAGGAAACAATATCTGCGCCACTGAAGGGACATGGTCATCCAAAATGGTTAAATAGTCACTGCTACCTATCCTTTCTGTTAAGTTGATAATGAGACCTACTGAAAACCACAAAGCATGATGGAACCTTAATTAAGTTTTACTATTGGAAGGAGAAGATTTAGGTTTTAAGCATCTGATGGTGTTCTCCACACATAAACATGTCCTGAGGTGGAAAATAGTGTGAAGATTGATTCATTTGAAAACAATACATGTTTCTATTGACGAGTATTCAATGTCCTATGTTCATGGCACCACTCTAGGCTATGTTTTGTATTCATCTGTGACATAAAGAGCTTTGGGAAAGCAGCTGTGGTGTAAATAATTTGCATATACAGTTCCCTTCTCACTGTATGAGTCGAAAAAGGTTCTGTACATGCATATTAAGCAAAGCAGTCACCTTTATCCCAGTGGTCTTTCTGTTTGAGGTAAAAGATTGCCTTTAATGTTCTCATGTCTCTGCCAGTGACTTTAATTTTCCTTGCACAATTTTCTCACTCCTTTCAACAACGTCATATCTCAAAAATCAGCAATTTTTAGTTATGCTTGTTTTCAGAATGCCCTGAAAGAGTAGTGTATCCCTGCAAGATCAGCATATCTCACCGCTCAATATTTAGCCACTAGAGAGCAGAATTAAAATTTATTTTCAATACATTTCAATGTACTTTTAAACTTTCAAATCACTCTCCTGAAAAATCTTGTTTTTTGAGATATGATGTTGAAAGGAGTGAGTGAATTGTGTCTCGCAGACAATGTTTTACCTCAAACTTTGTACACTCTCATGAATGTAGACACAATATCTCTTGATACCCAAATAATTTTGCAACTGGGGTTGCCAAAACACCAAATAGGAGTGCACCTACAATTAGCCTGTTGTGGAACTCTGTCAGGCTGATCCTTTTACCACCATCTTGAGCTAATTTTTGCAAAGCACTGCTTAAAATGCAATCCAACACAGCTTTGAGAACATAAGCTAAAGGATTTCAGAAAAAAGAGTTGTGCTTATTGTGCAACTAGCTCTTTAATCAGCAAGAATGAGTCACTTTTTTAAGCATAGTGTTTCGATTATTTTCAACAACCCCTGTATATACACATGCACATATATATATACATACACAAACACACACACACACACACATATACAGTCAAACCTCCATATATCGAACTTCCCTATATCGAAATTTTCTATATATCGAACTCTTAGCAAATCTCCATGTTCATTACATAGAAAAACTGTTTCTATATAACGAAAAAATCTCTATATATCGAAATTTTTTTCTCGACATATTGGGAGATTTTATTCCACTTTAGAATAAAATCTCCCAATTTTTGACGTTTGAAACAATAATTCGTGAACCGCTCATGAAGTTTTAATGGACTGAATAAATGCGAGCATTTCTTTGATGAACTTTCCGCAAAACTGGCTGTTCAGCAAGATATTTGTAGTTTATTTTTAAAGAATGTAACTGTGATCACTGTAACCACTGTCTGGATTATTGTTATTTTTTTAAGGTATATAGTACTCAATAAATCTTTCACATTAGTTAATTTTTTAGTTATTAACTTTCATTTAATGTAATTCGTATATAAATTAGCTTTAATATTAATGTTTTAGGAGAATTAGGATAAAACTAAGATCAATTCTTTATATCGAAATTTCTATATATCGAATTTTTTTTCCGGCATTTTGCTACTTCGATATATGGAGGTTCGACTGTATATATATATATACATACAGTTGAACACCGTTATAGCAAACCCGGTATATAACGACAAAAAATTTTTGTCCCGCCGTTTTTCTATTGTACGTAATTAAATTAGTATTGTGTCAGTTTAATGTAATTGATTTTAGTCAATTTAATTCATTAATGGTCATTTTTAATAGATTTTATCTTTTTTTAATACATCATTATTGAATACACATTGCAACTAATGAGTTACATATTTTGTGAACTCTAGCATTTTTCTGAACGGTTCGAATATAACGAACCGCCGGATAAAGTGAACAAAGCCTTTTGTCCCTTGAAGTTCGCTATAACAGGGTTCGACTGTATATATATATATATATATACATACACATATATATATAATACTTACCCATTCAATAAAAAAGAGTAACACAAAGTTGTAGAAATAAAAGTTCTGGATAACATGAAGTCATAATTAACCATTTATGTAGGATTGGAAATTGCACTATTAGAGTTATATTAACCTATATAAAATTTAGACCTGAACTCAAATTTTACACAAAATAAACTAATGAGATTCGTGCTACAATTTACAGATTAAACATGAAATTATACAAGAAATAAAACAATTTCTATTAAAGAACCTATTTACTTCTTTACAGATGGTCATACATAGGAATTCTGATTTACAGTTACTGAAAAAGGAGTAATCTGGTTATGGCAACACATCAGCAAGAACCTGTAAATTGTAGCTTGACTCTCATTAGTTTATTTCACGTAAAATTTGAGTTTGAGTCTAAATTTTATATAGGTTCATGTAACTCCAATAGTGCACATCGGCAGTTAACCTTGCTGATGTTCAATCCCCATGTTAAGCTACGGGGAATTTTTCTAAGCATAATTAGAAATATATTTTTGCATTTGTTTATTTCTTTTCCATATTTTAAGTACTATTGGATAAATATTGGTTCTTCTGACCTACTCTTTTAAGCACTCAAGAGAACCCTGATTAAAGTTATAATTTCAAGTGCCATGAATTAACGAATTACAACTTATAAATAACTTGATTAATAATTTTTTCACCAAATCCTAGCTTCCTTGGATATTTAGGATATATTTTTAGTTAAATATTTTAAGAAATCTTAAGAAAAAGCTTTATTTTTTCTGTCTAAATCAGGCCTGCACAACATACAGTCTGCCAGCATTCACTCTGTGACCTGCAAAGCCTTTTGTGAAGATGCATAATATAATAAACCTTAAAAATATGGGATATTATTTTTAGATTTATAATATTATGTAAAGAACATAAAAGCTATTAATAGTAATATTTATTTAATTTTTAAAATAATCAAATTATTTTTTGCTCAACAACATATTTTCTTGCAGCCTGCAGTAGTTTTCTGTAACATATAGACCTCATCACATGTTGAGTTGTGCCTGGTCTGAACTATAAAAGTAGCAGTGCATGTAAAAATAATGTTAAGAATTAGATACAGGACTTTAGTCCAAAATGTAAAACTATTTAGGCTAGAGAATGACGGAGGAAGCAAATTTTTTTTTTTTTTTTTTTAAACAAATTACTGGTTACAACAAGTCATAAAAAAAAAAACTAAATAAAGACTTACTTTTGTAGCAAATCGCAATGAATTTATAGTTTCATTTAAGTTTTTGTTGTCTGGACTAACGTTTACAAACATCAAAGTTTTACTATTTCCACCAAGCGAATTTGCAAGCAAGTGTGTGAGCTTGCTGTCTCGGTATGGTATATGAGTTTCCTAGAACAAAAAAAAACATAGAACATACATATATATAAGCATAGTTCAAAACAAGAAAATGCAGAAAATTAAAAGCATAATTTATATAAAATCAAGTCCCAGTTTAACAAAATTATGATTAATTTAATACTAGTTATTCAAACCTGAGGAAAAATACTTTTAATAAAAATGAAACAAAAAGTTATTTTACCTTCATACTTGAAGTATCATTAAAAATAATTTTCTAAATTCATTTGGATCAACAAAATAAGTTTGTACCCATTTCTCAAAGACTATAATAAGGGCTTTGAAGGACCCAAACTGAGTGAACATTTTCCATAGAAAAGCGTTAAAAGAATGTATTTTAATAATGCATGTTATTCAGTAATAATGTTGATACAAAAAGGTCATGTTAGCATCTAAGTCATTACTGAGAAAATACATCTGAACCTCTTAACTGATTTGTCCAATCTCAACTCAGATAAAATCTGGTAAAATTTTGCTATGCCCGACTTTTTCAGGCATGTTTTAAATTTCTAGTGCTATCAACATTTCTCGAATTTTTAATATAAAACTTTATTTCAGCAACCTGCCACAAAACACATTTCACCTGAGCATCTATTTATAATTAGACATCATTTTGGCATTTTTTTTTTTCTGATATCAGCTTCTTGTTATTTTTGATTGTAATCTTTTGAGAGTTAAATTTACAATTGATCTCATATTTATTCAATTTGTTTTTAGCTAGTATAGGAATAGATAGCTAAATGATGAATACGGTGAAACTTCTCTATGGTTGCCAGTAATGGTTCTGAGAAAAAAAGGGGCCATTTTACTGTGTGGCCAACTAGAGAAGCTTCACTATATATTTGATTTGCTCTTCCTGTTATATTTGTTTGTTATTTTGTGAGTGAAATTTGCAAGGAAGGCATTTTTCTTCTTGTGCAATATTTTCCAAGAGTGTACAACATTGATGAAGGATTTAATCCACCGAATCTCCTTTCAGTCTCGATCCTTGCATATTGTGGCTGACTTGGAAATGAGAAAACCGACCGTATGGCCAAGAAGGGTGCACCGGTTTTGCAGAAACTGAACAGGCCCTTAACTTACCATTCCTCTAACCATTTTATAAAAAGGACCCACAAAAATGCTTTTAAAATGAAGTCTATTGAATCCTCTAGAGAGAAGTTGTAGGGTGTGAAGTATGTAAGGCTATTTTTTGGTTCCCGACTTACCATGTTTTGCTGCAGTTGCTTGTTTTACACTTCTGACTTGTTATGACTGTTCTGACCAGCAAGATTGCCTTTCAATCAGGAACGGTATCAGTTGCATATAGTCCAAAGTGCGCTCTACATGCCCTTTGTGTCGCAGGTACAGAATTGTAGGTTTTTAACACATTCGCTGCCACTGACGCGCTAGTGCGTCAGCATGGTGCTACCTCGTATGCCGACGACGTTCTGGGACGACGGTTGACTAAGATAAGTTATAAGCTTTATTTGTTGTTTAACAACTGCTAAACAACTAAAGGTGACTTCCTAAATACAAACTGAGTGCAGTGTTTAAGAAAATAAAACTAACGAAGTTAAAAATAAAATAATCTTTTATTTTAAATTCAATAAAACGAAATATCATAACAAAATAGAATGATAAAAAGCTATTTAGAAAACAAACTAAATGCCTTGAATTATTCTGGCTTGACTAATTACTAAGTCCCCGCTAAAATAAAATACGACAATAAAAAATAAAAGTAAACATAATATGTTTCACCTAATGTCGAGTGAAAAAAAGTATGGTGATAACATCACTAGTACGACATCGGGAGAGCTTACCAGTCGACTGCCCTCCAACCTGGGAAAAAAAACAACATGCCACTCTTTAAATACAAATGCATACGACAGGCATCTCCCCCCAAGCACGTGACTGGAAGTGATGTTGATCTTATACATGCCGCCCAAAAGGCAATGCCCTCTCTCGGTCGGCAAAAGAATTAGCATGTTAGTCGGAAGTGATGAGAAGTAAAACGATGCTTTAAATCGGGTACGTTATGCCTAACATTATTTTTAGTGGGGCCTTGGAGGTTGAATGAAAAGGATTTCGAGGCATGTTAGTGAAGCATTATTTTTATATTTTACGTGCGTGGTTTCAAATTTTGTGTTTAAATTTTTTTATGTGCGTTTTTTAAAATGACGGACAGTACAAGTATGGCAGGACCTTCACAGCCCAAGAAAAGGAAAGTAAATAAAAAATTGACTGAAGCCAAAATATTAGATTAGAAAAGATTGATCTTTCTGATTATGACAGCATAGACGATGAAGATTACAGTTGGGATTCTACAAGCAAATCGGAAGGAGATAGTGATGTTGTGGTGGACACCATAGAAATGTCGGCATCTGAGAATGGATATGTCAATTGTACTGGCAGCGAACGTGTTAATCTATGCCTCTATAACAAAACTGGAATGTTTGCTGGACCCACTCATGTGTCTACAAACAACTAGAACATCTGTCCTTACTACTATCCTCTCCTGCCCTGCCTTACCCCCCCCCCCCACACACACACACACACTCCCTTACCAGTGATCTTCCCAAACATGGGAGTCCATTTTGCCACACCCTGTGCAATGCATGTACTCATGCTTAAATAAATATTGAAGAAACAAGGCAACTCAAATTAGTCTTCCCAGTATAAGACAGTCAAGAGTTCAGAAACTTTTATCTATAACAGGGGTAGCCAAACTGCAACTATTTATCACTTTCTTTGCAGCTGTCCGCTAGAATTTTAACAATTTGTGGCAGAATCAAAATAACCCACAATTTAAATTTGCCACATGTTGAATAACCTCCAAATTTGGTACAACTTATAGCTATCAATCCTTTTAGTCTATATTTAGGTTAATAAAAAATATACAACAGTCACTGTTGGCAAATCAACATGTAACAAAATTACTACAAACTGCATCAACTCAAAACATGTCAGGTTTGAATAATTTGGTAAAAAGTTGAAAGAAAAATAACTATTAAAGCCATTAAAACTATTTAAGAATTTAGAAATATTGGTTATTCTAACAATTAGAGAATGAAATATTTAATAAAAATAGTAGAAGAAATTCTTATTAAGTTAAAAAAATATTACCTTTTTGGATAATGACATGATAACCATCCCAAGATTAGAGAGTGACTTATTAATGGCCTTTGCTTCAGTTAAACGATTACCAGCTGATTCAGATTCTTTGACTCTTTCACTTCCAGCTAAATCAACTAGGCTCAGAGTAGCTAAAATTTTTAAAAAGGCATGATTTAGGAAATATGCATTGATGTAGGAAAAATATTAGGAGCATATTTATATTTGTTCAAGCACAGAGACAGGTCTGATCAACTGTGGCACCTGAGGCAAGTTTTAAAAACAGTACCCTTTTCAAATTTTTGGAGAGATTCTTAAGTAATGAATACAGTGGAATCTCAATCTATCATTTTTCAAGGGACCAACCGAACTAAACAATAAATACAGGAACATAACAATGAAATATCATCGTTGGGACTGCGTGAAACAGACGGCACATACAGGAAAACGATGATTCAGGGAACGATTGATCGAGATTTCACTGTATATCTTTAACAGAAATAGTCTACTTAATAAAATGAGAAACATTTTGGGAAAAATATATATTTAAATAAAAATATTTTAAAAGTTACAGAACTTTTTAAAAAAGTAGAAAAGTAAATAGATTTGAATACAACTTTTATGTAACAAAAAAGATTTCTAAATCCTTCTTTGAGACATTATTGCAGTAAATTGTTTGACTGCATCTCTATAATTTATTGTTTTACATACCATCTTATCAGTCGAAATTATTGCTAGATCATTCAACTGCTTTTGAGCATAGATAATTCTTAAAATTTTTCAGTTAAGAAAATCTGCACTCAGCTGCTGCAACAGTTACAGGTAATTAGAAGAATCCTTAGAACTATAACTATGTTTAAAAATATGCATTTAAAATGTAATTCTCATAATCTCAAATTCAGGAGTTTGTATATATCTATCTCGATCTATCGTTTTCCAAGGGACTGATTGAAATGAACGATAAATGCGGGAAAACGATAGACGCGGAAACATAACAAAGCAATATAATCGTTGGGACTGGATAAAATGAACGACACATACGGAAAAACGATGGATCGAGATTCTACTGTATATATAAAAATAGTCTAACTATTCGCTTATATTTGTATATTTTTATGAATTTCTTCATATACTTAGGTTAGACTATTAATATTTTTTTGTTATTCGTTTAAAATTTTTAATTTTTAGTATATCCCATTTTGGTGCCTGAAGTGGTCGCCTCACTGCCTCACTTATAGGACTGGCTCTGTTCAAGCATATCTGACATACATCAAAATCATTTCCTTAACATACTCAATATTTAATCACATAAAAATTAACGTACACAATGACAATTGATAAAGGATATCTCAAACGCCCTATCTCAATGAAATAATGCTATATTTCTCCTGCCACACAGCACATATAAAATATTTCATTAGCTGAGTATAACAGGATTGCTACCTAATCCTCTCATATACACAAGCAAAGAAAAGATGATAGTAGACAATTCATGAGTAATTTTTAGAGATTTTAGGAATCTTTAGTGAATGCTGTTAAATAATTTAATCCCTTTGATTGTACCATTATTTTAATAAATCTTGAATATTTTTAAAACTTTTATCTAATTTTGTTTAAAGTATTTATAAAAAAACTTGTATAATACTAAACCAGAAATTATTAAAACTATTTTACGTCAATTCTTTTATTTTTTAAGCATACAAAGAATGCTCATTAAGAAAATAGGTTTCTTGGGTGTTCCAAGATTTAATGCTTTTGTGTAGCATAAAGAAACCCTTTTCCAAAGAAACTAAATATTGTAACAAGTACAATTATCCAAAATGGAATTTATACTTTTTGGATAATTGTACTTGTTACAATATTTAGTTTCTTTGGAAAAGGGTTTGTTAAAATCATACGTATCATAAAAGTCAAAGATGAAAAAAATTTCAGGTAGTCTCATCTAATGAAATTACCGTGGATTATTAACGTAGGATTACTTATCGTTGCCTACTTCTTTTGTATGTATATACTAGCTGAAAACCCGCACTTCGCTACGGATTACATCCAAATTAAATACAACGGTCAATGTATGCAATTAATGCCAAAAAATGTATATATATATATTTATAATAAATACGACGATCAATATATACAATTGATATAGAAAAAAATATATATATATTTATAAGAGAATCGTAAGGGATATTTTTATAGACAAAATAATGTTCAATCGTCTGCTGCATTAGCAAGAAAAAAAAATTTTTTTTTGTCTATTTAGTTGTTATGCACGTGACGATAATTTTATTTAAAGTATCAGAAAAAGAAATGTGATCAGCATTTAATAAATTAAATTCTAAAAATTAATCTTTAAAAATTCACCAAAAATCAGAAAATAGAGGTAAAGATTCGAAAAAGATTTCATTTTAAAGGAATTTTTATGATCTTTCTCGTGATATAAATTTTATAACCCTCAAATTATTATTTTAAATGCAAACTTAAGTTACTAAAACAGCTTAAAAATTTAATTTAAAAAAATCTAAGAAGAATTTTTCAAAAATCTCTCTTAGTGCACCCCTACACTATAAGAAGAATCGCCATGCAAAATTTCAGCCCTTTAGGTCCAGCGGTTTGGTCTGTGCGTTGTATGTCAGTCAGTGAGTCAGTTACGGAACTGTTTTATATATATATAGATATACATATATGTATGTCAAAATTTTGACACATCTTGGAACTTTTCTGTTTAACTTGTCCAATCGATAGATTAGATTTGGTGTGCTGCCAAAATTATAACTCGCGAGGATGGATGGACGGACAGTTTTAGCGTTTGAAAATTTTCTTTCCACAGGACCGTTATGGAGGAACGTAATGCTAAGTTAAAACTAATTATTGCTTTAAAAACAGGCTTTAACTTAAAGCAGAAATGCAAATTTTACAATGAAAATCTATTAGTAGGCTTTCAGTGATGTATGCATTACTTCAAACAAATTTTCAAAGGAAATTAAGGAATTTATTGAAAAGTATCAAAAAGTTCAGAGACAGTTATCGATAAGCAAAATTTTGGAGATATCACCTAAATAAAGCTTATGGATTATGACAAGCCTAATTAATGCATAGGCAAAGTCAGGGTGTTTTGTGTTGTTTGGTGTTTTTTTTCTAACTCCATCCAAACCAGTCTCCATTTGGCTGCTAACTGAGCTCATAAGTATATTCCATCTCCCGATAGAAGAGATCTAGCAGCAGTTGAGTGACCCGTTTCTCGGGGATCTTCTCTTCGGAGGAAGGCAATACCTAAACTTCCTGAAAGGCAGCGGTTCTCAACCTGGGGGGCGTAGAAGAATTTCAAGGGAGGCGTGAGTTTTAAAAAAAAGTAAAATAAAAACTAAAACTAACTGTAATTTATTGTACTCAATTTTGAAGTCACAATGTAACCGTAACGTATTTTCGGCATACGAACGTGAACACGATAATTGTCGTAATTGTAAAAATACGATAATTGTCGTAATTGTAAAAATACTATAATTGTCGTACGTCTGGACGTTGAAAGTGACCTGAGGTGTGCTTTGTCACAGTTACAACCTAATATTCAAAAACTTATCAAGGACAAACAGTGCCAGACCCCTCATTAATGTTGTGAAAGTGACTGGTATTACATGCCAACCTCACCTAGATCCTTGATTACCTCAAATATATTTGATCTGTATTTAATTCTTTGATTTCATATGTTCTAATAATAATATGTTACAAATTAAGATATGTGAAGTAATATTAAATTTTGTGTATGAAATTATCTATTCTATATTTTCATTTAATAACGAGCTTTAGTATCAAATTCCGATTGTACTATACTTGTATTAACTATATATGGTGGTGGTGGTGGGGGGGGAGGCGTGACCTCACATCAGTGTTCAAAGGGGGGCACAGAGCCTGAAAGGATGAAAACCCCTGCTGAAAGGGACCCTGATTTATTCTCCCATTAGGATGTAAAACGTAAGACTTAGTAGATGAAACTGGCAATTAATTAATGACTGTTAGAGAAATTACACTGCGAAAAACTAATAATTGAAAGGATATATCCCTACCATCACATTTTTCACTTGTGATTGAATTCTCTCCACGTATCTTCATCTGGAATACAAAATGAGATCTAGATGAATGCTCATTGCACTTTGTAGAAGCAACAACTCTCTTTATTCGGGCTTTCTTCATTAACTCATACACCTAAAACAAGATATGACTGCTATAGTACAAATTATGCTGTGCAGAAATCTTACTCTTTTATGATGTATGAATAATTTACTGAAAAGAATATTAAAGGATTTGCACAAATTAGGAAAAGTAAATTTCATCGACTTTTTAAGGCAAAACATCATATTTTTGAGGAATTCAAATTTCTGTAACAATCTTAGTAAAAACAGAAAATATTATCAAGCTATGAAATAAAACTTATAATTCAAAAATGCAGAACAGAAATTAGTTTAAAATTATTATCAAAAACATGCTAAAGGGCCATTTAAGTATTACATAAGCACATTTTTAGTCATTTTAGACCTCCTCCCTCCCCTTGTAAACAAAAATTAGTGAATGTCTGCTTACACACACAACTGAAATGCAACCAGAACTCTGGATTGACCAGACATTTTTTCTATACTCAAGTCCTCAAAGCACTCTACAACAACTAAGTGTATTATGGTGGTAGTAGTAGAAGGAACTTACCCCCAAAGTATTGCATATAATAGCACAGAATGTCTATATCCACTGTACAGGTGGTATATCAGTTGACCTTGCATACCTTCAATTCTCATATTAAACCAGACGGAAATTTCACTCTCCATGTTTTTTAACCACAGATTAGCAAATGTAAATATTTGAATTCTGTTTCATGCATTTGAAAATAGATCTTTAAACATAATGTGCATGTTTTTTAAAACCTTCCTATTTTATTTACTTTTTAGCAATTGATAAATAATTTTATGTCCTATAAAAAATTTAAATTGTAAAAACTGCACACTCCAATTAAAAAATTATGTATATAATTCTATTCACATGTATTGTTACATTCTCACAGAATTATATCTACAGGAACTTTTAATGACAAAGGATTTCTATCCTTTCTCAAACTGAGAGATTAAAATTACATTAAGATTGTTACAATTATACTCTGGACAGCTTGATCTGTCCGCACTAGAGTTGTCCTCTGAAAAAACCCAGAAGCAAGGTGAGCCCACACAGGCTATTGCCACCTAACTCTCTAAAGGTCAGTCTGATTCTTTTCTCTCCCAGTCTCCCCATGAGGGGTCTATTGGTTTGAGTGCAACTCAGTTAAAGGGGATCGCAAGCCCTTATCTAGAGGCTCAGAAGAGAGATAGGGATCTGGTGAATTATTGTGTATTTTAATTACAGTCAAACCTGTTTTTGTGCAGTCCTTTTTTATGTGGTATATGAATATGTATCAAAACAAAAATTGAAATTATATATTTGAAATTCCAAGAAGAGCTTCGATAGTGTATACGGGCTATTGCGACGTTTACAAGCAGCTGATCAAACAACTGTCATCGCAAAAACTTATCACTGACTACATCGCAATAAAAAATAATTCAACTCTAATATGTATCTTCAAGTGACAAAAGCGAATACGAACCAGTTCATCACAAGAATATGTGCATTTTGGACTATGATGAGTAGTATCAAATTATGTACATTTAAAAAAAATTCTCGATTCCCATGTTTAAAATGGGAAATTAAAATTTTTTAAAATGTTTTCACGTGTAATTTAATTATTTATTTTCTTTGGAAAGCACTTTCTCGCTATTTCATAAAGCTTTGACATTTTCTAAGAGAGACTTTTTAAATGCAGTTCCTCTCCACCACATAAATTTTTTTTCTCTTTAATATGTTGTGAAAAATTATTTGTTATAGCTATTTATGAAGTTTCTGAATATTTTATTTTGTGCCATCCCTATCTACCTCACAAAAACAGGTTTGACTGTATATGCTTTAACATGTACTTTTAGTACCTATGTAACCCCATTCGGTGTGGTTAGACTTAATTGGTTCCTAGAAAGTCATTACAGTGATACCCCAAATCTTCACTGTTTGCTTCTTCTAACCTCGACTTTTTGCACCACCCACAGTTATCTTGTGTTTCTAGGTTTTTTTTCCTTCTCTTGACTCTGTAGCATCCATCTTTCGGCAACCTTATCTAAATTACTTTATTCAAAATTATCTTTCTCCACAATCATCCTAAAGGGCTACTTTGTGCTTGCCAATCTGTGAGGCTCACACTCCCCTCTGGCTGTTCGTATGGACTTGGGGGTGGGGGCACTCAGGTGTTTGGAAGGATAAGTGCATGTGGGTTGGTCGTCTACTGTGGTCAAATCCCACTGTGTGCATTTTCACCCAGGAGAGCCTTTGATGCCATGTCAGGCCCTATTCATTGCTATATGGTAACCCCATTTGGTGTACCCAATGTGGAAAATTCTTGTTTACTAATAATACTATCAGGGCTCATTTAACTTTAATCATGAAATTTTTACAACTAACCTGTATATCTAAAAATATAAAAAATGAAAAATAGATAAGTTCAACTTAACATTTACCTGTTCTTCTGATGACACATCTGATGCTGTAACATTGGATAATATACACTCATTTCCTTTGCCACCGGACTTAATAATCTCACACTTTGTGTTTGGACCCTGAGAACTCAACAAGTCTTGGATACGTTCATTGTAGATTTCCAAAAAATATGTTTGCACTGTATACTAAAATGGAGAAAAAATAACCTTTGAGAATTAGAAGGTGGAAACAAAATTTAGAACAATATACTTTATAAAACATTATCCTGTAACAGGATTTTTTACATACATTTAACAATAAATATTAAAGATTTTTTGTTATAGTTTATCCTACACAATACTAATACTGTATAGTTGATATTAAAAGGGTTCAGTGTTAGAATTTAAAGTCAGACTTTTTAGTACTTTTAATCTAGACATTTTAAGAGCCCTATATAAAACTATTGTTTTCTATTAATATATTTAACATGTTCTATTCTAAATTCAGAAAATTATAAAATCTTACAACAAATCCCAGGCTTGCTGAAATGTTGATTGCAGATGCCAGAATACTTAAAAAATTATGGTAGAACGCCCTGCTAAGTTTGTAAGAACTATTTTTAAGAAATGAATGATAAAATTTAAGAGCTTTGTTGAGAAGCACCCTAAAAAGTGAAATTTGAAGTGGTTTGTAAATTTTTGAATTATGAGAAAGTAATCAATTCTAAATAAAATTACATCAAGTTTGTAACATTGAGCTTAAAAATTATCTCAGAAATAACTTCCGAATGCAGAGTGCGGTACGTTTTCACCGTTAAAAAATCCATAAATAAGCAGACTGAATTTTAAAAAGTATTTGAAGGTTTATTGCAAAAAAATAATAAAATAAAAACAACTGAACATCTTACAACAGCAGCCACACCTACAGCTGCATTAGCAACAGCAAACACTGCATACCCAAGCACATAGCATAGAACTGCTTCTGCCACGCAGTGTAAATAACAAGAATGTTTTACATAAGGCAGGCAGTCTTCTTTCTGAAAACACTTTATTTAATGGAAAAATGCAAATGTAAAAGAGTGATGTAAACACAGGAAACAATTCCGATTAATCTGATCATGAATGACATCATAAGATCATGAATGACATCATAAAGAACATGAATGAAGTTAAAGTGAACGATACACATGTGTACGAAGTTCCGATGTTGAGGAAATAAACGTTACATAAACGCTGAAGCTTATTGCCCAAGTTCTAAAAGATGATAACATCATAGTTACGGTAAGATTTGTAATAAAAATGCCATAATGAATTTTGGGTAGGTTATAGCAAATTATTTAATCTCTATATCTATTAAACAATCACACTTCAATAGGTAAAATAATGAATACACTATCTACCAATCAGTATTTGGACACCTGTGATAGAAAAGAAAAACAAAATTTATTCATACTCAATAGTTGGTAGAGCCTCAAGCAGAGGCAATTACAGCCTCAACCCTCCAGGGCATACTTTCCACAAGCCCTTGTATGATGGCTAGTGGTATTTTCTTCCACTCAGCTTGGAAAAGACATCTAAGCTCCTTCCCCAAATTTGAACAGTTGTTTCACCCCTTAATTCAGTGATCCAACTCATTCCAGAGGTTCTCAATAGGGTTCAGGTCTGGGCTATGGGCAGGCCAGTCCATTCGGTTAACCCTATTGTCACCATACAGATCCATGGTGGATCTCGCAACATGATAGCTGGCGTTGTTGTCCTGAAAGTAACATGGGTCTAACCAGTAAAACTGCTACAATGTAGGAAGCACATTGCAATCCAAATTAGTGTAGTAGGCATCGGCATTGAGCTTACCATGAACTGGGATCAAGTGTCCCTGTCTATACCACGAGAAACAACCCCAGACCAAATTCCACCTTCACTGAACTTTACTGTGGGTACAATGCATTCTGGCAGGAGGCATTCTCCTGGCAGACACCAGACTCAGCCATCCGAACAGTAGAGGGTGAACCTTGATTCGTTACTCCAGAGAACCCATTTCCACTGATTACGGTCCACTTTCGACATGCTTTGCACCACATTAACTGAGCAGTGCAGTTGGACTTGCTCAAAGGCTTATGGGTAGCAGCATGACCATGAAAACCAAACAGATGTGCTTCTTTACAGATGGTATTCATTGAAACAACACCCCCGGATGCCTATTGAAATTCCTAGAGTATGTGGACCATCAGTTGGGTGTGGCTCTTTCAAATTTCTGTGGACAGCACCAGTCGGTCTCTATCTCCAAGTATCGTGGGCTTGATGACATGGGACACATTCCGACAATCACTGCTCACTTCCACTTCTGAATCACATAGGCCACTGTCAATTTTGGGTAATTCAGCTCGCTAGATATATTCCTTAACGACCGGCCATTTTTGTGATACCCGATGATTACACCTTTCTCAAAATCAGATAGCTCTGGACTTTGTGGCATCTTGCATGCAACTAATGCCAATGTTGTTTCCTACACAATATTTAATGGCAGAGGGCGTGACATATATAAGGACTGCAGATATCATCATTTGCATCGGTGTCCAAATACTTATTGGTTGATAGCGCAATAAAGTCAACAAATGATAACATCCCATTTTAATGAAATCAAATAAATTAAGATGTAACTGTTTACACTTTTGTTTAAACATTTTATCTCCTTTATTTTTACTTTGCTATTCATGGCATAAAAAGCACATCAAAAAGTTCATGTAAAAAAGAATTATGCAATTCAAAATTAACCCTTATTCTTCTGTAATGCCTTTGCTTTTTTGAACTGAATTCCATTACAGCAGTGATTTCTAACTGCTCCATAGACCACAGGTGATCCGGGAGAATCCAATAAGTGGTCTGCAAAGTCAGAAGTGAACAACAAAAACAGTTTCATTGTTTCAAACTGACCACAAATTTAACAATTTTATAAAATTTGGAAAATTTTTTTGTTCCAAATTATTTTTTCCTTAATTCTAAAAATTCCTGTATTTTTTTTATTCTGACATTTTGAGTACGAAAAAAACCCTATTTTGCCAAAAAATCCTGAGTATATTTTCTACAACACTAAGTCACAGTGTTGCAGCCATTTTACAGCTAGTAAAGCCAATGCAATCTCAAAAATCTCATTCATGTTTAAGTTTTCATATGCTTTTATATTTCCTAATAAGTTACTATAATGTTCAATTTGTTATTGTTATTTGTGAAATTTATTTGTAACTTTTTATTAAAGTTGTTTATCACATATAGCTTGTTTATTCAGAAAATGAAACCCAATTTATCCTCTAAATGGGTTGATAGGGAGAGGGTCAACAACAAATTTTTTATCCAATCAGTTGTCCTGATAAACAAAAGGTTAAGAACCACTGCATTACAGTGACAAAACCAACACTGGTAAATGAAAATTAAGATGACTTTACGCACCAGCAAACTCTTCAACATTTGAAATATCCTCATAACAAAATGATGAAATTTTCCCAAAGGCAAGAATAAGTTTGTTTCACATACATCTCAGAATATAAAGGGTAATATAAAAGTGGGAAATAACCCAGAGCATCTTTATTAGTTTTTTAGTTAATTTACAAAAAAATTACTGGTTAATTTTACATAAAATTTATTGGATTCTTTAAGCCCTAACATTTATTTAAAAAAAAATCAAAAATCTTTAAAAATGAAGCAGCAAAGTCATATTCTATATAACTGACTGCTTTTAGAAAAAAACTATTAGCTTTTATAATACCTGATGTGACATTAAAAAAGACACAAACTATTTATGAAAGATTTTCTAAAATATTAAAATTGTATTTTTGGCAAGAAAGCCCATTTCAATTAAAATTTATAAAAAATCTACAAGACTATGATGATGATTGGTTGAGAGCACTATGGTTATTTTTTGTTTCACAGGGGCTAATTAGACCTGCTTAGAGTCAATTCCAAACAGCTACAAAGATCCATGCAAATAGTGGGACTGAAACCTACAGACTCTGGTACCAAATGCCAGTGCTCTAGCTGTTCAGCCATTGCCTGGCACAAGACTCGATGAGTGTGATTTCAGATAACATAAATTGAAGTACAGTGGAGTCCCAATAATCCGAAATGATTGGGGCCAGACCTTTTTTGGATTAACAAATTTTTCGGATTAAGCAAAATCCTTCTTAAAATAAACTTAAAGTACATAATCACGTGTGATTACATAAATATTACATATTAAGTGTGATTACACAGTTTATTTTATAAGGTCTGTGTAAACATAACCAAATCTTGGGACAAAATGGGTGATAAGAGAGCGGAACGCTGCCTAGTACAGTATAGTAGAGTGTAAGTTGTTCTAACAATTACGTCACAGTGCTCGACAGTTGGAGAGGTGCGTTGCTACTGTTAGTGTCAGTTTAGCATTAGCATAAACACGTGTTGTTTATTCTGCTGTGTCCTACTTTATTATACTACTGTTGTCTAACTTTGAATTTTCTTGTAATTTTCAGAAATATACTTTATACACAGTGCGGCAAATAAGTTTTAAGACTCGTCCCAGAGCGCAGGTTGCAAAGGTGCTGTGAGTGTAATTCCGCATGCGTCATAACGTCCATAGTCTGCTGGCACACTGGTAACAAGTTGTGAGCATTTCGTTAAGTAGTTGAGAGAAGGCGAGCATTTATTGCAGAAGTGAATATTTTTCATGTTGATTTTTTAAGATGGAGCAAAGAGCTGTAATTAAATTTAACGCAAAACTTGGTAAAAGTACTTCGGAAACATACCAACTCATGAAACAAGTTTACGATGACTGTTGTTTAAGTAGATGAAATGTTTTTGTGTGGCACAAACGTTTTTTGGACGGAAGAGATACGGTAGAAGATGATCAGCATTGTGGAAAACCAATTTGATCTAGGAGACCTGAAGTTATTGAGGAAGTACGAAATTTCGTAACAAACGATCGCTGTTCATCACTGAGAATGATGGAAGACTCTTTAAACATCAACAAAGATAGAATTCGAACCCTCTTGCATGAAGATTTGGCAAAACAAAAGTGAGTGCTAAATTTGTTCCACACACTTTAACCCCTGAGCAAAAGGCAATGAGAAGTGCACATTGCGGAGACATTATTTCAGCCGCTGAAAACGATCCAAACTTCTTGAAGTCCATTGTTACAGGTGATGAAATCTGGTGTTTCCAATATGATCCTGAAACAAAACGAAAAAGTGCGGAATGGAAGTCACCAAATTCACCAAAAGCCAAAAAAACAAGAAAAGTTCCATCCAAAATCAAAACAATGCTCATTACATTCTTCGATAGTAAAGGTATTATCCACAAAGAATTTGTTCCAACTGGACAAACAATTACAGGTAAATACTACTTAGCTGTTTTAAAGCATTTGATGGCCAGAAATCGTCGCATTCGTCCAGACTATAGAACAGAAAGCAGTTGGTGTTTGTTACACGACAATGCACTCAGTCACACCTGCCTTATTGTTAGTCGATTTTTGGCAAAAGATAATGTCTGTGTGTTGAACCATCCACCATATTCACCTGATTTAGCAACCTGTGACTACTCCTTATACCCAAAACTTAAAATGAAGTTAAAAGGGTGGTATTTTGAGGATATTTCGACAATACAAGAAGCTTCGACGCGTGCTTTGCAGGCCATTCCACAAAGTGATTTAAAACAGGCTTTCGATTCATTATTAAATCGCTGTAAAAAGTGCATTGAAGCCGGAGGGTCCTATTTTGAATAAAAAACCAAAGCAGGTATTAATTTCTTGTTTCCATTTCTTTTTACAGACCGAGTCTTAAAACTTATTTGACGCACTGTGTATTACTTTGTATCACTGTAGATTTATTATAACCTTAGTTCTTTTCGACTTTGGTTTCAAAAAAGCAGACTTTCGGATTACCGAAATTCGGATTATCGGGAATCCACTGTAGAAATTTTAACATGGCAAGTCATTTAATTTGATCATAATAGATAAACTAAAATAATAAAAATGTTTATTGTTTCGTAAAATTTTTTTAATTTGTGGCATTAATGGCAAAATTCAGAAATTTTTACATCTGGGATAAAGAAGATTAAGTACTCTGTGTACATATACACTTATAATTACCAATATTCTTACGACAAACCGGTACATCTTTATGTACCTGTGCTAAAAATTCTAATTTATTTTTAAAGCAACAAACTAAAAAACTTACCTTCCATCCTTTAGGTTCGAGTTCAGCTATAGTTGAGAAAATCTGTTGTACAGATCGAGGAATCATTCCCAGATTAGGATTATTCTTGTTTGCAACAAAGTCTACGATGTCAGCTGGTCCTTCCATTGTGAATGTTTTACCTGATCCAGTTTGCCCATATGCAAATATGCAAACATTGTAGCCATCAAGAGCTGACTGAACCAGTTGAGAAATTTCACCAAAGATTTCTTCTTGGGATGTTGAGGGCGGGAAGAAGCAATCAAATGAAAATTCATATTTAGCTTGTGTCTTCCCTCCGCTCTAAAAAATGTAAGTTAATACATTTGAGAGAATTTTATTTACTTTAAATAAGAAATTTAGAGTTCATTGGAATTAAATAGATTCGAAATAACTATAGTTTATTTTAAATATCCAAAGAAAGAAAAAAAATGTAAGGCTAAGATTCCTTTTTGCGTCAGTTGCTCGCCAAGATGATTCCGTGCCAATCATTGTGGCACGGCTCATTCTCTCGGCTTGGAAAACCCACCTTCACGAGCTACGTCACAAGGGTTGCTGTAATAGTAAGCTAGCCAGTTCAAAAAGTCAAAAATCAGTACACAGATTTTTTTTTCCCTGCTGTATTTGCCACTTGACCACACTTAGATTATCTTTAACTATTCCATATCTAACACATGTTTGGTAATCATACGATTTTCTAATCTTATTTTTTACAGTTTATGTACTTTATTTAAGCTAAATATATTTATACATATATAAATAGCTTACTATATTAATATGCAATATATTTACATTAAACTGAAATAGATTACACAAATTTTTTGTCCGTAATTTTTAAGATTTTTTTAATCCGATTTTCTTTAGTTTATATATTTTATTTTTGCTTAATATATTTATACTTAGCATATTTATACATATATATAGCATAACATATTAATATATAATATATTTATATTAAATAGATTGTTAAATTTGAATTTATTTTTTCTTTATTTGTAGTGATTAAGTTTGTCAATTGAATATTATCTTGGAAAATTATTTTTACTTTGTAAAAAAGTCTTAATTTTTTTAAACTTTTAAATTAAACTAAATAGTTATGTTCCCTATTAGCAGTATTGTCTCTAAATATCAGGCTGCATTAGTTATACTGTCCTAGTCGGATTGCAAAATCAGAGGTAAGCATGCTTTTTTTTTTTCAAGAAGAACGATGTTTCTTAGTAATAAACTTCAATACTTTAAGAAATCATCACTGGTTATTTACAAGTAAGTTTTATTTATTAATAAATTTCTTTATACTCTTATTTTATTGAAAAAGTTTAATAAATAAGCTGTGTTGCATGTTATAAGATGAGTAGCGTGGAGGTGTGGGGTTTAAGAACCAACCAGTCCTACACACTTGCCATGCGGAGAGCTGGGGTAAACAATAATGGTGCCAAGGTTGGCACGAAAAAATTGGCTTGGTGAGCAACTGGGGCAATTGGGAAGCTGTTCCAAATGTAAACTTTAGGAATTTTCAGACATATTTTTTTTCAATATACTTAACTCATACTTTACACATAAGTAAAAAAATTATATTAAATGATTTATTCATCATTATATTTTTCATAGAATCAATAACGTAAATGCTTCTTCAGTAAGAGAACTTGAATTAGCAATAATTAACAAATAATAATGAGAGGTAACTGAGAGATAGGAAATATTAAATTGCTGAAACTTTCATAAATAAAGCATTTTAAATAACACTAGAGAGAAATATTGTAAATAAATTTTAAATACACTACGAAAGCAACAACTATCACTCCTTACCTCATTCAAACCAACATCAGGAAGCTGCTGGATTTCAATAGTCTTATCAGTAACAGCAACAATACTGGCAGGATTCATGCCATTTTTTACTTCATCTGGTAGAGGAGGACGAAGTCTGCAGAATACTCTAATATTTCCCTACAATGTAAACCAAGAAGTTAGTGAAGAAAAGAATTTTAGATAAAATCATAGAGATGTGACACATGTAGAGAAACCCGTAAACCATCTTTGGAAAGAATGAATGATTTCCTATGCTTACCCCATTAATTTGACTAATTTTAGCACATTTACTGTGCAGTTTTAAAAAAAAACCTTTCTTATAATAACAAAGCCAAAATACTAATTGTATATAAAAACTTTCAGCCAGCAATATTTTAAAATTTTTGTGGCATAATTTAATACAGTACAACCTCCCAAATCCGGAATCGTTCAGGACATGGCAATTCCAGATTTGAGAGGTTTTTAAATAACACTAGGAAGTTTTAGGAGAAAAAACAAACACACTTAAAAAAACATGTAAAATGGTTTAATTATTAAATAAACCTAAATACAGAACATTATTACATTATAATTTAAACATTTCAGTCAATAATGTCTATTGCTTTAGTTTCAGCTTATTAGAAATTATTTTTTCTCGAATCCTATATAGTGCCATAATTTCATGTTCCATGATGAAATTCTGGTGTTCTAAGCCTAATATTGTTTTATCTAATGATTCTATCAGGTCTTCTATTGACATTCTTTCATTTTCAGGGCATTCTGAATCACTTTCATGATAGCTGTCATCATAACCTTTGTTATTTACCACACTATCAATAATTTCAGAATCGCTCAGAGAACCGACGATCGACGCATTTTCGCCGATGTCTAAAACTTCCTGTATGTCTGATTTATCCAAGTTAATGTTGCCTTTATTCGTACATTCTTCTAATCCTGCTATTTCAGCTTCTTTCCCAGACATTTGAAAGCCTTCAAAATTGCTGCTGTCACTTCCTTGAAAGGAAGTGCATTTTTTTACCCATTTTGGTAGCGACATCTATCGGTAAAATGGAAAAGTAAAATTGGCCATTTATTAAAATATTCTGGATTTGGGAGGTTGTACTGCAACTATTAAATATCTATAAATAATTATAATAACGAATTGCACGCAAGTCTGTTTTTTCCAATATGTCATGAATGATGTTCATGGGCCATTATATTGAACAATGTCAGTTTAAATGTTTAACATTTTCATTCTCATGTATTTCACACTCAATCAGTATCACAATTTATCTTTAACACCAGGCAATGGCCGAATGACTAGGGCACTGGCATTCAGTACCAGAGTCTGTGGGTTTGAGTCCCACTCTTGGCATGGATGTTTGTAGCTGTTCAGAATCAGCTTTAAGCAGTAGGTCCCAGTCTAATTAGCCCTCATGTAGCAAAATTGACCGTAACACTCTCAACCAACCCAACCTATCTATACATATAAAACAGTTCCGTAACTGACTGACTGACAGATCGCACAGACCAAACTGCTGGACCTAAAGGGTTGAAATTTTGCATGGCGATTCTTCTTATAGTGTAGGAGTGCACCAAGAAAGATTTTTGAAAAGTTCTTAGATTTTTTTAATTAAATTTTTAAGCTGTTTTTGTAACAATCTTTAAAGTTTGCATTTAAAATAATAATCTGAGAGTTATAAAATTTACATCACGAGAAAGATCATAAAAATTCCTTTAAAATGAAATCTTTTTCGAATCTTTACCTCCATTTTCTGATTTTTGGTGAATTTTTAAAGATTCATTTTTAGAATTTAATTTATTGAATGCTTATCAAGTGGTTTCTTTTCTTCTTGTGATACTTGAAACTAATTTTGCATCACGTGCATAACAACGAAATAAATTTAAAAAAATTTTTTTTTTTTTCTTGCTAATGTGGCAGACGATTGGACATTATCCATTTTTATATTTTCTTTTACATTATTTTGTCTATAAAAATATCCCTTACGATTTTTTTTATCATTAATTGCATACATTGACCGTTATATTGAATTTGAATGTACTCTGTAGCGAAGCACGGGTATTCAGCTAGTCTATACTCATAAAGTCTTTAATATATGGCAACATGGACAAAGCCTGGTCACTAGTGTAGGTTTTATAAAAGAGAAGTCTGTACTGAGAAGCAATCGATGCTAGATTTCAATAAATATTTCTCAACCTCAACCAATTATCAGGGAAATTGTACTACACATATATATATATATATATATATATATATATATATTTTATTTTTTTAAGGACTACCAAATATCTCTAAACATTTTGAGTCTGAAAGTTTATTCATTTATATTTCTTTAGCAGTAAATAAATTCCCCATTTTAAAAGATTCTGGTATATAGAGACAAAACACTCACAAACACCAGACTATTACAGATGGACCTTTATAGGAGTGCCCAGACAACAGTTTTTGATTCACTGTAATAGACACAATGATACACATCCCCCCCCCCTGATTAATATTATAAGATACACACAAACCTTTAACTCTTGTATAGTATTATGCAGTTTACGCCTCAAAGTCTCCTCAAGGCGTAATTTGGAATCCATGTCAGATACCTGTTGCAACAGCATTTCTATCTTAGAATCTTTTTCTTCACCCATAGACTTTAGTTGCTGTATTTCTCTACGTTGATTTTCCGCCAATAACTGGAATAAATAAACATTAAAAATATTTATCCTAATCCTTCAAAGTATACACTGAAAATACTTAGCCAATGATTCATACTCTTAATCAATTAAAAAAATTAAGTACTTTTTAAGGACTTAAGTGCCTTCTTTAGATAATTTAAGGTCCAAACAAAACATGTTTTTCTTATCATTCAGTAACGAGGCAGCAACACATGCAGTTAAAAATCTAATTAAATTAGTTATCAGTGTTTTCCTATTTCTTTAACCTGATAACAATGCACAAAATTCAAACTTAAAAATAAATAAATAAAGGTAAAAAATTCATTAGATCTTATAATCAATCATATTTAAATTATGCAAACATGATAGTCAAACCCAAGATTCATGAGAAATGACTAATATTGCAACAAAATTTATGAATGACTCAAGATATTTTGCTTAAAAGTAATTACAAATAATAAAACTTCTACATTTAATTCCCCAATTATAAACCTTATGAGGAAACATCAAAATAGTTTATTTTTTTCAAAAACCTCAAAATTTCATTACCTTTAATTTCTATCATCATACCCATAAGCTAATAAAAAATAATAAAAATGCTGATGATATTTTTAGATCTTGCCAATTAAAAACTGAAAATCATCAGTAATGACAAATAGTACAAAAGGTTTCACAGTACCTCACCACAATAAAAAAATATTTCCACCTTTCACTTGTATATATAACAGTATTTTGTAGATTATAGTATAGATTATCAGAGCTAATAGTTTATGCACCGAAAACTTATGTATGTATGTATGTATGTATGTATATATATATATATATATATATATATATATATATATATACACACACACTGGTACCTTGACTTACGAGTTTTTCGAGATACGGCATTCTCTCGGTAGATTTTTTGCTTCGAGTTACGAGCAATCTTCAGATATCCCACCGCTAGTTTGAGAAGTGAATGCCATGTTACGTGCTCATCAAATGAGAACACGAGAAGCATATAATATTTACAACCTTCATGTACAATAATTATACATTTGTATACATACGAGTATTATTCTGAGACTACTGTTGTAAGTATGTTGTTTAGAATGATTATCGGAATGGGCACTCGGTACCAATTCGCCGTATGAAGAATGAATACCCATCATAACATTTAAGCCCGTAAAGTGGATAAAATTATTTTCATTGCAACCCAAAAAAAACAAAACAAAATGGTGATAAATGTCAAGAAACATAACGCAAAACTGAGTCAACAATAAAAATGGAGGCAAGAACTATTTATTAAATTATCTTATATGCAGTATACTATCAAAATTTACATTGCCTCTTAGGTCTCTCATTGTATTTCACATTTTCGATAGTTGCCAATTTAAACAAGTTCCGTATGAACCTAATTCCAAAACAAATTAGCAGTGAGTAACTTTACCCACATAAAAATATAAATATATAAATATGTACCTTAGTATCACACAGTTACAAATAGGCTGGCTGGCGCTTAAATTGCAATCTTAGAAGGAGCTCCACGAATAAAAAAATCTTAAAAAAAACTTACCACAGCGCTGCAGGTTAAACTAAAAAAAAAAAATGAAACAGGAAAGCAAAGGCAAGATAGTAAAGCCCCTGGAATAGAAAGAGGGGATATAAAATGAGGACTGTTCCCATGTTGAAGTTGGCCATCTCTTCCATCAAATGTTTCAAGAGTTCCAACGGAGCGGAGATAGGCGTCGGGTAGGTAGAAGTCAGGGTCAACCCCCTGCGATGAGCGCCGAAAAACAGAATAACTTTTTTCCTTCAGAATCGAAACGACGAACCGCCGTGCCTTCTCTCCTCAAAAAAACCGCGGCCCGGGAGCCCCTGGCTCGGGTTATATAGTGCTATCTGGCACCGTTGTTTCAAAACGCCAAACCACCTCAGACGCACCGAAATCACTTCATATCACACTGTTGGTTCGTGTATTAATTTTTTCTTGCATCATTTTCGTTACTTCAGCACGCTTTAATTTCAAACATAATTGGCGCTACCACTTGCGCCGCTGACGCACTGTATTCATGCGCGTCGGTGAAATCAGTAAAGGCGCCGCAAAATTCCTTTTGCCTGCGAAAAACATCGCTGGCTCCGTCCGTCGCGCCCCTCGAAAACTGCAAGGCCAGGAGGTATCAGGTTACGGCACGGGAACAGATAAGGAAGCTTTTCTAAAGACAGATATTTTTACCAGGGCCAGAAAAAAAAGAGTCAGAGAGAATATAATTACTTTTTACACTTTTACATTTTACTCTTTAAACCAGCCAACCATATTTCCTTTTCCCTATGCCACCAGCTTACAATACTTAATTTACATTCCTTGGCATTAACAATTATACTTGGCATTTACACAAATTAATTAACTACACACACATCATTATGGCTAAAACCTAACAGAGCAATTAGCATAACACTACTATCCAGTCTAAAACCGAGAGATTGACACTGAACAATTACCACCCGGGGCAACTTGCTCTGCCCAAACTTGAGTCGCCCTCTGAAACCGAACAGCGTCCAACCTCTCTCGCAGAGAGATAGCTTCTCCTCCATCCTGGAACTCCCCATGGGGGTCTAAGGGACGGGATGACCTTGGTTCTAGGATCGCAAGCTCTCCCCCTACTACGGATTCTGAGAAAACTTTCTTCCGATTCTCAGAAAGAGGAATCCGGACATTACAGCCGCAGTGAACGATCCAACAATCACCCAGCTTCCGTGTCTCACTCGTTCACTTTAAGAGAGTAGCTGGTAATAAAAGCAAAAGTGAGGAAAGTGGGACGAAAAGGTCAAAAATCAACAAATAAGATTTAATTTTTCAGTTCAGCCTTTCTCCTCCTCTTTCATCGGCATCTTCAAGTCTGATCTCCAAGGTCAATGTTGTACATTGCACTTAATAAAACAAATTTAATGCAGTACGTTCTGTTGTATTGTGTTTTTATACAATGTTCGTCGTTTATAAGCATATTTTTCTTATTTAAAAACTGTCTAATAAAAAATTGAGATAAATACCCGGGTAATGGCGGGTAAGCAGCTAGTATACTATACAGTACTCCTCCAAGAAGTGCAGTTGTGAGATTATTATGGATTGAATACACTCTACATAAATTGACATTTACTCTACATTATTTTCTAATAATTTCATTAACGATTATAGTTTTTAAATTTTTTTGACTTATCATGTTACTTTCTAATTGTTATAATTCTAAACATCTTTTGTAACTGAACAGTCTAAGCCAGGCCCACACAACTCGAAAGGGCCTTATTACCTTATGGAAAACTGCTGCAAGCCGAAAGAAAATAGGACAGATGAAAAAGCAAAAAATATTTTATATAATAAAAAATAAACTACCAATTCTTTTAAAAATTAAATAAATATGAATATTCATTGCGAATTCATTCCTTTCATAATATTACAATTCTAAAAAAAAAGGCCACAAAGTGAGTGCTGGTAGGCTACACGTGGCCCACAGGCCATATATTATGCAAGCCTGGTCCAATCTTTATTCTCATTTAAAGTATCTGACAGCTTTTCTTCAACTTTTGTCCACATACAGTATTCTAGTTCGATACAATTGGTGAAATTCAGCTCTCAGTAGAACTAAACTTGCCACAGTGAGCCTGATCCAGTGATTCACTGGATCTACTTGCATGCTCTCTCAGTATCGATAATTTACTGATATATCAACCTGGAATGTGATGACTGCATAACATTTCTGTGCTTGATGTTTCGAAGGCAAAAACTTCGTTTTCAATAGCACATATATAGCCTTAGGAATATTTCTTGTAATATCTCTTGAGAAACACTACAATTTTGTTTTCAATACGTGGTTACAGATAATAATATATGAATGAAACATTTTTCCTTCTCTATGCTTATTAACACTGTTAAACTTAATGGGTAATAATTTCAGTAAATACACACTAAACATTAAACACATATGTAAGTGCCAACATATATATATTTTTAAATACATATTCAATCAAAGAACACTAACAGATTTATTTTAGCAGTTTCTTCGATTAAAACTAGAAAATAGAAATTTTAAAATATACATTCAATAAACCCCATTCTGCATAATGAAACACTCATTAATATACATATCCCAGGATTTTCATGGGGATATCTTTACCATTGTAAGTCTATTTATGTTACGAGAAATTCAGAAGAAAAAAGTGGGAAATTGGTGCTTCTAAAATTAAACTGGAAAAAAGAATATCAAAATACCTCTGCTGCATCTAACTGAGCTTGAATTGCAGATTTCATGCATGTCAAACTTGTAATGCTGCTCTTCAAGACACTTATTTCTTGTTGAGAGGAATTTTGTAAATCTGTCAGTTCTTGATGTAATGCTTTTGACTTTTGAATGGCCTTTTCTTTTTCTTGGGTTAAAATTTCACATTCTTCATTCACCTGCCTAGAAATCAAATAATTTTTCTCTCAGGTTATATCATCTACAATTTTTTATGATTATATAAAGTGATAAGAAAATCAGCATGTACGCTCATGCACATATACACTGAAGTGTCAGAAAAACTGAGATACCTCTCAAATATGTCGATCGGCAAAAGATATTAATACCAATATGCAATGAGCCCCATACATACCTTATATTGATGTTATAGAGGCCTCAGCATTGAATTACATTGTTATTTGTGCCAATGTTCGACTCCTTTCGCTTGATATGACTGTCAACAGATGACACCATTAATGATTATCCAGAATATCTCGATGGTCACACTAAGTTGGATATTTTACCAAAATTCTACAACTCAAGGTACACTCTTAATAGGGTTGAAGTTGAAAATCTAAACTTTGCCGGTATTTCTGAAATGCCATGATCTGTTGTATAAGCATGAATATCATACTGCTCTGAAATTCCCCTAAATCATGATCGCCTGCCATACTCACTGCGTAATCAGCTTTTTAAGCATCAACAAATGTTGGCCTCTCTATATAATCTGCTTGTGCCATTATTATTACATGTTCCAAAAGTGATTCTTTATCCAAGTTCAGTATTCTGGAACTTCAGTATATGTGTGTGTGTGTGTGTGTGTGTGTGTGTGTGTGTGTATGTATGTATGTACATATATATATATATATATATATATACATACATACACACACATACATACAGGGCTCGATTTGAGACAGAACGCACCGGAACGGCGTTCCGGTACCTCTATTAAGGAAAAAAAAATCACAATAGTTAAACATTTATTTAATCACATATTACTCTGTTGTTAGTGAGTGGGCCTGGCCTATTATGTGTATGTGTATATATATATATATATATATATATATATATATATATAAATATAAAATTTGGAATACCCCCTCCCACACACCCCGGGAGGTTATAGTTCCGGCACTTCTATTTCTAGAAATTGAGCACTGTGCATATATATATATATATATATATATATATATATATAAATAAAATCTGTATGTGTGTCATATGGTTATAGGAATCAAAAGATATCCACATGTTAGGATTACTTTAAAGACAACACTTTTAGCAAAAATATATATAATAGAGGATCACAAGTTCTCATATGAGGCTTGTTTCAATATTTAAAACCTTTCTTTTTTGGCCAAATAACAACTAGAAATTTTGATTTTGCATGAACTGAATAACTTTTTATATAGTCGTCTTTTTTTTTTTTTCAGATTTTCCTACAACCAATAACTGGAAGTTTCAACGTTATATACAGTAACCACCGCTTATAGTGATCAGTGGTTATAAGAATCAACCGTTTATAAGAATCAATATCGTAAAAACAAAAACAAATGTATTATTTCCATGTTAAAATTTCCGCTTTAAAGAATCAATCCACCGGTTATAAGAATCAGTTTGCAATCTTCGCCTTCCTTTCATTTTTCCAAAAAATGCCACTTGAACTCTCAAAAGGTACGAAATTCTTTCTTAAGTTTTTGAAAAGAAAGATTGATAAAACTTTGGGGTGGAAAACAGTCGTAAAATACATTACTTTAGACATAACATAAGAGTTTCTCCTTATACGTTTTTGCTAAACACTGTCTTATTAGCTTTACCCAGGGGCATCTAACCCGCCCGGGTCCGATTTCACCTTTCTCCAGACAGGCACTCCTTTTTCCCCACCACTTACTTCCTGGTTGCGGATTTCTGGAACCTGAAACACATAAATCTTCCGCGAAGTGTCCACCATCACTTGCGCAAACGGGACAGTGGATTCAGCACTTCAAACCGTGAAACGTAAACGGATCCATTTTGCTGAATCAGATGAACCAGATGCTGAATCAAACGTTTCACGGTTTGATTCAGAATCAAACCGTGAAACGTAAGCTATAAAGTGAATCTTCGTCTGAGACTGTAATAAGCATACGTCGCTAGTATTCACTTTAGTTTTCTAACAAAATTGCCAGTTACTGTTAGAACTTTTTGATAGTCGAATTCAAATATGATAAAAACAAGGAAAACTCTTAGTTTTTCTGAAAAACAGAACTTGCTAATTAGATATGGTGCTCTTCTAAAGTGTAGTCAAAGAGAAGCTGCCTCTTGTTGATTTTATAATCATGTGTTGTTACTTATAGGTCTAGAAATTGAGTTATAGTATTTGTTTAGAAATTAAGTATTTTTAAAATTATAAAAAATAATTTTAATTAATGATAAATAACGTAAATTAAAGAGTATTTAATGGTAAATTATGTATATATGTGCCTGTGTGTTTATATATATGTACAAGTATATATTTGTGTATGTGTGCCTGTCCAAAGGGAAGTTTCGGTTATAAGAATCAACCGCTTATAAGAATCAAAAACAGAAATAACAAACGTGATTCTTATAAGCGGAAATCACTGTACATCATATACTATCAGAATTACAATATTCTCTGCCATTAAATATAGAAGGTAATATTTAACTGTACTTTTTTTAATCTGGAGAAATATTATCCACTACTTATTAGGTTAGGAAAATGTACTAATTTGAGCCAGATAATTTTTTAGATAGAATATAAATCATATGTATACATAAAAGAATTTATCACCATAGTTATAATAGACAAAAATGCACTAAAACTAGTGAAAAGCAGTACAGTGTTTGCACTAATATGCTACAATAATTAAAAGTCAAAAAACAGAAAAAGAAAATATGTTGAAAATAAATTCTTCAGAATTCATTTAGTTCTTTCCCCCCTCTTTTTAAATTTTCTTTTCCTTCCGCATAAGTACCACTTGTACTGATACATGACTATCCTAAACAGAAACACAGCAATTATATTACTAAAATATTAATGAAAGTAACTTCTATTCCTATAACTTCCTCTACTTTAATTTTCAAAAACTGATATCTTATAGCAGAAATACTAAAGTTGTTTAGGTTTAGATCTGATAGGAACTCAAATGTCACTATCAAAGAGGCACTACCAAATTATCTAACACACATACCTTAATTTTAGAGATAAAGATGTAGTTTTAGATATCATATTTAAAATTCTGCATATAAAATTGAAATGGTGAGATAAAATTTTAACTTCAACAAAAAAGCTGCACAACTGTATATACTGTAGGTCCAAATACTAAATTTTTGTCCTCTAAATAAGTTTCTATCTCTATTATAGGATAGCTATGTTTTAAAACTAGTTTATAGGGGGGGGGGAGGGGACAAAAGAAACTGCTACAATATACAATAATAACTAAAGAGATGTACATGATAAAATCTACATCTAAATAAATTATTTCTTCCTTGCATTGAAAGACCTTTCAGCCATCACTTTGACCAAATGTTAATGGTATTGATTTAGCATGTCTTGACAGTAGAAAAGAATTTTATTAAAATGAAAGAAGAGAAAGATGGATTAATAACATTACATGGAATGTTCAGTTTAACCTCTTCTTTACTTACTCTAAATAATTGCAAATAAGAAATCCTGGGTAAACAGGAAAGAATTCTAGATATCTTAGAAGTAGATACCTTGTTTTTACGAAATCTCTAAAAGCATTGTATATTATTATCTATAAAATTTTACTTTATAAGAGTAAGTATATAAATTAATTAAATATATAATGTATCTATGATTATTCAGTCATGTTATAAGAGATCCAAAAAGCACAGGAAATTATTAATTATAGATAATGAATTCAAGTTTTTTAAATTAATATTTTATAGACTAGAAATAATTATTTGTACTTTATAGAAAAGTTAATGGACAAAAGTCTGTTTTTATAGATATGCCAATAAATAAATAGTGAAAATAAATGAGAAAATAAGTTTTACTTTAATTTAGTATCCAGTATCTGTAATTGTGATGAAGCTTCCTCTGATTGGACAGATTTGATTTCCACATCCTTATGTAATAAAGAATTGGCTGTTTCAAGAGCTGCAATACGCTCATTATAAGCTTCAAGTTTATTCTGTAATGTAGTTTTGTGCAATTGGGAAGCTCGAAAGTGTTCTTCCATATCCTGAATTCGACCTTTTAAGTCCCAAGCTGCACGTTTAGGCTTTCCAGGAATTTTCAGTTTTGTAGTTGATGTAACAGCTGGCATACTGCTCCTTACTAATCCTGAATCTGGTATAGGTGGAAGAACTGAAAAAAAAAAAATTTTTTTAAAGAATTTATCAGTCTATTCATAAACATTTAGATAAATGAACATATAAAATGAGAAATCCCTTTTAATGCTCCTTAATCTAAACTATATTGGGGTTAAATGCTCATAATTTCTGGTTCCTATTTTAATAACTTGAGAATAAAAAATGAAATATTATAACATAATATTTAATATATTTTGTTTACACCTGGGACAGGAGTTTTTTTTTTTTAAACAATGCAAGCTTCCACCCACTAAAAATTTTAAATCTTGGTTAGTACACTTATGATTACACTTTAATTATGTATCCATTCACCATTATTATTATTATTATTACTATTTTGTTATCTTAGAGTAACAGTTATTGCACATAAAAAATCAATCTCACAATCTATCCATTATCTCTCTATTCTAAAAAAAACCAACTGCCGCTGCAGCAGCCGCCGCCGCTGTCAAAAGCTTGTCACGCTATCTCCTCCGAAACCGCTGGGGGTATGGGGTCGAGACCGATACCAATCGATGCAGAATAATGTGGAGAAGAAAGTAAGACATGTCTCATATTCGTCGGACTTTAAGTTTTTTTTTTTTAATTTTATGTTTTGTGGGAAAATATTGACTTTTTCATGTTCAGATTACGATAACTCGCCAAAAAAGGATCGTAGAATTTTTTTTTTTTTTTACAATCTAAGACTACAGACATTTCTCCTTCAAACAAGACCTCATTTGTTTAAAAATAATTTAAAACAGACTGATATTTTTATTAAAATTGAAAACCCACTTTTTGGAAAAATTTATGCGTTTCGAGATATATAAATTCGATGCTATCAGACTTATTATGTTACAAAGAAAATATTTATATCAACTGGAAGATGAAAGCTTTCTCATTCATATAAACTTCATTTCAAGTCTCTATCTTAAAATTTCGATTTTTAATTGAATTTTAAAGAAATACTTCAAAAAAATCTTCTCATTCGCTTGCTTTGCAGAAGGATTGAAAGAAGATCCGATTTTTCACCCATCTTCATCCGGGCTTATACCCCCCATCTACCCGGGCTTCATCCATTTCGCCAGGAGGGGGGGGGAAGCTTCAACTGTAAACAAATGAATGACTCAATCGCTGTAAACAAGTATCGAGTCATTCATTCACTTGATTCACCAGAGGAGCGAGCGTAGCGAGGAAGCCCCTAGTAAATACAAAAAAAAGTATTTGGCCTTACCTCGTTTGGCTTTCTGTTCTGCTGCCAACTTGTTTTTTTGTAAATCAGATGGTTGTACAGAACTCAGGACCTTATTCTTTGCCACTGAATTAAAGTTAACTCGCTGTCTCTTTTCAGTTGCAGAGAACTGGGTAAGAAAAATATTAAAATTTTAACAATACAAAATTCTAGAAATTCATTCAATGAAAAATTCATATAAAAGTCACATCTGACTGATTAGTAATTAAACCCAATCACTGAAAACTCACCATCTTGGTTATTTACATCATGGCTATTTATATACATTATTTAGTTTTACCATTTTAATAGTTCTAGATGAACTGCCAAATAACAAGGGCCTTTCACTCAGAAATGAATGCTTAACCCATTAAGTGCCAAGTCTCCCATTTTGGGAACCTTAAATTAGAATTTTTTTCTCAGCATGATATTAATATATATACAAATATTTTTTTTATTTGTATCTTAATGGTATAAAGTATACTGTGAATTTTTTTCAGAAGGATAACTTTAAAATTTCTTCATTTTACAGTCATGTGAATATGTGCAAAATTGACAAATTTGATTTACATTGGTAAAAAAATGCAGAAATAAATATATATATATACAGGGCCGCCTAGAGGGGGGGGGGGGGCAACTGGGGCACTTTGTCCCAGGCCCCCCAAAAAAATTTTAAAAATTTATTTATTAGATTTCCTCAGAAAATATAACAAGAGAGCAGTGTAATGAAATATAATAATTATGTTAATCATTCATGTAATAAAATTAAGTATGAGTAACTTAATTTGAATGTGTGTTGTCGTCTCTTTGCATTTTTTATTTTTCTTGGGGCCCCCAACAGAAGTTTGCCCCAGGCCCCGTAAAGTCTCTGGGCGGCCCTCTAAATTAATATATATATATATATGTGCGAGTGAATTGCTTTTTTTACAAAAAATGAATAGCAATCACACTGTGAAGTTGCATTTCAAGTGGAAATCAAATGAAACATTTTAACACTGATTTCTAAGCACTTATTTTAAAAGGTCTCAAAATGGGAGACTTGACGTCTTCTGACTAATGAAATTTCATTTCCTGTCTGCCATGAGGAACGTGCATTTGTTACTATTGATTCATTATCTTTATATCTATCTCTGTGAGGAATAAGGGATCAGGTGGTACCCAGACACATTTTCATGAATAGAGGTTTATTTAAAAGTAAAAAATTGCAAAAAAGTTTTTGACAATTCAAGAATCTTTAGAATATATGCAATCTGGATTCTGATGAATACTCAGATATAGACAGCTTTATCTGTTTACTTCCCCGATCCTGGCCAGGTAACTGGTGAACAAAATATTACAGATGATTTAGGTGAAATGATTCCAGTGGATGTTTCTGGACAAGTTGAACTAAAACTCAAACAATGGGAAGGTAGAAATCTCGAGAAGAAAATAAAATGTAAGAAGAGAAAAAGACTCATTACAAATGATACTTCAGAGGGTAGACCTGCCAACCTCAGTAAAAGCTAAATCCTGCAATATTCTACCATGCATAAAATAATCGACTTTACGACAGAACACAAAACAGTATAGTAAAAAATTATAATAAAAGAATTATAATGCATACTTACTTTTAGTTTATAGGAACTCTTTAATAATATTAGATAGCTCAAAATATTTCCTTACTGTTCAGCTCATCTTGAAATTATAATATTAAACAAAAGTTATATATTTGAAATTTGTAATCATATATTTTAATGTACATCATATTTACACTAGCAGGGACCCCAGCAGTATATATTTTGAGTACTTCTATTTCTTTATAATGTTTGTTTTAATCAATTGCAGAAAATCTTGGAATTTTTGAAGCATTTACTGTAGCTGATTTTGCTCTTTTTAAAAATTCATTGTCAAATTGTTCTTCATAAGAGTGTCCTTGTGGGCACATTGGTGTTGCATATTAGCAAATTTTCTAAGATTTCCCTTGACATAGATAACCTGAACTAAGTAGATATTTTTGTTATGTAACTAAAAATCCTCTCACACTCTGCATTACTGTGAGGGATTGTTAAAACCAGCATTATTTTTTTTACGTTTCGGAAACCGGTAATAATAGCGTCCATTCCAGAAACCCAGAAGATGCATTAAAAATCCGGCATTGCCAGGGTAAATACGGAAAGTTGGCAGGTCTGAGAGGGTGATACAAGTATGAAGACAAATTGAAGAAAAAGAAAAGGCAAAAAGAAATTATTAAATTGGAAAAAAGCAAATTGAATGTTGGCTATTGAATCCAAAGAAATGTCAACACTTGAAGAAACTTGGACTGAATTAGCAATGAAATCTCCATATGAACTGTTCAAAATGTACTTTGACTAGGAGATCATGAAACTTCTTACAGAAGAAACTTTAAGATTTGCTCTGCAAAAGAATAAAAATGCATTTTCATTATCTGAAATGAACATACAGAAATTTATTGGAATCGTCCTATTTAGTAGATATCCCGTTCTGCCACAGGAAATTTTTATACATCATTAAATTACAATGATATTTAAAAAATGTATATTTAATTCCATAAATAATATAGAATACTCATTTCATGAGGTTTTAAATGCTTACTTGCATGAATTTGTTATAACATCCAGCTTGGATGTTCATACGCGGAAGAAACAAGCGTTATCCCCATCAGGTGCCAAGTCTCCAATTTTGGGACCCAATTTTATCGTAAATTCTATACAAATGCAGATATTTTAAAAATTTAAACTGCACATCAATTGAGACAAGTAATGCCCTTCAAAAAATATGTTAGATTCTATTTAGATAATGCAGTTCATATAGCAGCACTTAATGAGTTAATGATTTGAGCAATACATAATTGAAATAAACTTCACTTTCATTTTGAGTATTTTTCCCAGATGGAGTATGAGTTGGTTGGTTGGGTTTAATGGTGCAAGGTCCAAAAATCGGACATAAAGTGCCAAGCACAAAACTAGAACCTAAAAAGATTTTATATGAATGCGTCAGGCTCCTACCAACAACGGAAATTATGAATCAACACTCTCCATGATAAAAAGACGTGCAAACATGTCAAATTGGTAAAAGTGATTTGTAAAGGTGTTAAAAATATAATATATAAAAGTATATAAAGGTGATAAGATGGAGTAAGAGAAAAATATTTTTACAGGCCTTGGGTTATTTCGTATACACATACAGCAATTTGCATATATAAAATATTTTATAAATATTACAGATATAATACAAGTATACCAACATCTGAAGAGCTTATTAAAACAGTATCACTATGTGTGACATCAATGTAGAATGGGGATATATTGAAATAGAATGTAGAAAAACCACATCTTTGAATTCATTGTAGCTAACTACATATGAAATGATAGAAGAAACATGAGAATGTAAAAATTAAATAAATTCTTTGAGTGACCTAAAGATTAGTTCCTAATGGAATCAGATAAATATCATTCTATGGTTATTTTCTTTTGCTCCATTCCCTAGATTTGTAATGAGATAACTGGAGTTCTCATTCTATGACTACATTCTTCCATCCATGTTGTATAGTATATAGCTAAGAAAGTAGCCTTGTGTAGGCCTGGGTTCAATCCGAACCAAGGTATGGATATTTCTGCAATGTCCCCTCATAGACAGTAACAATGGTTCACCCCTTGGGTGCTCCTATAATGAAGTAGCCAACAAATCTCAGAGTGCATAGACCAATGTCTTCAGATTAAGTGCCCTGCTGCATTTTTTTTTTAAGTCTATTTTCTAACCCAAAAAGAAATAACTTTTAATATGATTTTCAGTTGATCCAAAAAATGGAAATTATTTACACATTGAGAATATTTTTTTACCCCATCAGCAATATATAACAGATGTTCCACTGTAATTTGGATGATTTTCCGATTAAAAGTATAGTTTCTCATAAAGCATGCTTTATTTTTATAAACTATAACTTTATAATATAATATAAAATATAACTTTATTTAAAATAACTATCAAAAAATATTTTCACTGTTTACTTAAGAGGTTAACAAATAACTTAATTGTTTCCTTATATTTCAAACTTGTTTGTCACTCAAAGAAATTCTCAAAAATCAGCTGTATTTTCCATTATAAAAAAGAAATAAAACTGGATTATTAAAAATGAATAACAATACTTCCAAAGCAACAATTTTATAAAACATTTTAAGATTCTTTCCCTTCAAAGGCTAAGTCCTCACAGTTTTTCAGAAAAATCTCAAAAATGCTTAGAAAGAAGTTTGAATACAGACACATTTTGTAAAAAAGAAGAAAAAACAAACAAACTTAGGAATCTTTTAAAGTTTGGCTCTATTTGGAAGAATATACAGTAATGTGATCACTTCAAATCATACAATCACAAATTTTAGGAAATTTTTACATGATGACATCAATGACATTAGTATAAATATTGTAGTCCCTATGCCTCCATTAGTCATAACATTAGAATGGATTGATATGCATAAAAACATTTTCTATTACAATGTACAAAATCCATTTTTAAAAACCATGTCAAACATGCTTTTGAAATTAAAACAATCAGGAGGCATGAAAAAAATCTTTTTTTAAAACTGAATGAAATGTATAGTTTGATTATTAAATTCATCTTTAAAGAAAGTTTTTGCTTGGATTTCTATTTTATATTTATTAAAGGAATGGGTTAGACTCTTTAAATTTTTATTTAACAACTTTTAAATCTAGTATTACTTCCTGAAACATTTTCTTTCTCCCAAGATTTTATGTATATACATAAAAATATTTGTCTACTGGTTGATTCATTGTTGAGAGCACTAGTCATTTTTTGCTACACAAGGGCTAATTAGATCAGGGCACACTGCTTACAGCTGATTCCGAACAGCAATAAACATCCATGCCAATAATGAGACTCAAACCTACAGTGTTTAAACTGGTGAAACACATGAAATCAGCAATAAGTCATAAATCAGTCTATTTCATGGTAAAAACATAAATAATCAAAAGCTACTAGTTATTAAACTACTAGATTAAGTAAAGGAAAATTTCAAAATACATAAAATATATTACATCAAATCAACAAGGACTACATTTATATAAATATAAAAACAAATTTAAGAAAACAGGTAAAAGAAAACCTTACATAATCATCACTGGGCCTTTTAAAACCTCCATTCCCATTACACCTCCTTGCAGCCAAATCTTTATTTTCTTTCAACTCTTTGCTCCCAGGTGGAGCACTAATTCCAATCTTCGGAATACGACTCATTATTATTAGAAAAGCTAGAAAGATATTAATAAAAACTTCAAATTAATGAAACTGACATGTTTGTTAGTTACCATATAGATATATATAATTTAAATATAAAAATCAGTATTCTCATATAAATCACTTAATACCAAGAGTGTCACTAGAGCCAATAATTAACTGAAACTGACAAAATACTGAAAACAAATTATGGCAACTGAAAGACTTGTTACACCAATTACTTATTACGTGGTACTTTTCAGTTAACATGGCACCACTTGGTGCGAAACGCAAATGTTGGCACAAAATCTAACTAGAGATAAGGAAAATTTTTGGATTTAATAAAAAAATGACTGCTTTATTAAATTGAAAAGAAAAAAAACAGAGACAAATACACATATTCATAAATAATAAAAGTACAAATTAGATTTTACCACATTAATTTCAGATTACACAGAAGGCATAAAGCTGTTGATTTCATTTAACATTGCCGAAAATATTTGCATCTTCTCATGCGGTTAAAGCCCCATGAATTCAATTATGTAAGAATCTAAGTATTACTTTCCTCAAAAAAAAAAAAGGGGGGGGGGGTGCACTTCTACAAATAAGCAACTGAAAATCTGGGAAGGAAAATTACTGCACAAAGTTAACTCGCTTATTCTCAGTAACACCATTGAATAGTTACCTATGATGTGAAATAGACAGGTTGCTACATTTAGCAATTTGTCGTACAATTACACTGGCATACAATTAACAGAAGAGTACCTATTAAATATTAACTACATAATACCATCTGACTTTTTAAAAAAAATTTTGCTTTAAATTTCATTTCAGAATTACATTTCTCACACACAAAATCTCCCTTAATTAACCCTGTTTTCTTTAAAAAATCCAAAAATAGCTTTTAATCATGACACAAATGGAAGATAAACAACCTGTTAGGAACCCAACAGATTTCCAAAGTCATCCTGCCATTCGAAAACAAACTTGAAATACCTCTCCAACACTCCCTGAAACTTCTCTACAACACTTAACACAGGAGACATGGTTAAATCCAAATCCGAAATAAATAAGAAAAAAGCGGTACAACCTGGTTTGCATCTAACCTGGAAAATGACATTTTTCAGTCAACACATGCGACTGTGGCAGGGTTGCCAAAAGGAATTCTGGGTTACCACATGTGCCAAATGTAAAAAGTCACCAATAAAAATATCACCAAAGGGGTCCTATATTGAAGCTGTACCCATAATCTTAAATAATAAATCAATTATAGTCAGACCAATGAACACCATCATTAGTCTTTGACATCACAGAATCATTATTTATATACAGCTATTATTGTTAAAAAAAGCATTTTCCCTTTCATAACAAGGTTTGGTTTGGTTTGGTTTGGAGCACTACGGTCTTTTTTTTTTTGGCTACACGAGGGCTAATTAGACCGGGATCTACTGCTTAAAGTCGATTCCGAACGGCTACAAACGTCCATGCCAAGACTGGGATTCAAACCCACAGACTCTGGTTCCGAAAGCCAGTGCCCTAGCCATTCAGCCATCATCCGACTTCATAACAAAAAGATCATTGATGATTAAAGAAACATTTCAGAACATTATCAGAGGTTTGGTGACATTTTTGTCATCCTTGAGATTGGATTTTGTTTTTCAAGTTTACTTAAAAAAATTTTTCAGTTTCATTTGGATAATGAGTATGAATACACAAGAATTCAGTTGAAATCTGAATGATTATAAAAATGACGATCTTACAAAAATACATAATTTTTTCTCATAACCAAACTAATTACAGAAAAGATGCATTTTTTTCACCTTTGTATACAACATAACTTTAATTTCGTATTAATCAACTCTGTAAAACTAAATATGCAATAGCTTTAAGTCTTATTTGTAACAGCAAGCAATAAAAGTGTAATGTGCCATAGTTTACATTTTATTATGCTACTAATACAAATAAAGTACTGTATAAGATAAGTAAATGAAATTATGTAAGACATAACAAACCTTTTCTACATCAATAAAAGAGAAAAAAATGCAGTTCGACGTATGGGCTAGTCTACATTTAAAATGAATTGAATATTTCTATACGCTTACGTAAATACTTTGCGAAGTTTGTAACTATAATCAATTTTTTTTTACTCTAACATGACACACTTAAAACAATTAAATTTCAATCCTTTTTTGAAAAAACAAACAAACAATACATACATCTTTTAAAATCAAAAAATTGGACGGTTAATGTCAATCTCAATACCAGTAGGGATCATGTTTTTCCATTTCAATAATGTGACAAAAGCTGTGATTGGACAGCTATTCGGATAACGTTTAGATGTTTTCAAATCTGCATGGTTTTCAACGAAAGTGACAAAAACAGATAAAAAAAAAACCTGCAAAAAAAAAAAAATTCTTACGGGGTTAAATGCAGATGATACATATTAAAAATTTTTAAAAGAAAAATTTATGACTAAAATCTCAAAGTAATGGCCTTTTAAAGACAAGAAAAAGCATGAGGATATTTTTCATATACCCATAGAAATTTCTTGTGCTCTTCATACACCATTAAATATTACCTTTGAATACCATTTATTCTATTGAGCTTTCTTAGATCTTAAAGGAGGTGTGAAGTTTCCATAGTTGTAAAAACTCATAAAAATCCGAATACTACGCGGTCGAAGTGTGACGTCACGTCCGCCATTAGGGCACCTCCGCAATGGCGGCCTATGTTATTCTCCCATAGGACGGAAAACAAATATTAATATCTCTTAAACTAATGAATATTATCTCCCTGCACGTCCTGAAATCGATGAAGGAGCCAAAAATACCCTACCTCAAAAATTGAGGAATGTGATTTCGTACAGGAATAAGAGCAAATGGTGTTTTAAAATGTCATTTCGGTAAGCCTATCGATGTGAAACATAGGCTTAGATGAAGTGATACTTTTGAACTTTTTTATTTAGTGTTTGTGAATAGTTTTATTTGTTGTTTCTGTCTATGTGGATATTCTAACATAATCTAAGATGAATTGGTAAGTAGATTTTATTCCCAGTAACACTGATTTATCCCTAGTGCCATTGTGTTTACAATTTGAATGTGTCGCTGATGGTAACGGTATTAAAATGTCACTTTCGATAAACATTATTACTGTAAAACTACGTATGTACCTTATTGTTCATTCGATTTTCCTCAAATATTTGTATGGTAACATTCTTAAAGCACTATAATCCACTTTGCAGAATGAAAGGGTTCTTGAAGTTGATATATTGGCTAGTAAAGTATACTGTATTGTTTTTTTTTATGTGTGAGATGTATACTTTTATTAATTTCTTTACATGTGTACTTGATTCCCTTCCCTTAAAACTGAATGGGTGTCTGAGTAGGACAGATTTAAGTCAATCTATTCTATGTCAGATTTCTTTTCAGTTAAATCCATGAAACTATAAGATTACTGACAGACTTTATGGCTAAATATTTTTTCAGCCATTGATTTCATGCATCCTTTTTGTTGCTGGCTGGGTTTTATGATGGGATTGTTTGATTTAATATTAGTGTGTTATCAACCGTAGTTTAATGCAGCACTCTTAAAGTATGAAGCATGGAATAATTGATTTGTTTTGCATTGTTCTTATATTATACAGTTAGTGAAAGTGATAATCTTCAAATTCTTTATTTAATGTTTATCAACAGCTTTTTTTAAATTTTGTATCTGTTTATGTGAATAATGTAACATTCAGTAAGTAGATGTTTTCTCCAATAATATGCCTATTAAAGCTTTTTTGTTATTGTTTTCCATTATAAATATTGAAAAGTAGTGTTTGGTAACATTGTTTCAGCTATGTATTCTTTATAACTACTTATGCTTCATAAACAATAACTTTACATTAGCAGACAAAAAAAAAATAAACTGATTGCTGCAACATTCTCATTTATTTTTTTTTAAATGAAGTAGTGTTTATTTTTAACGTTTCGTAATTTGTTTCAACTGTAACATTTTTTGTTCAAATTCATAGTCATGTTTTTCTTCTTTATTTCATTAATTTATACAAGACACTTCATCATGATATCCTGGTTTGAAATTTTCACCTTTTAACAATCAAAAAAGTTTCATAGACAGAGGAGAAAAAGCTCTGGCTAGTGATATTCAGTTGTTTGATAACAATCCTGGAAACAGCTTGAATTTATCTAAAGTTCAATCCTCTATGAGAGACAGATATATAATGTGACAGTAAGTTGTACATGTAGTAACATTTTGTTTCTTTAATATTTATATTTTATGGTAGTAATTAAGATAATTGTTTTTCCTTTTCATATTAAATTATATTAATTTCTGATGTTAATTTATATGTATACCTTTTTGCCAAATATAGACCTATGAGAAAGATTATAACCCGTACATTTTGTTTTGTCTCGTTATTCTTTTTAAATTGTTTTTTCATTTCTGTTGTTAATGTATATCTATATTTTTTTTGTATTTTTAATAAAAATTCTATAATGGGATTTCTGTGTTCTTTCTTTCACACTATGAATGGAATGTGATATAAGTTCTGTAAAACTTGACTTTCCGTATTTTGAGTAACATTTTAAATAAAGTGACCAAAATGAAGAGATTTCAAAACATAACTCAGAATTTATGTGTAACCTTCAAATGCAAATAAATGGTTAAAGCATAGTTATTATTAAAATACATGTACTGGAAACTGTAAACTTTTTATCTAAAAAAACTCACCAAAGGGATTAAACAAAAACATGTTAAGATATAAACAAAAAGATTTTATTTTTTCATCACTGGATTTTACAAATTTACCAAAGTGGCACAAACTTGAAAACTTACTGAAGCGTATTGATTAAAATAATATGAGATGTTATCAAGAATTTGAAAACTTTTTATTCTTTGTATAGCTCGTTCAACATGAACATGTATATGTTTTAATTTAGTGGTAAATTTATCCTCACTTTCTGTGAATTGTGGATTCGTTAAGAATGGGGGAATATTTACTGATACACCTTGAGGCAATAGGTCAAGTATTAAAAAACCTTTATCTGTTAATATTATATCTCCAGGATTCCACAATTTTATTAAACCACATTCCTTGAAAATGGTTTTATCAGAAGTAGATCCTGGCCACAATTTACTAATGAAACAAATTGCACCATTAGGAGCTAGGCTATCAATCCTTTTAAAGTTTGCCTTTTCTTATACTGTGAAAAAGTTCACCTCTGAGCCTTTGCAGAGATTTTCAATAAATATTTCTGTCATGTTTATTAAAAAGTAGCAATTAGGGAAGTCAGGGTTGTTTATTGAATGTTGAATTTTATTATTGACATTAGCACTAAACTGTCATTCTCACTGATTTGAGAAAATTGAAATTTCACATTTTTTGCTGCCAACAATAACTGCAGCTCTTTATTTTTTTCCTTTAGTTGGTCTATCTCTACTTTTACCACATCCACTCTACCTTTATCTTTAACACCTTCAATGTTCTTCATCACAGCACACTGTTTTCTAAAGGAATAATACTAAGAATATTAAATAACAGCATAAATGAACATTAAGAAAACTCATAATAAATTTATTGTTAAAAACGTGCATTTGATTTGTGAAAAGCTAAGTACAACAAATAGAAGTTTTAATTATTTATGAGATTAATATATTATCTATAATACTACTACATAACATAAACAATAAAATTACTTGTAATTTGGATCAGATGCGTTATCCTCCTTCTCTCATGTTTAATTTCAATGTATAAAATGACTATGTCCTCAGTTCTGAGAATCAAGTACATTTAGTACTTATTGTAAAGAAAACATGTGAAATTAAAAAAGCTGTTATTAAAAACACATTTACTTCTTTCCTTTATGAGCAGGAAGTTTAATTTGTTGCACTTTATTACTGTCAAAAATTGTTGGATTATTTCTTTTATCCCCTCCTTTAAAATGGTAGCTATATAATCTGGAATCTCTACCAGGTTTTCTGTCACTATGCCTGAAAAATACCAAGATCAATAAACTTTAAAACATTTGCATGTTTTATTTATTACATATACATTTAAAATTATAATTATTCGGTTTCCCTCGTATCACTGAATTGAAGCTCACTAATTTTATGAATCTAACCTACATGTTCGCTCCATATATATTTTCATACAAAAAAATCTATTATTATTTGGTTTGCAGACAATTTGACAAACAATAACTATAAAATTTAAGACAAAGAAACTATTGTAGATTTCTGTTTATAATAGAAGTCCTGAAAATTTTTCTAAATAAAAAAAAATTTCATCCTAAATTAAGAATTTTTTAAAGCTTAAATACAACAAAAATTCAGTATGTATCATCTAAAACATTTAAAAAAATTAAATAGCTATTGAATACCATAGATTTACTATAACATGGAGACCAAGAAATGCGAAATTAACATATGTGGAAAAATGTACTCATAAATTAAAAATGAGAATATTAAAACTTCTATTTTCAAACTTACTTTGCCATTCAGGTCCAAAGAGCGTGCTTTACATCCTTTGGAAAGCGGTAGAAGGAACAATGATTTTAACCATTTTATACTTGCAGTCTGCAGCAAAGCATATGACCATTTTTTAACTTAAAAAAAAAAAACACCTGTATTAAACATCTAAATGATAAACACATTATTCCCTCAAAACATGGACAAATGAATTTTATAATCTTTACTTATTAAATAATGCTACATTTTAAACCAACAAAGATGTACAGACTTTAACGATATAAAAACGATTGAAAAAGAATCAACTGTTTATACATATGTATATATATATATATATATATATATATATATATATATATATATATATATATATATATATATATATATGAAGACCTTGGGGGTAAAAAGTGATAAACCACATTATTGTAGTTTAGAGATAAACAGATTTATATTTTCATAAAATATTTGCTATTACATATTTCAAATTGCAAAACTTGTTGTTAAACATTTTTTGTACATAATACCCTCCTTAAAAATGTCATTAAGAGAAAAAGTAATAAAATCAACATTTATTACAATTTTAACACACTGAACAATTTAATGTAGCTATAAATATGAGGGTTATAATTGTTTACATGCAATAGCAGTTAAAGAATGAAGATGGGATGGCCACTGCTTTTTTTTTTGCACAAGAAATTGTGTACTTTTTATATTGTAAAAATTCATAATGTGATTAGCAGACAGTAATATCTTTTCATTTAAGTGACTTAAAAATAATGAGTGCAAACAGTGTCAACATTGTAAAAAGACAAAAACATTATCCATATAATGCCTAATAATGGTACAATACATTAGTAAAATACTGTCCTAATAAGCATTTTACATTAACATATGTAAATAGTTACAAACAATATTGCAGACAATGGTGTCAAACATATCTACATACAATCTGCAAAATGTACCTGCACAAGTTCTGATGAACTTTCACCATCATGTGGGGAGAGATATGGGTAATCATTTTTTACCCCCCCCCCCCCCCCCCGCCCCGAGATCCTCATATATATAAAACATACATTGTGTATGTATTTATAAGAATATATATGAGTATTTATTTATATGTTTATTTATATGTTTATATATATATATATATATATATATATATATATATATATATATATATAAACAGTAATTGATAACACTCTAACATTAAATAAAACAGATCTGTCTTAACACCAACCAGTAACAAAATGGATACATGAAATCAATGGCTGAAAAAAAAACAAAAAAAACACAGCCATGAAAGTGTTATTTATGAAGCATAAAGAGTTATAAAGAATACATAACTGAAACAATGTTACCAAACACTACTTATCAATATTTATAATTCAAAACAATAATAAGTAAGCTTTAACAGGCATATTATTCGGAAAAACATCTACTTACTGAATGTTACATTATTCACATAAACAGATACAACATAAAAATAAACTGTTAATAAACATTAAATAAAGAATTTGATGAGTATCACTTCTACTAACTGTATGATATAAGTACAATGCAAAAGAAATCAATTATTTCATGCTTCATACTTTAAGAGTACTGCATTAAACTAAGGTTGATAACACACTAATACTAAATAAAATAATCCCATCATAAAACCAGCCAGCAACAAAAAGGATGCATGAAATCAATGGCTGAAAAAATACTTAGCCATAAAGTCTGTTAGTAATCTTATAGTTTCATGGATTTAACTGAAAAGAAATCTGACATAGAACAGATTGACTTAAATCTATCCTACTCAGACACCCATTCAGTTTTAAGGGAAGGGAATCAAGTACACAGGTAAAGAAATTAATAAAAGCATACATCTAATACATAAAAAACAACAACAATACAGTATACTTTACTAGCCAATATATCAACTTCAAGAACCCTTTCATTCTGCAAAGTGGATTATAGTGCTTTAAGAATGTTACCATACAAATATTTGAGGAAAATCGAATGAACAATAAGGTACATACGTAGTTTTACAGTAATAATGTTTATCGAAAGTGACATTTTAATACCGTTACCATCAGCGACACATTCAAATTGTAAACACAATGGCACTAGGGATAAATCAGTGTTACTGGGAATAAAATCTACTTACCAATTCATCTTAGATTATGTTAGAATATCCACATAGACAGAAACAACATATAAAACTATTCACAAACACTAAATAAAAAAGTTCAAAAGTATCACTTCATCTAAGCCTATGTTTCACATCGATAGGCTTACCGAAATGACATTTTAAAACACCATTTGCTCTTATTCCTGTACGAAATCACATTCCTCAATTTTTGAGGTAGGGTATTTTTGGCTCCTTCATCGATTTCAGGACGTGCAGGGAGATAATATTCATTAGTTTAAGAGATATTAATATTTGTTTTCCGTCCTATGGGAGAATAACATAGGCCGCCATTGCGGAGGTGCCCTAATGGCGGACGTGACGTCACCACTTCGACCGCGTCTTACAGTGCATTTTGGGAACACCATAGATACAGCTCAACGCAACTTAATCGAATAATAAACCGAGCTGAGGAAAACAAGTGTGTGCACGATGTTTTCGGTGAGTATTATTATTTACCTATTTACATGTTTTAAGAAAATTCATTTACGGATCTATTCTTTACAAATATAATTTTTAAACTTTTATGATTATAAAATTGCTGTATTGGTCCAAAATTTCATTGCTGTCGATGTTTGATACCTTTGCCGGCGTTAGGTGAGACGAATCTTACTTAAATGTTTATTTTGAAAATGTCATCTAATACTAATATTCTATGTTTGTCAGTCAAATAAAGTAAAATAAAATTTGATCCTCACTCGTGCTCTACATTTAAGAGCTATAGATCCATTGTTATTAATCAATTGTAGAACATTCGAAATCAATTGTAGATCATTCCATTTTTAAGTTATCGAATTTTGATTTCTGGGCACAGTTTACTTTATTTCAAGTTTCGGGATCAACAAAATTGTACTTATGGTTATATGCCCGTTATAAAACAGTTATATGCGTATTGCCCGCGTCATTGAATTTTTTTTTCCCTATATCCTCTCCAGCAGTCTGTGCATGTAATAGTACTTGGTTTTCAACAATTACAGATTTTAGATAAAGAGCATTTCCATTTGGCCCTTTTTGGTACCTACGGAAGTGTACGGCCCCCGCGATAAATCGCCAGTGATAGTTGAAATCCGTTGCCAAATCATTATTATTGCAAACGGCCTGAAATTCCGAACTGTTGCGGTTTCTTTCAGCCTCGTGTTATTTATCGTGAATTATGAATTACTTATCGCATTATATTTATTAATATTTTATGTTCTGAAAATGTTGAGAATTTTCAATTTACCGAGGAGTGAAGAGGATTCTATACTTTTCTTTCAAGAAAGAGGTATTTTGCCCCTTAATCAAACCTGTGTAAATGGTCACGAAATGAAACTCTACATCAATGGAAATATATGGCGGTGCAACATAAAGAATTGCGGAATTAAAACAGGCATTCGATCTGATAATTGGTTTAGTGGATTGAGAATTCCATTTGCAACAGCACTGCAATTTATTTACTGTTGGGCTGAAGAGCTCACATCAATTAAGTGGTGCGAAAAGCAACTAAATATCAGGGATAAAACAACAATTGACTGGAAGAATTTAATGAGAGGAGCAGGTTCTTTGAATCTCCTCCGACAGCCTAAAAGATGAATAGGCAGTTTTGAGAAAATAGTCAAAATCGATGAAAACCTGTTCGTTCAATGGAAAAACAACTAAGGGAGGATTCTACCTCAGCAGTGGATATTCGGCGGGATATGATGTGAAACTGGAGAATGTTTTCTAGTTGAGGTAGTGAATAGAGAAGCAAGCACGCTGATGGCAAAGATAGTCGAATATGTAGAGGAAGGAACCTTAATTTATTCAGACTGTTGACATGCTTATAAAATTAAGGATCTTGAAAGAGCAGGTTATTATCATATGACTGTAAACCATAAATATCACTTTGTGGGTCTGACTACGGGCATACACACGCAAAATATTGAGAGACTGTTGGATTCTGTGAAGTGGCGAACTAAAAAACAAAGAGGCACTGCTCGCCATCATCTTCAATCATACCTAGTAGAATTTATGTGGAGAAAGACATTGGGACGACAAAATGCATTTGATAACATATTAAAAGCAATCGCGGAAATATAACCACCCTGAACTTAACCTTTTCTGCATGGGAAATAAATTTATCACCAAGGTGGCCATAAGTACCCGCTTTTTTTTTATGATAAATCATTAAAATTTTCACAATACATAACCCCTTCAGCGGCTCATTCGCAATTCATGGTGTCGCAACTGCTTTAAGGTTTTGGCGGTATTTTTCAGAATTTTGCAAAATATGGGTTGTATCTGTTAAAGGCTTTTTAGTTGGCCATATATTGCTCCCGATATTTATAAGTAGCTACCAAACAGAGGTTGTGATTTACTGTTAGACAAGTTTAATCCGGATTTTTATACCGTGTTCTTTTGGGGATTAATGACCAGCAGTGTGTGTGTATGTATGTATATATATATATATATATATATATATATATATATATATATATATATATATATAGATTGAGTTTAAGAACAAGTATCTTTTAAGTAAAAGTTAGGATAAAAGATTTATAAGATGACTATTTGAAACAGATTTCTCAGACGCACCGGGCTTGGCAACAAGTTGGCGCCAAATATTTTTGACGCCAACTTGGCGAAAAAATTTGGCATCAAAAAGTTTTTGGCGCCAACATAACAAATCATTGGCGTCAAAACTTTATGGCGCCAACTTTTGCCTACTCCGCATACCTATTAGGCCTAAAATCCACAATGTAAACAAAACATCAATAACAACAAAGAAACAACAAATAAATTAAAAAAACTTACCATTGATGGATTAAACTTCCAAAAACATAACAGGAATTCCAGGCGGTAATTAAAAGACGTCACTAATATATCTTCTGCTGACTGTATCTAACTTCCAAAAACATTACAGACATTCCCAGCCAATAATTTATAAACGTCAACAATATATCTTCCACTGGCGGTATTAAACTTCCAAAAGCATTACACAAATCCCCCCCGCCGGTAGTTTATAACAATAAACGCAAATTCTCCTTACACAAACAAATTACACACCTACTTCCCATAAATTGCAAATTAAAAAACAGCCTAAATTCAATCATGTCACTCATATTACCTCAAACTACACTCTAGAAGACAAAAAACAACATTTCACTTGAAAGGGTAAAAACACATAAATCTAAATTCGGGAAAAGGAAATAACCGTAATACACATGAGAGAAAAAAAAAATAAATAAAATTTAAGTAGAGATAAGATCCACGGAAATAAAAATAATAGTGGTACTTACGGAAAATCCAGTCGACCATTTTCGCCAAATGAAGGCAATGGCACCAAGAGGCGATTTTTTAGCCAATAATGGTAAAACCTGCCACACGATTGAAGGTGACCTTTATTAGAGTTTCTTTCTAACTCTCTCTGCGTTCTAAAAAACAGATTCAATGGCCAAACATCAATTTCATGTCAAAATTGATGAGAGTCCTATTCTCAAAGCGTAAAAACCATGCAGGCAGAATAATCCCCGAGCAAGGGTTGTTTGGAGGCATTTCAATGAGACCAACGAGTGTTTTACCATAAAAGTTCCAGTTAGGAAGGCGATAACGCTTATGCAAGTGATAAAAGCTTACATCGAAGAAGGTTCTACAATATGCTCGGACTCATGGAAAGCTTATAAAACCGACGAAATAAGAGCTGCTAATTTCAAGAATTTCAAAGTTAATCAAAAGTATAACTTTGTAAATCCAGATAAAGGCATACATACACAAAACATTGAGTGATTGTGGGGTTCGGCCAAATGGCGGAACAAAAGATATCGTGGGACAGCATGACACCACTTAGATTCTTATATGGCTGAATTCCTGTGGCATCATCTTCACAAAGAAGACATATTTGTTTCTATTTTGCGTGCAATTGAAGATTTTATGCCACCAAAATGATTGGCGGCCGAGAGGTTTGGCGGATTTACGCCAACGTTTATGGTCGACTGGATTTTCCGTAAGTACCATAATGGTAAAACAAGAGTACGACCAACAGCAGAACAATGATTAAATACCCATTCAAACTGGGTTGCCAGACAAAATCCATGGTTTTCATGCCAAAACACAAAATCGCCAAACTTGGCAGAAAATTGCGTCCATGCCAAAAGACAAAATCGCCAAGCTTGGCAGAAAGTTACATCCATGCCAAAACACAAAATCGCCAAGCTTTCAACGCGGTGCGTCTGAGAAATCTGTACCGACTATTTTTGCAGAATATCTGTTTTGAACTTAGCTATAGTAAAATATGGCGTATTTTTTAAAAATGAAAAAAATATCTGCCCTTTAATTTAACACAATATAATCTGAAACCTGAAAATGCCTAGTGCAGGCCTAGTGAATGCCTAGTGTATTGTGTATTGGGGTTTATTTTTAACTTTAATATATTATATTTAATTACTAATTAATGAATAAAAGGTAGGAATAAATCTTACTAACTAAGGTAGGTTTCAGTTAAATTTAAGTACAATATATGCTCAATAGCCAATAGTGGTTAGTACATTTTAAGGACTTGCGTTGTGTGTAGCAATAACCCATAAACATATAATAATTAAAATTTACTCTAGGTTCGATGCACTGTTGCATCACTGTGGTGATTAATGAGCCAAAAAGAAAAGGAGAAATTAAATCTAATAAATTTACTTATCTAACCTTGGAGAACATCTAGAAATAAAATTACTTCACCTAAAAGAAAAAGCTTCAAAAATTCAACTCTGCTGAAATAAAAACCTAAAGCTAAAATTTAGAAAGTTAATTCAAAGGCAAAGACTGACATGACTCAACTTTACAAACTAATAATAACAATTTATTAACAATTTCACTGACATTGTAACCATCAATCTGGTAATCAATTCTAATCAACATATTTCCGACATACCAATATTCAATTATCAAAAATACAATTGCTGTAAAACTAAAATTTATATCTTCTCAACACAATCAAATAAATACACTGAAAATTCCAATAACTCAAAAATGAAGTGGCTGGTGAATAAAAAAAAAACTTAATTACTCTATGTGTAATTGCTAATCATTAAATAAATTTTAAATTTAAATTGAATCTTAATGACTCTGCTGCAGCATTCAAAAAGGAGAGAGTTTAAGGATAGAATTTAAAGAAAAGAAAGGAAAGGAAACAGGAAATTCATTCGTGGCCCTCACATCAATCTCCGGGATCTTTGCATTGTCTCGAGGCCAGAGCCTCAGCCCTGACCCCTCGGTCTTTACGCCCCCGCCTCTCAGTCCAGGATCCCCAAATTATCTTTTTCAAACCCCCGCACTCCCTAGTCAGCTCCTTGTCACCACTTGCATCAGTCCGTAAAATCATCTTCCATTCAAAGTAGTTCCTCGGCGTGCCGTGAATTCTGATGCTCGAAATCAGGGGGAAGGCTACAGGTAGCAGTCTTGCACTCTGCAAATCGTTATACAATTTATTTTTTCCACCCCTCATCTCGTTTTTGTTGATTAATTTAATTTCATGGTGCCCTGGTCATCCACCTGACGATGTATCCTTGCGCTATTTCATTTTGGAATAGGAGGATTTACAGAGATACATTGATGCAAACGTGAGCAGCAGGTGGCAATTTTTAGTACAGTTTTGTATTTCTCAGGCCCAATCTACCGAAATTATGTTTATAAATTTACTTGCCTGTTAATGAGTGGGAGTTTTTCGGGCCACACATGAAAGCTTGGTGGGCTACAGTTTGGGTTCCGCTAGTCTAGTGGCTTAAATGAGACTTTAGATAAATACTAGTTAACACTTTAGATAAATACTGGTATAAGCAAATGCTCTTTCGTTAATGTACACATTGTTATGGTAACATTTGGCAGAATATTTAAAATTATTAAATTATTTTATACTTTTTCTTTTACACTTATATCTGTTTTCATTAATTTAGAGCCTTTTATTGATGTTTTAATAGGTTGATCTTATGATGTAATAGATCTTTTAAAATTTGTTAAGTCATTTCTCTTACAATTAATTACTGGTTATAAGTTTATCATATTTTGCTGTTTAGTGTTTTAAGTATTTGTTCAAAACCTATTTGTGTACGGGAATTTTTAATTCTGTATTTATGTGGCATTAGACAGTAAAGATTCATAAATTATTAAATATTGATTTGTAAGTTCTTTTACTTTATACATTTTCTCTCTTATTTTGAAGTTTTTATAGATATTTATAGTTTTCTGTTTAATTATTTATTTGGCTGAGTTCTCTGAATGTTACAGTTCTCTCGAAATCCCTGTTGTTAATTGCAATAGTTTTAATTTACTAAAAAGCTTTTTAAATGTTTGTTAAAACCTAATTGTGCTTTTGAATTTTGTATATTTGTGTCAAAGATGAGAGGACAGTTTTGTCAAATCACTGTTTTCGTCATTTGTACCATTTATGTTTTAACATTCTTTTATACTTAAATTTTATTTATTTTATTTTTAGGAGTTAAACTTTGCATGTTTAATTATGTATTAATTTTTTCATGTAGGAAGCTGCTTCCAAAGTTCAAGAAGTTCGAGATGTCACTCGAATTGAAAGAATTGGGGCTCATTCCCACATCCGTGGGCTTGGTCTTGAAGACACTCTTGAAGCAAGAGGAGTAAGACTTTTATATACATTACTATAATTAAATAATATACGGTACTTTCGCATTAAACGGAGGCCACCCATTTAAGTATTGGAAAATTGGGGGGAAATTCCATTCCGAACACAAACAACAAACTTTATTACAGAAAGTACAAAAGTTACTCAAGTACAGAAAGTTATAAAAACTTACAATTAATTTCCAGTCACCACAGACTTCCAGAACTAGGTGATGTCGCTCAGGAGCGCGACGAAAGCATTGTTGTCGGCTGCCGATCGCCATATGATTCCAAATGGTGACGTGCTGTTCCTCAATGTTTTTGTTGCGCCAATTGGCTGACCCCCACATCCTCTCAACTTGCTGGGTACTTGCCCCTGTTTCCGGGTCCGCGAAATTGTACTTATATTTCATTAGTAAAGTACAATTTCATTTGATGGCCATTGACACATAGTTTAGACGATGGCAAACATCCTTTTCTTTGCAAAAACGACACTAATTCTTCTTCACTTCTTGGGAGATCCCAAAATAATACCACATCAGTCATTGCAATGACAATAAAAAGAAAATAATATAAGTCACTAGAAAAAGCGTACGCTAAGAGCCAGTACTAACGAGCTAAACGAACAGATAAGCGTGTTACAACTTAAAACATATTCCATCATATTGACTGAAGTATCTACCGAAATTGCCATCTTCAGTTATTGTAAAGTATCAATAACACAAAATATAGTATCAAGCATGCAGACAATCACAGGTGCAGGAACCAAGCAAATATAATATTACGTCACACTGGTATAAATGTGTATAAACGTCACACTGGTAGGCTGAATTTCAAACATCACACTGAAAAACTTCATACACACTTCAATAATAGTAAAACAAAACATGATGGTAAAATAGATCTTGTCAGTGATTCATTTTTTAGTGAGAATCACACTGTGAAAGAATCACGCTGTGTTTAGGTTTTGAATGCGCTGTGTTTGCATTTAGAATTGAAATATAAATAAATGGGTGGCCTCCGTTTAATGCGAAAGTACCTAATATACATTCATCCTTTTACGTATTTGCTTGTGAACAGTTAATTAACTAATTTAGTATACAATATAAGTGTTTTATTTAATTAAATGTCAGTAAATAAAAATGTTTTTATAATTTAAAAATGACTTATAGTTTTAATTTAGTAACACCAGACATTAAAAGCCTTTTACAATATTGTTATTATTTTTTTTAAAATTGTTTTCTCTATATAGGTGTCTCAAGGTATGGTTGGACAGGTAGCTGCTAGGCGCTCTGCAGGTATTATTTTGGAAATGATTAAAGATGGTCGAATAGCTGGTAGAGCTGTTCTCATAGCTGGTCAGCCTGGAACTGGGAAAACTGCTATTGCAATGGGTAACCCAGTTTAACTCTTTTTAACCCAGTAAATGATTTTATATAGTTGAAAACAAATATCTACATCTGTAATGATAATCAGTCAGTTTCATAATGAACAACTTGCACATAATAGCTATGAATATTGTAACATTTACACCCATTTTGCTTCGATTATCTATCCTAGTCTTTGGTCTGTCTTTCATCATATATCAGATGAAAGGGCAAAATAGTAACATTACAGAAAACAATTGGGAAACCTTCTTAAAATTACTCAAAATGTTGCAAATGAAAACAATTTTTATCTTTGAATTTGGTGGTCAGAGTTCATCAAATCTTTCTATGAAGCAATATTAACTTTGAATAGACAATTTTCTGACTCTTTATTCTTACTTAAATTGGTACACAATGTTTTAATATTTTTCATTTTTAAAGTTCTTTTAATGGAGTATTTATGCATTCATTATAAATGATGTATCAATGCCACTATAAAATGTTTGTAATTGCATATTTATCGAGCATAAAGCTATCAGCTACAATAAAAACTTCTTTACCTTAGAATCTAAAGTGTCCCTTTAGACTTATTTCTCCCTATTTTTTTCTTTAAAAAAACTGAAAAGGTATTGTTATGATTTTATGTTTATCAAATCTGTTATTGCATTTAGGTATGGCCCAAGCTTTAGGTACAGATACACCTTTTACTGTTATATCTGGAAGTGAAATATTTTCTCTTGAAATGTCCAAGACAGAAGCCCTTACACAGGCATTTAGAAAATCAATAGGTGTAAGGATTCAGTAAGTTTTTCCATTCTCTTACTTTTTTTGTGTTGTTGTTTTTGCACATTTATAACAAACATATCCTGTTTATGGACTAAGTGACCATAAAATTTTATATTGAAGTCTACTATATTCTAAAAGCTTCATAGTTATCTGTAATTTTTTTTTTTAATCATTCTTAAACTTTGTTTTATCAAAATTTTTGTTCTATTTGCAAGAACCGTTAGATTTTAGTGAAGTCAGATGAGGCATTCATCTCTACGAAAAATAATTTTTGGTGTTCAGGAAACACTAGGAAATAAAGTGCTTAAGAATATAAACTTTTTCCTAGAGAAAACTATTTATAGACTAGAAACAAACCTTATGGGTATTATTATGATTAAATATTATGTCTAAAAATTGAAAATATTATTATTTCAAATCTAAAAGTTTCTTATGTTATCTTGTAGTGTATAGATTTTAAAAATAAGTTAAGGTTGTCATACTTCAATCAGGTGAAGCATCTGATAGAAATACAATGGATTTTTTGGTATGGAAGTTATTTAAAAATTCTTTAAATTATGTAGTTCTTTGTTCTGGTATATTGTTTTAATTTAGTCTGGAGTGTATGTGATTACATTCTGCATAAACCAAAAGAGCCAATTTTTTTTTATAAACACTAAAATACCTTTTTCTGTTTATCTCTCGTACCATTGGATACACCATGGTTTACCACTAGAAGCTTCTCTTTGTATCCCTTTTTATTTTATTGAATAAACCCAAAATATTCTAAATGACGTGTTAGTATTCTTTGATGCACTACAGATTTAGGATAATGCACTCATAAAAATCAATGTTTACAAATGATGCTGCTAGCATTATCTCCGCATATTAAAATGCTGTTTACATAACAAAATGAAGTTTTAGAATCCATGGATAAATTCAGTATATACCATGTCTCTGCAGATTAGGGTGAGTTATGCATGGCTTAGAGCTAAGTGGATGAATTATATAAATATGAGTAGATATGTATAAGAATTTAGTTTCCAATTTTAATCAATACCTGTTATATTTAGTAGTCTTGCAAAGTAATTCATCCCAGGCAATACAGCATGTAAATGATTATTTTCACATTTTGTGCCACTTTGCAAGTTTCAACATTTGAATAAGAAATTGTTTGGATTAGGTGTAAAACTTATGTTTTTAATGAAGAAAATGTCTCTGCAATGCTTTAATGTTGTAAATATAAAAGAAAGCTTACTAACTTGTAAAAATTATCCCTTTTTTGTGTGTGTGTGTCTCTAAGGGGCAGGGGATTATGCAAAATAAATTTACAGATATTTTCAGTTCATTTAAAATCATCAAATATTCTGAAAAACTTTCATCAGATCATAACATTATAGCAGTTTTTAGAGGTGATTAAGATTCAGTATTAACTTAAGACAGATAAAATAAAGAAAACTTTAGAAGTCTTGCTTCTGTGGTTTATGCAATGTTTTTCTATTTTATAAATTGTTTAAGTTATTTTAGGTATTAAGTTCTGTGTGAAAATGCTTAAGCTCTTTTGTACTGTTTTGTCTCTAGAGAAGAAACAGAAATTATTGAAGGTGAAGTTGTGGAAATTCAAATTGATCGTCCTGTATCTGGAACTGTGAGTAAATGTTTATTGTTATATCATCTTCCATGTGTAATTAATTTCTTATTTTGAACTCTTACCTTGACTGAAAAAACTAGCTAAGATAGTTCACATGTTTTGCCTCCTTTCAATATTCATATTCAAGCAAACTTTCCCCAAAGTCAGATATTCCTTCTAGACATATCAAGTAAATACATACAATTAAATCCTTATTTTTGGAAATTATTTAGAATGTTTTCTAGACTAGGCCACTCTCTGTATCTTAGACAGGGCCCCCACATGCCCGGTGCTACCGTTGCTACGGCAACGGGGCCCGCAAGGACGGGGAAAAAATTTTAAAGTAGAACATTTTTAATAAATCATAGAAAGAAAACAATAATTAAATCACTAGGACTAGATTTATGTGTATCAATGAAATATTACATCAGAGTAATATAAATTGGTTCATTGGATATGCAGTGCGTTGCGTACAAAACGTGTCTGAATCTACAACAGCTGTGAGTAACAAAACCACCACCAGCTGACGTGAACACGACAACATGTGACACCTTGTTGACAGTGCGTGTACAGAAGTAGAACACTGCCCGCCGGGCCCGCCCTCTGCGCCTTGACTTCAATGATGTAATTGTAAAATTCTCAATGATAAAAGCCAGAAAAATGTAGCTTTTATTCTTTCAATAAATTATCAGAACTCAGAAACACTACAATGCATCATATAACTTTCATTTATGTGTACATGGTTTGTAGCTTTGAATTTAAGTTGATTTTAGTAAGCTATTAGTAAGACCAATTTTTGTGAAATACTTATTAGATTGTCCTTCATTAAATTTTTTTTTCTTTATAAACATGTTTTTGCTAGGCTTACTTGATTTTTACTTAAAAGGTTGTATCTTCTGCTTCTCAATGATAAAATTAGGATGTGTTCTCAACGTATCAGAACACAGATATAATAATAATACAAAAATGCATCAATACATATTCAATATGCATTAGCATTACCCTAGCCATTAATATTCTGTTCTGCTAGGTTTATAATGTAACCACCAATTTCCTACGACAGTTATTATTTTATCTGTGTGAATATTAAAATTTAGCAAACAGAAATATTTAAGAATTAATTTGTTCAATTATGTATTTACCAGTATTTAAAATAAATTTACTATGACAATCTAAACACTGTCTAAACTCTTAAAACTAGTTTAAATGTGTGTTTGATGAAAAATAATTGTAATAAAGGTTAAAAAATGTATATTGTAAAAAAAGGCCAAAATTTCTTTTTTTGGTAGTAAGAGGGGGGCCCATCATGACTTTTAGCAATGGGGCCCAGGGAATAATGTGGGGGGCCTGATCTTAGATCTTGCTCTACTTTATAGAATGTGAATCAGTCTCTTTTGTACATTGTCCATAGAAGAGACATAACTATTCAATTAAAATGATTAAATTAGTATTTTCTGTTGTGCCCACTTAATTGCCATAAAAAAGTACTATTTAAAAAATGACAGAAGGTATTATTTTATATTAGAAATGTGTTTAAATGAACTAAAGGAATTACCTAACAACAAATACTTTTTGTCTTGTGTTTGTATTTAACATGGTTAATTTAGGATTTTCCCAATGTTTGTCACGCATAAACAGTGAATAAAAGAACTAAGTAATCACCATATTTTAATAGTTGAAAAGATAAGGACTGGCAAAACATCCTTTAAATGGGACTATGAATTATTTTCTCAAATTGTCTGGACTCCTCTCCAAACAACTTGAAAAATTGAAGGAGAGCACTGTTTAACTGGTATAAAATATTTTTCTTTGCATCAGTTTAGAAAATTGGGCCATGTTGCTATACGAGATTCTTCCATTGCTTTAATTATAAAAAATTACAAAAGTACAAGCAAGGTATATGATTGAATTCAGCTCATTCTTTTGAAAGTAAACATTTAAATACCTTTTATCATCACCATCATATTTCTTATGATTTGGGGATGCAACAAGGCAAGCAGAAAAACAGGTGTGTGTGTGTGTGATACTTAGATATATCACAAGTTTCCCATGATCTCCACAAAACACATAAACTCCTCCTTCTACTGTGGGTCCATTGCAGAATTACATTCTTTTATTGTCCATTTTCCCCTTCTTCATATGCTAAAATTACTATTAATTTATCTATGAGCTTCAAAATTTCAAAAGGTATATTGTTCAAAATCATTTCTTGAAAGTATCAGTATGGATAGATGTATGATACACACTCTAAAAAATTGTATTATTACTATTAAGCTTGTTACAGAAATCCTTTTTTTAATTTTCATTAACTTTTTATCCACGGAAAAAAAATTTTAAGACTATCAATAAACCAAAAAATGTTTTTCTACCAATTTAACAATATTCTTTCATTGAATTTTATTTTATGAAAAGCAGATGAGATATTTTTCTCTAACACATCTTTTCTGGTTAAATGATAATTACTCTTTCATTAAATTGAAATACTGCACTGGAAAATTTACTTAAATACATACCATATATATATATATATATATATATATATATATATACATACATACACACACACACAGGGTGTTTCAAAAAGAATAATCCGATTTTTAAAAATCATAACTATTTATCTTTTAATTTGTTTTGATCGAATAATATATAGGCAGAATGGGGGAAATCTCGAGTTTCACACTGTTGTCGACAAGTAGCACTAATGCTCTTCTTTCGCTCGCCACTTCATTGTTTGTAAAGATGGCGACTGCACAACAGAAATCATTTTGTGTTCTACGCTTTGCGAAGTGTGAGTCTGTAACAACTGTTCAGAGTGATTTTCATCCACAAAGCCTTGTTAGATTGAAGTTGCTACCTCTCAGAGCATTAGGCGATGGTATAAACAATTCCAAGACACGGGTTGTCTGTGTACGCATAACAGTCGTGGAAGCAGTGTATGCAGACATGCTCACAAAAGTTTGGGACAAATTTGCCTACCGTATAGACATATATTGTGCATCCAAAGGTGGGCATTTTGAGCGCCATTAATTTGGTTCGTAAAAAAAACTTTATTTTTAGAAACTTAAAATTAATTTTATGTTTCTAAGTTCAATATTTTTCATAAAATACTCATTTCAAATCGGGTGCTTCTTTTCAAACACCCTGTATATATAAGAAGTTAATCATGAAAAGTAGCTGAATTCAAGGGTCAATTGTATGATATGACTATGTTTTAAAAGTATAAATTTATTTATAACTTGTGTATTGTTTGAGAATAAGTAAGAATGAAAAAATTTTAACAATGAGTATTACATTTTTGTCTAAATTGTATGACCTTTTTTCTAAATAGGGTGCCAAGGTTGGAAAATTGACTCTTAAAAGTACAGATATGGAGACTGCATATGATTTAGGTCAGAAAATGATTGAGTGCTTAACAAGGGAAAAAGTTCAAGCAGGGTAACTATACCAACTTTGAAAACGTTTAATGCATGTGTTTTTCTGTATGCTATACATCTCATCTAATAAATGTAGCAAAAATATTATTAATTAAAATGTATATATCTTTCATTTCTTGTAGTGATATAATATGCATTGACAAAGCAACAGGGAAGATTACAAAATTGGGTCGCTCTTTTACTAAAGCCAGGGATTATGATGCTACAGGTCCTCAAACAAAATTTGTCCAGTGTCCTGAAGGTGAACTCCAAAAAAGGAAAGAAGTGACCCACACTGTGACATTACATGAAATTGATGTGATGAATAGTCGAAGTCAAGGCTTTTTAGCTTTGTTTTCAGGTTAGTTATTCATTCTCAGAGAAACTCATCTGCTGTTTTATTTTCCTTGAATTGTATGCAACAGAAGCGATATTTTTGTGACAAGTATTATCATTTTACTACTTTTATACCGTCAGATGATATTAGTACTTGTTTTCAGTAACTTCCATTTTTACATCTTTTCTGTAGCTAGAACCAAGTATTGTTTCTAGCATTCCATTTGTGTCAATAAAAAATAAAAAAAAATTCACACATAGGTCATGTCAAGAAAAACGTAGTATACTGCAAAATTCAAATTTTGAAAAAATTTCATATTGTATGTGAAATTTTAAAGCAGTGAAAATTCAAAATGATGTTATGCCTGTTCTTATTCAGACATTAGAAAAAGTTTAACTTAATTTATCATGATATACAGTGATTTCCGCTTATAAGAATCACGTTTGTTATTACTGTTTTTGATTCTTATAAGCGGTTGATTCTTATAACCGAAACTTCCCTTTGGACAGGCACACATGCACAAATATATACTTGTACATATATATATAAACACACAGGCACATATATACATAATTTACCATTAAATACTCTTTAATTTACGTTATTTATCATTTATTAAAATTATTTTAATAAATTAGACCTATAAGTAACAACACATGATTATAAAATCAACAAGAGGCAGCTTCTCTTTGACTACACTTTGGAAGAGCATCATATCTAATTAACAAGTTCTGTTTTTCAGAAAAACTAAGAGTTTTCCTTGTTTTTATCATATTTGAATTCGACTATCAAAAAGTTCTAACACTAACTGGCAATTTTGTTAGAAAACTAAAGTGAATACTAGCGACGTATGCTTATTACAGTCTCAGACGAAGATTCACTTTATAGCTTACGTTTCACGGTTTGATTCTGAATCAAACCGTGAAACGTTTGATTCAGCATCTGGTTCATCTGATTCAGCAAAATGGATCCGTTTACGTTTCACGGTTTGAAGTACTGAATGCACTGTCCCGTTTGCGTAAGTGATGGTGGACACTTCGCGGAAGATTTATGTGTTTCAGGGTCCAGAAATCCGCAACCAGGAAGTAAGTGGTGGGAAAAAAGGAGTGCCTGTCTGGAGAAAAGTGAAATCGGACCCGGGCGGGTTAGATGCCCCTGGGTAAAGCTAATAAGACAGTGTTTAGCAAAAACGTATAAGGAGAAACTCTTATGTTATGTCTAAAGGAATGTATTTTACGACTGTTTTCTACCCCAAAGTTTTATCAATCTTTCTTTTCAAAAACTTAAGAATTTCGTACCTTTTGAGAGTTCAAGTGGCATTTTTTGGAAAAATGAAAGGAAGGCGAAGATTGCAAACTGATTCTTATAACCGGTGGATTGATTCTTTAAAGCGGAAATTTTAACATGGAAATAATACTTTTGTTTTTGCTATATTGATTCTTATAAACGGTTGAATCTTATAACCACTGATCACTATAAGCGGTGGTTACTGTATATTAATTCAATTACTTAAGTTTAATTAAAGTTTAAGTATTAGGGAGTAAATTTAATAGTATTTAAGATGAGGCGCGTTGTGATTACCTCAAAAGTTAAGAGTTTAAAATATTACCGCAATAACCCAGGTTCGAATCCTGGTCACGGCACCAGAAATATTGTTATGCCTGTTCTTATTCAGACATTAGAAAAAGTTTAACTTAATTTATCATGATATATATTAATTCAATTACTTAAGTTTAATTAGAGTTTAAGTATTAGGGAGTAAATTTAATAGTATTTAAGATGAGGCGCGTTGTGATTACCTCAAAAGTTAAGAGTTTAAAATATTACCGTAATAACCTACGACAGATTCAATAAGGGAAAAACGACAGCTGAAAGAGAAACTTAACTTTACTCTGAAAAGGAAAATTTAAACAAAATAAAAGTCATTAAGCTTACGCTTTTAAAGAAAGGACGAGACACAAATTTTAGGGGTAATAATTACAAAAGTTTATTTATATTTTAACATAAATTAAGTTTTCTACATATCTAACCAGCTGTCATACAAGGCACAATTCCATAAAAAAAAAATTAATCACATAAAACAAATTCTAGTATTACACATCACAATAAAAACAGACTGAAATTATATTTGATTTAGGTGGCTAATGAACCCATTATCTTATAAAAAAAATTCTTTAGTTAACTCAAAAATAAAAGGAAAACGAAAATCATAATTAAAATTGTACTTTACCGAAATGACTGCAGTCTAAAAAAAAAAAAGTAGAAATCTAGAAACAAAGGCATGATAGGAAAGTCGAAAGATTTAGAATTCGGGAATAGGACATGTCCAAAGAAGGGGGGGGAACTTATCGGTGAATGTTGCTCTTCATAGCTGCCGCTGAATCGAAACAGGGTTCTAGTATCATCCTCTGTCTCCTCTCTTTCGAAAATTTTTCCATCGAAACTTTTTGTTCGTTCGGATCTTCTCCGCCACTTTGCCTCATTTGTTGTTCCGCGTGAAAAATAGACCTTCTCTTCCTGACTTCTCATTGGTTGATTTCGCGATATCTTTCCGCCGCGAGACATCAACAAACTCACGGGGAAAAATTCTCGGAAAAGGTCTGGGTGGTATTACGATGTGTGGGGTAGACTTTCCGAGAAACAATGATAAAATTGCGATGTTTGGGGAGTCATAAAGATGTCAATATCTGTTTTCCATCCCTGGGTTGATGACATTTGCTTCTTGAACGAAATGGCGCAACTATTTTGTATCGTATTACCGTGGGATACCAGAATGAAGAAGAGAAATAAGATTGCTTAGAAAATGGAAAAGTTTTAAACAAAGGTATTAGATTTTATTATTAAAAAATTAAAGGTCCATCAGCCAATAAAGAAAATACTAAGCAACCTATATTATTATAATTATTAATAATATACAATTAAACATCTCACACATATATTTAAATTTGCTGGAGTGTCATGTTGGATTGGAATCTGTTCAGGAATCTAAATATCAGCACAACAATGAGTTATCAGGTTGCTTATCTAATATTATTAACTGATCCTGCCAGTTTTTGTTTGCATTATCTATTTCAAGGTTATGTAAATTCTATGCAACTGCAGTTTCGGTTTTTCTTTCTAAAAACAGATTTTCTGTTTGAGTCACTATTAACCTTTTGTTGCAAACAAAAAATGGAATGTCCTTAGGTTTGTCTTAATTTTTGGTCATAGTAACTACAAATAAAAGTTTTATTTGTTTTTTCCTTTGTAGAAGTATTTAAAACTACCCTCACTAAAAATTCACACATTTAACAAATTTCTCCACAAGTTATAATGTAAATCATATAAGAAAAATCATTTTCAGAATTGCACAGAAACTGCAACTTTGCGAATCTTTTGACAGAAGGCTCAGTCATTTTGTACAATGATATTAATTGCTAATTGTATCACTTATACTAATATTGGTTGGTTAGTTGAGAATGCTATGGTCAAGTTTTGCTTCAAAAATCACTTATACTAAAATGTTTCAGTTAATTTTTTTTTTAAATTAAATTTATTTGCATGCAAATAGATATTTTATATCCATCCTTTAAAATCTTCATTCTAGGACAGTTCTAGGAAATTTTCATTCTAGGACAGTTTTTATGCATATATTTTATTCAGAAATATTTTTATAAAAATCAGAATCTATATAAGAATGGAGTTCAGGGGAGTAGATGAAAATGGGGAAGATATGAATTATTCATTTTTTGGTCCTCTTCTCTGTAATATGCATTATTGTGAGTAGGAGAGTGAGGATTGCAAGCAGGAAGTTAACTCTCTTACTTTTTTGTAATCATCTGTAGTAGTAGTCTTATGAACAAAAAAATTTTTAGTCTCACATTAGGAGAGAGAAAAGGCTAAACCAGGTAAGCAAGGGTTTTTAGTTTAAATAATACTTTTTGTGATGAATCAGACGATTTGTACTACCTTAGGGATTTTCGTAATTAGCTCACACAGGAAATTTTACATACATAGTCTTTTATTAATGTTTCAATTTGTATAATTTACAATTATTTTGTAGCAGTTTTAGAAAATATTGATAGAATTTAATGTATTTCAAGTATAAATCACTAATATCAAATACGGTTGACTTAATTGCATCTCTTATATTCTCACATCATTTGTGAATCAGCTGTGATTTGCTCTTGCTTCTCTCTTCTTTTTTTATTTTTAAAGCTCTTTAGGATATGATAGCCTGTGAGAATATGAAAAATACCACTTAAACACACTTGAATTTCTTTACATTTTTCTAGCACAATTTATTCCTATCCATAATTAATCACATGAAAACTGTTTTGGATAGAATAGTATTATCTGTGTTATCGAAGGGCAAAATCTGGTTCATAGTTGCAGATTGAGTTGTTCAAGAGATATCTGTTGCATTTTTATGCTTCTCCTAAATGTACTTTTCATGCATTTTAGTACTTAACAGAATTTTGTTTCTTTAATAGGTGATACTGGAGAAATCAAAGTGGAAGTTAGGGAACAAATTAATTCAAAAGTTGCTGAGTGGCGGGAAGAAGGCAAAGCTCAAATAATTCCTGGTGTACTCTTCATTGATGAAGTTCATATGTTGGACATTGAATGCTTCTCTTATCTAAATCGAGCTCTTGAAAGTGATTTAGCTCCGATTTTAATTATGGCATCTAATAGGGGAATAACAAAAATAAGAGGCACCCAATATGAGAGTCCCCATGGAATCCCCATCGATCTCTTAGACCGTTGTGTTATAATTACTACTTCTCCATACGATGAAGAAGAAACTAAAAAAGTTTTGAAAATCAGGTAAATTATATTCATGCATTATTATATTCCTGCTATTTATATTGTTGACAGGTCTTCTACATTTTAAATTAGTCTTTTAACCCCCAGAAAAAATGTTAAATCTCCAAATTTTGTAAGAGAACTGTAAAGAACTACTTATTTTGGGATTAGTGAAGTGATAGAGATTTTACAAACTTGCAAATAATATAAAATTCCTACTTAAAACAAACCCCCCCAAAAAAGTGTACCTCAAGGCATCCTGCTTATTATGAACAGTGTTAGATTATATTTTTGAAAGTAGAGGAATTATTTATTTTTTCTTTCTGCCCTTAAAAGCCCACAAAAAGTCTTTAATTTTTGTTTTTCAGGGGCTTTTAAAAGAAATTAAAAAATTATATTTTTGCTGTGGGCCTTTAAATTATAGCTTTTGCTCTTGAACTTGTCACCATATTACTAGTCTAAGAGTGGAGTACAACTGCCAAGCACCAGGTTTTAATTATAAAAAAATTAATGGGATCAGGGTATACTGTTTCAAAATTAAGACCCTGATTTTTATTTCAAATCTACTTTGCCTATGATAAAATTCTTTCTACTATTTTTAGCAATGAAGAAGTTAAAAGTAATTATTTATATATTGAAATCTAATGTGTGTTTTGTTAGAAATTCCCCCTCATTTCAGTTTTGTTTGTAGTCCTTTGGCATCATTATTTGAGCTATGTAAATTTTGCAGGATATGGTACATTTTGTTTTGTTTATGCTTTTTCTGTTTATAGAAGCAGGAAGAAGCTCCTTGACTTCATGGTGTGATCTTTTTGCCAAATTGTTTTATTATTATTATTATTATTATTACAGTTATCCTTACTTTTGCAGAATTTCATTTCTACTCTATCACAGGAAAAATTTGATATCACCCTAAATTTCCCTAATATGAGGGTAATCTGCATAATTTTTAAATCTCAAAATTAGAAGCTATGTATTTGTGCTTTTAGTTTTTAAATGCTGCACTTTTTCTTTTTTTTTTCCTTTTGAGTAACTTTCTCCTTTAAGCATATTTTGTAATTTCTTTTCATTTGTGATATCACACAAAAAGTTTACAATATTTGTTAAAACATTGTTAGTACACCATATCTGCGTGATAATTTAAAAGGTTTGAATTTCATGTTAATTCATAAAATCCTCAAATATTTTACTTTTTTTTTTTAACTGCAAAATTTTAAATAAGTCCTAGGTCAGACCCACATGTCCATATTTCAGAATTGATATCCTTTAATATCAGAATTAACTAATGATAAATTTGGGATAGTTAATTTAGTTTGGTTTGGAGCGTTACGGTCAACTTTTTGCTACACGGGGACCTACAGTTTAAAGCCGATTCCGAACGGCTACAAACATCCATGCCAACAGTGGGACTCGAACACACAGGATTTGAACCGAATACCAGCGCCCTAGCCATTTGGCCATCACCTGGCCTTGGGATAGTTAAATTAATCTTCTTTGGGTTATTTGAAATTTTAGTCACAACAAATTCAAATTTACTACTATTATAGTTGATATTTATTTTGTATCGTTTAAAACCAGATTTGAAATTTTTCATTTCTAATCATCAGTCAGCATAGGGAAATAAGTTCCTCTGATTTATCAGGGTTGCAGAAATCCCTATTGTCTGCTAAGAATTAAGTATTTTAGGATGTTTTAATAAATGAAAATAGCAAACATAATTATGTTATAGTTTTCAAATTGTTGATTTTTCTTTTGACCAAATATTAAATCTTTTCAGCTGTTTTTATCGTTAGTTTTGTTCAGCTTTACATAACTGATTGTAAAAGTGGATAATATATCTGTGCATGTCAATAAACTTGTGTCTTGCTCTTTTATTGCACTTATAATTAAAAATCCCTATATTAATTATTCATCTTATAATTAATTTTAGGATTCATTTTGGGAAAAATGAATTGAAAGTCGTTAATGCATGTATCTGGAAAACTCTTGAAATATATATCTTCATTTCGAGTTTGAACTTATTTAATTTCATAATGATTATTGATAATGGTATAAGATAGTTAACTTAAATCAGTTAAAAACCTTTTCTTTTCTTATCTAGGTTTTTTAATTTTTTCTATGTTAGGATTTCTAAAAATACTAAATTATTAGTGAGGAGTGTAAGGAAAAGTTATATTAATCTTAGATCTTGTATTTTATTTTTTAATCTAAATTTGAGAGAACCCTGCTGATGTTATGGGTTTGTGCAATTTCTTTCTCATCAGTTTATAACTTTTTTAGATGTGAAGAAGAAGATGTAGAAATTAATGAAGAGGCCTTACTTATTCTTACCAAAATTGGTATGGACACATCTCTAAGATATGCCATTCAACTGATTACTGTTGCTAACCTTGTAGCTCAAAAGAGAAAGGTAAATTCTAATTACTTTGTCTTTTTTTATGTATGTATAAACTATTTTATAATAACTCATTAGAATAGTATTTTCAATTGTTTTTATTAGCAGCACTAAAAATACTGATCTAGGATCTCTGAAGTGTATAGTTTCTTCAAATGATTAATCTCAATGGCCTTATGAAATGAATTTTCTGTGTTTTTCTGGTGTAATAACACAGAAATTGCATTTGCTCCATGTATATATTTTTACATTCACTATCATCTTTGAATCTTTACTATTATTCTTTATTGCCAGATTCTAAATAGCATTTCAATATTACAATGAAACGGTAGTTTCGATAATAATTTTTTTTTTTTTGTTTCTGAAATTAAATTTCAGCTACTTAGTGAGAAACAATTTATATACAGTTGATTCCGGTTAATTGGACCACCAGTTAATCGGATCAGTCACTTATTCGGACTGAATCCCATCTTGTAACATAAGGCATGTTCGTTTAATCTGACCAGTGGGTTACTAGGACTAAAAGGATCACGTCCGATTAACCGGAAATGACTGTATATCTTAATTTTTAGGTTTTTTTTTTAAATTATTATTATTTCTTAAGCAGTGTGAGGGCACTTATAACTATTAATTGTTTGAGTTTTGTTTCATGTTGATTCATCTTGAATGTGTGTTCTTTATCATTTTTAATTGTAATGAATATTCTGCACTTGTTCTATCAGCTCCAGCCTTAATGAATTTCATGGAGACAATTATTCACCCTCTCGTGTAAAATATTAGCTCTTGTGTTATGAAACAACTCTAAAGTATATACATTTATATGACACATCAGAATAGAATGCAAGTTCTGTTTTTCTGATTTTGAATATATCTAAAATTCATGTTAAGAAGAAAAAAAAAGAACTGTGACTCTGTTTAAAGTGAATCCATTAAATAAGAGCTCACTTGTTATTTTCTGGAACAAATTTCTTTTAGGTTTCATTGTGTCCTGGATTCACAAAAGTTCACTGATGTATTTCCCTATTTTTTATTTTTTTTATATTTCAGAATTTGTAAGAATTATCACATTTGTTTCAAGTTTAATCTATTTTGGGTTTTAAAAAAATCTGCTTTATATTCCTATTAAAATTAACATCAGTTCTTTCATGATAATAAAGTGATTATGAATACGTTATTCACATGCTTAATAGAGTGTTGAAAGGTGAATGCTAAAATCAGCTTTTATGCTATTTGAACATTACTGTCTGGATTAGGCTTAAACTTTTTAAGCTTATATAAGTATCTGGAGTGCACATGTTTAAGAATTAACTCATACTTTGTATAGGTGTAAAAGGTGCTTCAAACATTTTTGAGACCATTTTACTCTTCAGAAATATTAATAAGTGAATTTTTAACCTCATCTTGTTAAATAGTTTATATTCTTACCAAAACTACAAGACAGTAAAATTAAGGTTTCCTATATAAAAGTCATTTTTACCACATGCTGCCCATTTAATTTTTCCAAGAAGTTCTATTTTTGTGATCTGTATCAATATTTGATTTTTTAACGGTATTAAACTATTATTACCTCTTTAGCAGTAGGCTCATAATCGTATTAGTGTGACTAGATTATTTATAATGCTCTGCTTTTTATTTTTGCTGTTTCTGTGTATCATATTAAATTTGCTAGTGTGTTAATGTCCTCATTCTTAGAATGTTCTGTTCACTAATATCAGGTTTTACGATTAAACTGCTCTAGATTTTTTAACAGGGTTGTCACAACTTTATCCTAGAAAATTCTGGAATATGAGAACAATTATAACTTTCTGGGTCAAATTCAAAATTGGACTTTTTGTTTATTTGTGTTAATTATAGTTACACTTCTTCCTCTTTTAGATTTACTTATACTATATTTAGTTTGCTAATAAATTAAGTAGGTTTTTGTAGAATAAAAACATATATAATAGTATTTAACTAAGCTTCATGCCACTGCCTTTCAAAATGAAAAGAGAAGTACTCATGTAGCACATAGCTATGTTTTCATACCATGCTGACATCCACATGCCATTGGGAGGGAGAGAAAGACATCTACAACGTAATGCTTGGGCTTGAAGGTCAATGGTAGAAAGTAACTTTCTGATATACATAAGCAATTAGAATTCCTGAAGTCATACTTGCATAGTAAGAAAACCTGTTCACATATTCTAGTTTTGTCATAAATGATTATGTCTATGAGTATAAAATGTTTACAAAAATGTAATCATTATGGTAAAGGTTAGGAAAATATGTTCCATTCCTTGTTGAATCAAGCTCAAAATATTCTCTGAAGCCCAAATTTTGCTAATAAATTGGTAGTACAAGTAAAAAAATAAATAAATAAATTTGAGAATTATTTTAATATTGAAATGAGCTAGTTTCTGAAGAATTGTAAGTGGTAAAATTGTTCACCTAAAAGGTTTGGAATTTTCAAAGTAAAATAACTATAAAACTATATAAAATAACTATAAAACACTATAAAAAGGAATAAAAGTTGTCGTCAAATTGTTATAGTGGAGAAAAGTAAATAAAACACCATTTTCATTTTCTCCTCTCTCTCTGCCCCCCCCCCCCCCCCAAAAAAAAAAAGGGGGGGGTAATTTTTTTTTTTTTATATTTGTGTTAGTAAATATATCATATTTATAGAATTTACATACTTCTAGCATTACTGCTAAGATTTGAGTAAACATTAATTTCAGTTGATTTAAACATTGTGGAATTTATAAAGATGAGGGTCTAAGTTTTAGAATTTTTGAAAAATAAGTGGGATCTTTGTATTTTCCCCAAAAAATTTGTTATTTTTTGCATTAAGATTTGTTCTTTTACCTTCTTCATAAATAAGGGGTGGGGAGATGGGGCTGAAATATCCTCAAAAAAATAGTTTTTAACTATGTGGTAGCTCACAGGGTTTGCTATAACTACCATTACTTTGCTATAACAATTATATTCTTTATACATTGTGTGTGATCTGCATAATAATAGTACATCCATGTTCTTTTAACTAAGAAAAAGAATTATACATTAATGTAAAAATTACTTTCTTTTAGGGTACTGAAGTTACGAAAGAAGATATTAAGCGGGTTTATACCCTATTTTTGGATGAATCTCGATCCAGCCAATACTTGAAAGAGTATCAGAATTACTTTTTATTTAACACTCCCTCTGGTAAGTTTTCCAAAATTTTCTGCATTGTCTTATTCTTTCATAAAACCCTGTATATTCAACATAAAACCCTGCATAATAAGAAAGTAAAATATTAAACTTAGACTCTCAATTGCACCTCTCTAAAACATCATTTGAACCTTATTTTAAATCTTGCCAGTTTTATTAGTAGTAGATGTTCTTCTCTTATGTTATATAATTGTTTAATTCCCTTAATCAGCCTGTCTATTATTTACAGACTTTTTTTTATTATTAAAAAAATATTACAATGAATGTTTTACCAAAGCATTACTTTGTGTGAGAGAAGGAAAGAATATATAAATATCATTGGAATTTTGATTGTCCTGTGTAATTCTAAACCCTTTAACCAAACTGGGCCGAATTTTGCACAATCTTCCTATAATATTCTGTTAAAAGCACATGGACATGATAAAACATGACTGGGCATATTACTAATGGCCACGTACTTATAAAGTGTTATCACAACATGTCTATATGATGAGCAAATTTCTGCTGATGTGGGGGGAAACAGCACTGAGTGGCTTGTTTCTGTGGTCAATTATATTTTGTTTGCTTGAGGATGGTTACTCCAAAATATATATAAATTTTTACCATGAAAAGGAGAGCGTGGTGGCCCAGTTGGCAAGTCAGCGGGCCAGTGATCTGAACGTCTTTGGTTCGATGCTCGTCGCTGCAAATTCACTGCCTTGTACACCAGGGTTGTCAAACTCAAAGGCTACCTTGGGCCAAACAAATAAGGTTTAACTATAGGTGGGCCGCAAAAAATATCAATATTAATAGAAACGTAGGATTATTTACCTAATTACAGTATATTCAACATAAATATATGCATTTTGTTTAATAATAGCAAAAAAGATTATCATTAAAAAAACATTTAGTGAATTCTTCCTATCTTATTATAATTCTGCGTCGGTTATTTTATTATATATTATTGTGTGCCAATATATTGGCTGGGTCGCAAAAATGTTCGTTGCGGGTCGCAAGTTTGACACCCCTGGTGTACACTAACGGTGGCCAGTGCAACATAAAATCTGTCATGGCTGTAATGCCCTCCAAGTTCTCAAATTACCTTGGAGGTACTGGGTCAAGTGCATCGGTCTCGTCACTTGCCTTGGTTCTAAATTACGGGATTGGTCCTTTAGCCAAGTTGGACTCCAACCCTCATGGTGCTATTGAAACCCGGAGCCATACCACTCTGCCCAATAACCTTAATTGGACTTGAACTGATAGATGCTATCAGTCAAGGGGTGTCAGAAACAACACTATGAAAAGGAAATTAAAAATATCATGTATTACAAAGCTATAGAATTATAAACTGTTTATGTCCCAATAATGTATGTGTCTAGTATAACTACAGTATGATTTTGTGTATTAAATATTCTTATGAATAGGTTTCTTTATGTTATTATTGATTTTCACTTTTCCATGAATGCTGATGTCCTATATATAAGCACCAGGTAATTGATGTTAGTAGCAACTAATATATGTCTAATGTAGTTAAATGGGATTAAATATACTTTTCTGTCTGCAAGAGACAGTATGTTTATTTAAAAAGCCACAAAATAAATGTAATTGATGTTTATTCATTTTAAAGTTTTATTTTCAAGTATTCTGATATATGTCCTGTAGAGGGCTTTTGTGATGTAGATTTTAAAGCCATTTCATTTAGTGCTTGAGTGTTTTATGTTGCTTTTAAAAGGACAGTATAAAATACAGCTGTTTCGAATATTATGAGCTATCATATTGCAAAAGATGACATAGCACTCCAAAACCAAACAATCCTTTCCAAAACCAATTCCTCCTTCCCAAATATTCATTACAAATTAAAGAGGAAAGTTATAGTGGATTTATCTGATTAAATGGATTTTATTAGCAGCACTATTTCAAAAAGTTCATCATTACTCAAAAAAACTATTTGAATTTATTTTAGAGGTTTGACTGTGTAGTAGTGCAGGAGCAGCTAGCATCATAATTCAGGGTTCGTACAGTCCATAGAAGTCCTTAAGAACCCCTTAAAAAGTACTTATTTTCGAGTTAAGGTTCAAGAATTTTTAACTTATGACAGTATGATTAGCTCTGGGAAAATACAAATTTGTGTTTTTAGTTTGTGTGTGTTTAATTTATTCTCCTCTACCTGATATGCATATTTATGTACATATATATGTATAATTTTCATGAGGATGTCCTAGTACTCAAATATTTTTTTTGATGTCTGAACTTCAGGAATAAAAGATATTTTAAATAATTTTTGAGTTCCTTACAGAGGCCTTAGTCATATGAGTAAAACTTCATGCAGTATATAGGTTTATGTAAAATAAATAAATGGAGAGAGAGAATGCCTTTTCTCCATTGTCATACTGTCGCTAATTTATTTATTATTTTTTTTTTCCAAAAAATGTGGTCTTTTCCTTCTTGTGGTGCTATTTCAATTACAGAGAGAATATAAAATATGATTTGTTTTTATCCCAAAAGATAAATTTTTCCCTTTAGACAAGTGCACACTACCACTGTGTGTCAAGAAATAAATAATATGCAGTATGTAACAGCTGTAACAAGCATTTAACTGATAAATTTTCATCCCGTATCCACTTCTTCTGAAGTATTAAAAAGAATCCTTGATCCAAAAATTACCAAATGCTATTTATTTTAATTAGGAGATTGATTGTTTCCAAAAATTAGTTTTAATGTATTTTCAGTGCTTGATATTCTTATACTAAGTGTAGCGAAGACAGCCCATTGAATACTCAAAATTCTCAATTTTCTGATCATTTATTTTGGAGGGATGCATATAATGGGAATTCATTACACTTTTAAAAATGTCATGGAAACTTTTCCTCCTATGAGATATCTTTCCTCAGCAATCACCAATTTTTAATATACAGCAATATTCTCATAATTGCATTTGTATACTTTTTTTTAACTAATATTCTGCAACTTATTATTGTTGTTGTTGTTGTTGTATGATTGCTCTTTGTTCATGACATTAAAGTATCGTTCATCAAATAATTTTGTTAATATCTTCATTTGTTTATTAAAAAAAAAAAACTCATGTATTGTAAACTGAATTTGTCTGTTTCCACTTCTAGATGATTCCAAAGGTGTTAAAGCTATGGACACTTCGTAGATGGTATTTTACCCTGTATAGCTCCATCTTGACATCACATCACATCTTCCTAAATATGCACTAAAATGTTATGTTCTATAATTATTTTATAATAAACATGCCTCATTGCAGACTTTCCTGGCTTGTTGACTGATTTATTTCTAATATAACATACTGATCAAATTGTCATCTGTATTGTGTGTATTTGTATCACCTCTAAGAGAACCGAAAATTAAACTTTTGATTTCATAGACAGCATCTAAAAAATATTTATAATACCAAGGTCTCTGTAAGATGGAAAATTTTATTGTTTAGTCTTTTTGTGTAGGTGTTTTATAAATTACAGAAATTGGTTTAATTTTTGGATAGATTCACTTTTGTATCTATTTCAAGATCAGCCAGTTAAGATAGAGGCTGCAAATTATTCGATTCACTTAGCTGTATGTTAATCTAAGGAGAAAATTTTCCCATGGAAGCATAATTAATAACTCCTTAATACAGAAAGAAATTTTTTACTTGGGTATCTTTTTCAATCTTTAAATCAAGCACAAATAATATTTTAAAATTTGAATTCTGGGGGAAAAGCAGTATACTGTGTTTTAAATGCAAATAACTTCCTTTAGTGGATGAATTTTCTCAAATCAGTAAGATAGCAGAGTGAAGCAATTTTTTTTCTTTATTACAGAGCACAGTTTAAGAAGAAAAATCTTTCAATCCAAGTCAACAATAATTGGAAAAATTTTCTTCTTCCAATCAATCTTTTTAGGGACAACAGTGGGTTTTATTTTCTGAATAAATAAACTATTTTTGATAAACAACTTTAATAAAAAGTTACAAATTTATTTAATAACAATAACAAATCTAACGTGAAAGAAGACTTACTAGCAAACAGTAAAAGCATACAAAAAATTAAAAATGAACGAAATTTTTCAGCTTGCATTTACTTTACTAGTTGTAAAATTGCTGCGAAATGGCTGTAACACTGTGTCACAGAAAATATATTAGGAATTTCCCAGTTTTAAAAAATTATTTAAATTCACGTTCGTTTTTGAAATGATGAAACCATTTTTTTATATGTATATCACTCCTGATCTTGGGGACCACTTCTTTGGTTATCATGGACCACCAATGGTCCTCGGTATATATGGTAATGCCGGTACAAATTCAACTAGACACGTTTAATTCCATACAGACTATAATAAGATAAATAGTTAGATGCTATTGCTCCTGAGTGGTTATTGATTTGTCAGTCCTCCCATTCTGGGAGTATATGAATTTAACAGAGAAAAAATCCTCTCTTCTCTACTTTGACCAAAAAGTTGACAAGCTTGGTGAGTTTGTGTCAATTTTGGCAAATAATACTTTCAGTTTATGCAATTGTGCATTGTACTAACTTAAATTATTTACAATAATAATAATTTTTAAAAATTGCTTTTTTTTTCCTTAACTGAAATTTTTGTAGTTCCTATGAATTTGATCTGAAAGAATGGAAATATGTGCCTATAGTATGGTTTATAATTATAAATAGGGTAAGCCAAAAGTTTGTAAAAAAAACTTTAAAAATTCATTTAAAAAAAAGAAGAAATGGTGAAGTGTGGTTTTCAAGAAAGGGCTCACAAAGAAGTCTGATTTTTTTAGTAACCTTAAAAAGTCTCCGGTAGACGGCGCTGACATGCGAGAAATTCAGCAGAATTATGCAAATCAATCTTTCAATAAAAGACCGTGATACACGAGGATTTGGAGGATCGGCCACGAAGTGGAAGACCCTCGTTGGCGGAGGGTTGCATTACTGCGGTGGAAACCGTTATGAATAATATGGCGGCGGAATCATCCACGGGGAGTAGCAGTGCTCGCAAAGCTGGACCAGTGATTTTTTTTTTTTTTTTTTTTTTTTTTTGCTGCTTTAAAAAATCCTTGTGAGCCCTTTCTTACAAACTGCACTTTATCATAATTTCTTCCTTTTTTATGAATTTTTAAAGTTCGTGTATTTATATAAATATATATAAATTTATTAATAAATACATTTATATAAATATTTATATATAGAGTTAGATAGATATTTATAAATTTACTTCATATCGACGACCACCCCTCAAAACGGCCACTTTTTTTATTTTCCCCTCGGAACCATGGCTAGCCGAAAAAGAAGTGTCACTGTAATTTTACTTGGGCTGGGAAAAGAAATCGCAAAACAACCGAAAGAAAAACGTCCAAAATTAGTTCGTAATATGACTCTCGCGACTTTTAATATTTTGCTCTCCACATAATGCTATCGAAATAATAATTTAATAGCGTGGATTTTGTTTAACATTTTAAACTCCAAAATATTAATTATTCATTAACGCACAATTATTTTTCTCTTTCTGCGATGCACAGCTTTTGTATTCCAGTAATTACACGGTTAAAATCTGGGTGGTTTCCCGTTTTAGAACATGGGGGCGCTCAAGTAAAGGAAGTTTGTCACTCAACTAGAATAAAGTGAAAAAAAAAAAAAATGCGTGGAACTCTCACCCGTCGGAAGTGAAACCTTTTCATTACGCAGTGCGAAACCGCGAGATTGACTCATTTCTGAGATCGTTTCGATGCTGGTCACGTGGCCATTTCTTGCTTGGCGCAATGGCTGCTCTCTGTTCACCATCTGGCGCTCAACGCCAAATGCTTTTAAAATTAAGCTGGTCTGTTCTATAGAAACAATTGATTAACGAACTAAATAGTTGCACTGTGGGAATCTATAATACATAAAGATATTTCGGCCAAATTTCATTTTTACATGTTTGCCAATGCGGGGCACTTATCCATCAAGACCTTTGCACCAAAACCGCGAGAATTGTTGTTTGCTTTCAATGGGCGCACCCTATAGGGGAACCAACATCGCCACATCAGTTTTAACCGAGCACTCCAGAGGCGACATCTGGGAGGATCGTACCTTCTCCCACCTTTCTAACATCATAGAAGGACTCTCTGGTCTACGAATTATGCGGCTTAGACACCAAGGTATTTAATGACTTCTTCGTATATCAACACAAGCTTAAATCAGTTTCATTTATGATTACTTCAGGTTTAGGCAAATATAAGTAAAGAATTCAACAAGATATCTTTGACATCTGGATCTAAATAATACTGATACAACTTAAATACGATGTAAATTAAAACCGTATGTAAGCATGGTGACAATTTAAAACATAGGTCCACTTTAGTTGTGTTTATAATTATGGCTGAGACAAAATAGTTATTGTATTTACCACGAAAATTTCGCACATAATATCGGGAGCTAGTGAACACTTCTGACCCAAGACCTTCAAACTTAGACAGTTCCAGATCAGGTAGGGAATGGTAAAAAGTTTTTATATTACTATTTTTGTTGATAAAGAAAAACTACGATTCACTGCGCAAACAGTCTTTTCAATGGCAAGAGAAAGTGTTTCTCCTTTCATGTGTGGCAAAACTTGTGCAGGACGCTTTGAGGTGAGTATCAAGAGAACATTAGTAGAAAGGAATTTCTCATGCGTTAGATCAGTAGTTCTTAATATTTTTGTCTACGCCTCCCCTTTAGAAGATCTTCTTCCCCCCCCCCTCCCCAACGCCTATATATATACAGTATGCCCACTAAAGTCCCTTCCCACCCTCTTAACTTCGGAACGGCTGTTGCTATATTCATAAAAGTGGTGTCTAGGTATAGTAAAGTAGTCATTCGCTACTGAATGAAACCACCTACCACGCCACCTGGTGGAAAACTGCGGAGTTAGCTTTCCTATCTCGAAAACGGAACGAGATAGGGAAAAAAAGTGATTTACAAAGTTGTTGAAAATTATCGATTTAGTACGAAAAGATACCTTGTGGACATTAATGAGAAGACTACAACGGTTAAAACGCGCATTTGTTTTTTCGTGATTTCCTACACTGTGACGTGACAAGAGGATCTGAGAAAGAAAAAAAGCAACTAATTTTAACAATATACCTTTATTTGAGATGTTCAAACTTGTCACCGTCAGCTGCAATACACATTTGGATCCTCGTTTGAATCTCACGTTGCACACGTTGGAGCATAGTGCGTGACACGTTGGCACAAGAGTCCGTAATGCGTCGTTTAAGGTCCTGCAATGTTTGTGGAGGGGTCGCATACACCTGCTGTTTCAGGCATCCCCACAGCAAAAAGTCCAGTGGAGTCAGATCAGGCGAACGTGGAGGCCACTCTTCGAACCCAAGGTGCGTGAAATTTGCTGGAAATCATCTTACCAGCGAATGCAAAAATACCAAACCAGAAAGTAAACAGGTAGAAGCAGCAAAATGCTGCAACTGCCAAGGAAACCACCCAGCTAATTGGAGAGGCTGCCCTAAATTCCCCCACAACATAGCCGCTAAGAAACAAGCAGAAAAGGAAGCCAAAGAAGCCCTGAAAACAACCAAACTAGTAACACCAAATATCACCTTTGCCCAAATGACTAAAACTAATACAAATATGTCCGAAATTTCACCCCAAACCCAATCTAACGACCAAATCAATTACAATCTCCCTACAACCTCGAACGACAACTCTCCCTCACCTAATGGATTTTCCCTATTAAAACAATTCCAAGAAATTAATACAATTATAAATGAAATAACGAAAGAACTTAATATAACAGACTTCGATACTGAATAACTTACGTATTGTTAGAGAAAATATAAAATTAAATGTAACCGCGGAGGAAAAGCTTTATAGCTTCTTCCACGCGCTCTTTAAGTGTGTTCAAAGCACCGGTTAATGGCCCCTCTTTCTCTGTCTGTTTTCGCATGGAACGCAAATGGTATTAGTGCTAAAATCCGTGAGTTCAAGGAGTTCGTAAATGAGCGCAACCCCGATATTATTTTAATTCAGGAAACCCACCTCAGACCAGCGGATAATCTCAAAGTCAATTACACTACCTACAGAAATGATTATATTAATCCTACCCACCCCATGAGAGGCACTGCTATCTTGATTAAAAATACCCTCCCTCATCACTTAATCATTCTCCCCCCCCCCTTAAATGTATTAACGCCACCGCTATCAATATTAAATTAAATAACCTCCCTTTCTATACCATTATCTCAACCTATATTCCTCCTATGCAAAAATATAACGATGTGAAGACTTAAACGCTTTAAACTCCAACAACTTAAATACCCTTATTTTCGGTGACCTAAATGCCCAACATAAATTATGGAATTGCAAAATTAATAACGTCTATGGTAACTTAATTTATAACTTTACTAGCAAAACTAATTTCGACATCATCGCCCCCACTTCCCCAACCCACTTCTCTCATAACTCTAATAGTATCATTGATTTTGCCCTTGTTAAAGGTTTCCTTCATGATTTATCCATAACTTCCCATTGTGAACTAACTTCTGACCATAACCCAGTTGAAATTCGTATCCCCCTAGACACAAACCCTCTCATCATAAATCACACTAAACAAATCAACTGGGATAATTTCAAAAATGAATTTAATAAAATTAATTACATTCCCCCCATTGTCAATAATATTAATGATCTGGAAAACCTTGTCTCAAGCATCACTACCGACATCAACGACAGTTTAATTAAAAGCACTAAATTAATTCCCCCCCCCCCCCGTGTTAAAACCATCCATGACCAACACCTTAAAATTCTCATAAACAACAAAAACAAAGCATGAAAAACATGGCAGCACAATAGAACCAATGCTAACAAAACAATAATGAATAAAACTCAAGACCTCAGATTTTACCTTCGAGATCAATCTAACACTAATTGGAATAATTATTTAGAATCACTGGACACTACTGACAATTCCATTTGGAGAGCCTCCAGGTGTTTTAAAAATCAATCCGTTCCATTCCCCCTCTTAAAGACACCGAAACTAATGATAACGTTCTCACTGATATAGAAAAATCCCAAGTAATAGGCAAAAATTTTGCAAAAAACTTCACCCTTAACCAAATCTCTCACTCTAGCACTGAAAATACAGTCAAAAATAATGTAAATCTCTTTCTTAACACCCCTCACGAAAGCCCCACTCCCTTTATAGTCCCTGCCGATATAAAAGATTTCATTAAAAAACTTCCTAAAAGAAAGTCTCCCGGTGAAGATAACATCAATAATACTATGCTTAAAAACCTCCCTTTTAAATATATCTTCAAAATTACCATTCTAATCATCTCTATTTTTAAATTTGAACACTTTTCCCACAGCTGGAAAAACTCAATAATTGTCCCAATCTTAAAACCTAATAAACCTCATTCCTCTCCCTCCAGCTACCGCCCTATCAGCCTTCTAAATTATCTTAGTAAATTAACAGAAAAATTTATTGTAAAGAAAATTAACGAGCATCTCGACGATAATCAAATCATTATCCCGTACCAATTTGGCTTCAGAAAATCTCTTTCAGCCCCTCATCAAGTATATCGTCTTGCCGAAAACCTCGCCAGTGCTAAGAAAAATAAATCCTCCACAGCAGCTCTCTTTCTTGATATCTCCCTCGCTTTTGATAAACTTTGGATCAATGGACTCATCCACAAGCTCATTAACTATAACTTCCCACCCCAAATCATCCACCTTCTCATCTCTTATCTCAAAAATCGCACCTTTCAAGTAAGAATTAATGGCCATCTCTCCAGTAAATTCAAAATCAATTCAGGTGTTCCACAAGGTGGAGTTTTATCCCCAATTCTTTTTAATTTATTTGTTAACGATATTCCCCAAAATATAAACACAAACATTGCAATATTCGCCGACGACACAGCCCTTTATGCTACCAATAAAAATTTTAAATATGCAGTAAAATACATCAACACCCACATGTCCTCCATTCAAAATTGGCTCGACAAATGGAAAATTAAAATTAATTCTGAGAAATGCGTCGCTGTCATGTTCACATCTAAACGTAAAAAGACATTCAACAGTCACCAAATACAAATAGGAAACACTAAAATCCCCTGGTCTGATGCAGTCAAATACCTAGGTATCGTATTAGATAAAAATGTCACTTGGAAACATCATATCCTCCATGTCAGGGACAAATTCCGAGCAGCCAGAAGATTAATATACCCACTAATTTCTCGGAATAGCAAATTAAGCTTAGTTAATAAAATGCTCATTTACAACTCCTATCTTCGTTCTATTTTAACTTATGGAGGGCCAGCGTGGTCATATTGTGCAGACACCCATATTAAAAAACTCGCATCTGCTCAGAGCAGCACCATTCGACAAATTGTTAAAGCGGACTGGTATTTCAGAAATACTTGTATTTACAGGGAGTTAGATATCCCTACTATTCGAAATTATCTCAAAAATCAAGCCATAAACTTTCACAATTCAATTGACAGTGAACTGTTATCTAATCTTGCAAACTATGATCACGCTGACCCCACTAACAGGAAAAGGCCTCGAGCCATGCTGAGTCTTCCGTCTTAATTTTTGTTTGTCCTCGTCATTTAAATAAAAATATAAAAAATATAAAAACAATACTTGGCTTGTCAAGGCAAAAAACAACTAAAAATTTTTATAAAATAAAATAAAAATCTATTTTCTATCCCTAAACTTTCATTTAACTTATTATTCTTGTCTCTGAGCAAATCCTTTTGGCTTTGCTCATTTTTGTAGTAATAGAACTCACGGATTCCAAATCTTATCCTTCTATCCAATCTCTTTACTCTATTCTCTCTACACTTGCCAATTGAAATCCAGCCTACAGACAGCCATTGACTCCACCCCCACCAGCGAATAACTAGAAGATCCAGGAGACATCCAATCAGAACTGCTCTTTTCACCATCCAAAGTTCTGACCAGAAGACTCATTGCTTCACTTTTTGTGTTGCATTTTCCAGAACATTTGACGATACTCTACGAACTTTCATTCTATTTTCTATGGAAATTCAGCTCTTCGATGACATAATTATGAAACATCTGTGTTTGAAGGCACTGGCCTAGGTAACACAGTTAGCCATTTGATCCTATGGTCCTATGGTACGTGGAGGGTAATCTTCAGAACCACTGTACCTATTTGAAAAATTCTTTCACTGTTTGAAAGGTACATTATTCCAGATGGACATAGGCTATATACAGTGGCGTACGCAAGGGGGGGTTGATGGATATTATAACCCCCCCCATTGGCTCTGATTACATATATTATTTAATTAGGTTTACGCTTTGCACTGATTGCTCAAAACTACTTTTTCATAGTAATAGTCCAGTCAAATTAGCTCAAAATGGCGGCGAATCATGCATTAAATGGAGGGGTTGAGATTTTATCAGGAATGTGTAGGGAATGGTCCCCTGAGCAACGCATAATAAAGTCCCCTCGATTTCAGACGCCGCGGGGGGGGGGGGGTTATGAGGTCACTTTTTTCAGTTTTTGGCGTTTATCTCGAAAACGGTGCGTCGCAAAGAAAAATGTCATTCCCAAAAATTAAAGCTTATAAAATTCCCTTCCAAATGGTATATCCATGTTTGTACCGAAGTTTACCGTTTTCCAGATATGAGCCGTTGAATATGAAAATTTTTCAAAAAAAGTGGTAGCGGTTCAGGTATCTCGTCAAACTTCCTCTTCTAACTCTTTCCCCTTCCATTTCTCAAAAAACTCGTGATAGAGAAAGTTGTAGAGCGAAAAATTTCATTCAAAAATGTATAGTGTTATGCTAATTTATCTTCACCAAGTAAATAGTTAGAGCATTTTGAAGTTTAGGGGTTCTTTTCAACATTTTGCTTGTAAAATGCTCGTCACTCAAGTTTCGTTTCCATGGTCTGTAACTCTCTTAATCACTTTATATGCTGTTTAATTAGATACGTATAGTATTCATAACCCATATAAATAATAAATTATGTATACCTGTACGTATAATGTATATCTCATAATATACAGAAGAACACTTGTAGTACAAAGGAGAAAGTATGAAATCAAACCAAAATGTATAAAAGTTGTTCATATAATCAAAAAATGGTTATCAAAAGTAAGTTCAAACAACAGTTACATTAAATATATTATATACAATTTATTTCATCAACTGCTTTCCTGTATATTAAAGCCGTCAATCTGATACTTCGGAAAAAGTTTCAAACAAGTCAAAGTCTTCACTATCATTTTAGCTTCTGTAGAATGTCCGAAATTTCATGAACTGATTTCCCACAAAGGTGGCATCCCACTATAATGCCACGATCAAAGTCACTAAGCTCCTTTGACTTACTCATTGTCTCACAAACGCATAAATATGACCTGACAAACCACTACCAATACTTTTATAGCTTTCGGTTACGCATCAAATTACGTCACCTGCTAGATCCACTTCTTTAGGGGGTGTCCGGATACTTTTGGCCGGATAGTGTATAACGTATTATTGAATATTAATGAATTATATGAATTATTAAATTTACTTAATGGGGTCAGTACGAGCAAAGAAAAATGAAAGGTACTTGTGGTGATTGAGATCATGCTCATTTGGTGGGGCCTGGAACATGAGCAGGAACATTCGTACCTCAGCTCCAGTAATGTCTCCTGGTGAAGATTTGGAGTCATAAAATACTTTGGCGATGTTTTTTGTTTCATTGGCATACCGCTGGAAACATTGTACTATTGCTGCTTTGCTTTTACCATAAATCGCTGACGTAGTGTCACATCCTGAGAAACTATGGATGCAGAGAATGTACTGGCTGAATGATAAGACCTGAAGATGTTGGGAAGAGTAGAGCCTGTCTTCTGTGTTGCCTCGTCCGGCCTTCATGAAACACACATTCGTGTCTCGTGGGGTGAGTGCCACAAGTTAGACGAGCAGGTCTTACCTATCTACTATCACCACAGTTGAATGAGAGGTGTTTTGCCACTCACCTCTGACAATACTGCAGTCAGCATCTCCTTTTTCTGTAGTAGACTGTATACCTCTTGCACCCACGGCCTGAACTAACATAGTAATGAGCTTGGTTTTGTTCCTTTCATTGAAAAGGAAGTTTTCCTGATGAACAGTAGCCACCATGTTCTTATTGAAGTCAATATCCACTGATGTTTTACTTGATGCTCTCCGATGTTGTTCGTCTCTTTCCGTGGAGTTCGTGTCTTCGTAACCATCAAAAACCACAGCTGAACTGCTGCCGTAATGGTTGATTATGTACGATACATATTGATTGCAGATGGAGGCGAAGGTGGTGTTGGTGTTCCACTTTACTCTATGAAGCAGGAAGCTCCCGTGGATTACAGTGAAACTGTTCTTCACATTGAGCAGTTGATTGCATTTTGGGAAAGTATCAGACAGTGCTGACCTTTTGATGTTTCTCATTATCCCCTCGGCGAATAGAGACATAGGGTATGGGGCTAACTCGTACGTTAGCAACTCCTCTACATCCCCTTCTTTCTTCTTGGTGATCAGAGTTCTTTGAAATTTCATCAGAGGCTCTACCACCACTACCTCATCATTAACTTTGATCATATTGCTCATCGCAGCTAAAGGAACGACTGAGTCCTTCTTGGATTGTTTCACTTCTGAGAAATTCATTCCAACAAAAGTGCTCATTATGCGGGTTCCAATTTTCAAGGCCTGGTAGCAGTTGACGTTACTTGTTCCAATTACTCCCGTTGAAAGTGACATCAAACAATTACGTTCAGCAAAAGGCGGGTGATCAGCCAACCATTGAGCAAGCTTCCTTCTGTCTAGATCATCTGTGGTTATGCGTGATGCTCGAAACTCAACATGTTGCTCTCCTCTTGCAATATGGACACCACAAAACATCTCAAGTGAACTACATATTGCTGTAGCTGTGCGTGATCCCCCAACCCATTTCGCCAACAACGAATCACTAAAGCCTCGTCCACGTGTTAATTCTCCTTCACTCTTCATGTCACACATGAGTGTCACCTCAATTGCCATGTCAGAGAACACACACCAGCCATTGGTGTTCCAGTTCTGTTGACAGTGAAGTATCCAGGATCAATAAAATCCTGTTTAAGTTGAAGGTGGCAAGTTGTTAGTCCCAGCATGTGTTGTACATATAGGTGAGTACACATTGCATAATGAAATTGCCCGCTGGCATGGAAGTAAGGTATCGTCAGTTGGGCGCTTGTCATATGATCTTCCCAGTTGCGCTGTGCTGCAATGAATTTTTTCATCAACACCACCATTTCAAAGTACTGGACCCACAAAGCTGCTGTTGGCCCATTACCTTTGATACATGACAATTCGTTGCTCAATTTCCACTGAATGCTGGCAAGGGAGGTATTTGTGGAAATGTGATGTCGAGTAATTTCTACTGAGGTGAAGTGTTCTTCTGTATATTATGAGATATACATTATACGTACAGGTATACATAATTTATTATTTATATAGGTTATGAATACTATACGTATCTAATTAAACAGCACACAAAGTGATTAAGAGAGTTACTGACCTTGGAAACAAAACTTGAGTGACCAGCATTTTACTAGCAAAATGTTGAAAAGTACCCCTAAACTTCAAAACGCTCTAACTATTTACCCGGTGAAGATAAATTAGCATAACTTTATACATTTTTGAAGGAAATCTTTCGCTCTACAACTTTCTCTATCATGAGTTTTCTGAGAAATGGAAGGGGAAAGAGGTAGAAGAGGAAGTTTGACGAGATACCTGAACCGCTACCCCTTTTTTTGAAAAAATTTCATATTCAACAGCTCATATCTCGAAAACGGTAACACTTGGGCTCTAAGTTAGCACCTATCCTTTTTAATATTTTTATGAATTACATTCCTAACTCTCCATTCACTACACTAGCCATGTTTGCGGATGACACGGCAATACTACCTAAGCATCAAAATGTTAAATATATGCACAAGTTCCTACAGAGACATATTGGAATTCTTGAACGATGGTTCGAACGGTGGAGGCTCAAGTTAAGTCCTTCAAAATCTAAAGCTATTTTTTTCAGTTACAATAGAATTCCATCTCCTCCGGTCACAGTATGCAATCAACTGGTTCACTTTGAGAGAGAGCGCAAATACCTAGGAAATTACCTCGATAGTCGACTGACGTAGAGGAAAAATATTGAACATAACATTAGAAATTTTTTTTAAGCCCGTAAGTATATCGCCCACCTCCTGTACCAGAATCAAAAGGGTTTAGATAACAAACTACTCTTGTATAAAACCGTACTGCGTCCCATCCTGTTGTACGCCGTTCCTGTTTGGGGCTCAGCGGCTGACACCCATATCCAGCGATTGCAGACAATTCAAAATAAAACACTCCGCGGTATTAGGAAGGCGCCCTGGTACCTTAAAAACGTACTTATTCACAGGAATCTGAGAATCGAACCCATTCGGCAACACATTAAAGATCTCGCATCTAACTTCTACAAAAGATTATATTCAATAGACAACGAAGAAATAGCTAACCTCCCCGACTACGACCCAAGGGAATGCTATAGGCGTCCTAAGGCCACTTTGATTATTCATCCTGGTCTCCTTCCCCTTTTTTAACTCTCCCTCGAACCTCTTCTAAATTTTAATTTACATTTGCCGTTGCTTCTGGTTCTGACCTGCGTTTTTTTTGATAGATCGACCTCAAGACTATCCTTACTAATTTTTGCTTAATCGTCTGCTACCGTAATTTTTTTAAATAAAACCTGCCACATTATTTACTTATTTATTTTTTGCTAGTATTAGTATTATTTATTTTTATTTATTTATTTATTATTATTATTATTATTAATATTTTTATTATTATTCTAACTTTCAAGTCAACACTTTTCTTTTAATCCTGAGAACGGAAGTATAGCCACAAAAAATTATCCATACCGAGGATATGGAGCCCTGTTCTCTGGTGCCTCGTTAATGTACCATGTCTATGTCTACGGTAACACTTGGGTACAAACATGGATATACCATTTGGAAGGGAATTTTATAAGCTTTAATTTTTGGGTTTGACAATTTTCTGTGCCACACCCTGTTTTCGAGATAAACGCCGAAAACTGAAAAAAGTGACCTTTGGACCCCCGCGGCGCCTGAAATCGAGGGGACTTTATTAGGCGTTGTTCAGGGGACCAACCCCTACACATTCCTGAAAAAATCTCAACCCCTTCATTTAATGCGAAATGAAAACCTAATTTGACTGGACTATAACCCCCTCCTTTGAAAATTTCTGCGTACGCTACTGGCTATATATGATGTATATCTGATCAGTAGAAATAAAGTTAGGGGCTTAATCCTAACAATCTCCATTGTTTCCGCTACTGTCTTCTACCGCTTTTTGTTCCGAAGATTTCAACGATGCTTAGCGTGGTGCTATCGCGGTCGGCTTCTGTTCTGTCGCTAGCGGTTCGAACCTAGCCATTCTCCGGCACGCCTTTTTCTTTTAAAAAATTTATTTTAATTATTAACTAACGTAAAATTAATTTAAGGTATTATTTAGGTTATTATTAAGGTAAAAAAATTACAATTTATTGGCTATCAACAGGAAATTTATTGGTATAATGTTTTGTTCAACCCGGACAAAGTCAGGACGGGCCGCTAGTAGTAAAATAAAAGCAAACGCCGGGAATCGCACCCGGGAGAAAAAATTACAAGGCGCACGCACATCCACTGGGCCAGAGTTGCCACAGTTAATTAAGAAAAATGAGGAAGATATTCGCACTGAGATTATAGTAAAGTTCTAGGGGGGTGATAAAAAAAACAAGAGGGAGGAGTAAAAAAATAAGAATAAGTAAGCAAGATAGAAGAGACAGTGTTAGCTCTTAAAAAGACACGCCCGAGGGCGTTTTGCGGTTAGCACGGTGGGAGTAGTCATACTCGGGAAACTCAGCTATAATCTCATTGCGAATGTTAGGAATATTATCAAAAAATTCTTAGAGAGTTTAAGTGCAGTTTCCTTGAAGGAAAGGATGCTGAAGTCTCGTCGTATGGTTTCATTAGACATATAAAGGATCGCTCGGCAAATACGTCTGAGAGTCAAGTTCTGAATGACCTCCAGTTTATGGATATGAGTTTTCGCGGTGTAGAACCAGACCGGTATTGCATAAAGAGCTACGGGGAGAATAACTTGTTTAAAAAGAAGGACTTCATTTCTCATGGAATGATTTCTGCCGTATATTAATGAGCGAAGTTGCATGGTAACAGCGTTACATTTTTGTACTTGTTTATCGACATGAAATTTCCATGTCAGCCTGCAATCAAGGGTCACACCAAGATAGGTCACAGTGTTCTCCCAGTCAATAGGTGTATTGTAAAGGTAAAGCCGAGGGGATTACAGTAACGATTGGAAAAGAAAAACGCGTAGCACTTAGAGGGGTTGATTCGAATTTTCCATCGCGTGAACCAACTCTCTAAAGTGTCAATATACCGTTGAATGTGACTGGCAAGATAATTAATGTTGTGAGAGGTAAAGAGAATATCTGTATCGTCCGCATAGAGGGCAAGAAAAGTATTAATTCCTCTAGGAATATCATTTAAGTACAAATTAAACAGGGTCGGGCCGAGAATGCTACCTTGAGTAACACCTGAAGAAATATAGAAATTACGGGAAAGATTGCAATTAACGAGGACAACAAAATTACGATTATGGAAATAGTTATGAAGGAGGTGAATAAGAGAGTCGGGGAATTTAATATCGATAAGTTTATAGATGAGATCAGGGTGCCAAACCTTGTCAAAAGCACATTTAATATCCAGAAAGAGAGCACCAGTGGGTCTCTTAGCAATCAAGCCGTCGCTGGCAAATTCCACAACACGAAGGAGTTGAAGGGAAGTATTATGCTGGGCTCTGAAGCCGAATTGTTCAGGAATAATTATGTTATTGTCATCCAGGAAGTTAGAGATTCTATTAAGAATAACGCGCTCAGTAATTTTACTGAGAGAACACAGTAAACTAATTGGGCAGTAATTTTGAGGAAGATTGTGATCAGCACCAGGTTTAGGTATGGGACTAACAATAGAGGTTTTCCAGCAAGTGGGGAAGGTAGCTAAATTTAAGAATCGCGTTAATAATGACGGTTATGTACATAATAATGTTAATAGGGAGATGTTTAAGGACACAGTTATTATTGTTGTCATTACCCGGTGCTTTTTTGATTTTAAGTTTTTGAATAATGTTGGTGATTTCAGCAACGGAAGCCGGATCAGTATCTTGGGTAGGGGGGTAGAAAGAAAATTTTGAACAGTGGTGAGGACAGTTCTGTCATTTTCCTAGTCCACAAGCTTATAAGTAGGAGAGAATAGCTCGCAATATGTGTTAGCAATAGTATTAGCTTTGTCCGCGTCTTCGAAGGCAATGACATTAAGGCCTTGAATGGGTGGGAAGTTATAATGTTTAGATTTAAGGGTTTTAACGAACCGACAGATAGTGTTGTCTAGAGGAGAGATACTTTGGAGGAATTCAGACCAATTTTCTTGATTAAATTTACTTATACGGCGGACACGGCTGACACGTGCGCAAAGGTAGTAATAATTTTGTCTATGCTCTGGGAGGCGGGTGAATTGGTAGAGTTTGCGGGCCGCGTTACGGTTTTTGATTAAGGTAGCAATATTAGCCGGGAGATTATGAAATCTCGGTTTTTTAAGGGCGTGCGTAGAGCAAATTTTGGCGTTGATAATTTTGTTAGTAAGAGTTTTGGTGGTATGCTCGATGTCCTCGCGGCAACGAATGGAGGGGTAAATAAGATCGGAGCGATTTAGAATACTCTGGAACTGGTCCCAGTTAGTGTAGATTGGGGGATTGGGATTATGGATATCAACCTGCTGGTCGAAAGTAATTAGAACGGGAAGATGGTCCGAGTCGAAGACATCAAGAGTTTCAATAGTGAAAGGATAGGGAATGTTTTTAATAAGAGCCAGGTCAATAGTAGAGGAGCCATGAGAGTAAAAGTGCGTAGGAGAAGGAGGGATTAGTTCCGTTATCCGTGTATATGGTGATGGGTCTTCCTCGCTATGAATCTTCTTAAAGACTGTATAAAGACTTTTGTCGATAGACTTGTCACCAATTCTAAATGTATCGCCCTGTAGACGGCACATGTGAAAAGTACAATCAAATCTTTGGTTTTCCCTTTAAGAAAGAGCTGGCCGCAAAGGTCTATACCCACAACTTCAAAAGTTCTTGAGTCTCTGACTCTGTCTAATGGGAGATGAATGGGAGGAGTGTCATTGGCTTTCGCAGAAAATCTTTTACATTTGACGCACTTCGGTAGCACACTCCTGATGTTTCGTTTCGAACATATGATCCAAAATTTCTCCCTCAACAAGGATCTTATAATCTGGGGTCCAGTGTGGCAATTCTTTAGATGACAATCTCGTATCAAACACGAGAAAACATGATGTTTGGAGGGTAACAATATAGGATAACGAAAATTGAACTCATCTTCTCGATCCAAAATTTTTGTCTTGACACGAATGATGTTATTTTGGTTCGTAACAACAAGTAGTCCTTTCACAGAATCTTTTACGTCCTCAAAATTTTCTCTCTGAATCGTTAGCCAGAGAAAATTATCTGCTTCTTCCTTTTCTGTTGCAGCTAATTCTTTGGGGAACCGCATATTCGGTTCTTGCACTTCGAAATAAATCTTTTAACCCAACATATACCATTAATGAATTTTGAAAATCGTGAAATTCTTGTGAAATCCATGAAAGGAGTTTCGTAACTGCAATCAAAAGTCGTAGCCACAGTTTTTCTTGTCTCGGCGTTTATAAGTTCCTTCTGCGGGGTTGATTCTATCCTGGGCCATTAATCTTCTGACATTCTTAACCAATGTTGTCCCTCCCACCATCTGCTCTTCACGAATTGTTGAGGATGGGAACCACGAGAAGGTAAATCGGCCGGGTTGAGATGACCCGGTATAAAAAACCATTGATGAACTTCGGTGAGCTTACAAATCTTTCTTATTCTATTCCCTACAAATGTACTCCATTGACTGTTTCTTCGTATCCACGCAAGTACGGTCGACGAATCAGTCCAATAACAGGTTGTAACTGTATTTAAAGCTAAGGACTTCTGGATATAATCTGTCAATCGTGCTCCTAGAACACAAGCAAGAAGCTCTAGACATGGTAGAGTCACGTTCTTCTTTGGTGAGAGACAGGCCTTTGCACTTCAGAGTTGCAAAGAAATTTGCTTTTCGTCTTCACAACGAAGGAAGATAACGGTAGCAAAGGCTCTTTGGCTGGCATCACAGAACGTGTGTAGTGACCAACTTTGTTTCTCCCCGTAGCCTACTCGTCTTGGAATCTTCACACTAGATAATTTTTTTAATTCATCATATCATTTTTTGAAATCCCTTTGAATTTTATAGGGAAGAGGAGTATCCCAATCTGTTTTTGTGGACCAAGCTTCTTGCACCATTAATTTACCGGGTAACAACGCCGGGGCCATGAAACAAATGGGATCGAAGATTCCTTGCACCAATGACAAAATGTGCCGTTTCGACAAGTTTTCTATTTTCTTATCAAATTTGGTATTAATCATTAAGCAATCTTCACTTTTATCCCACAGAAGATCTAGTACTGGAACGGTATTTTTGGGGTTTTCTTTAAACAAGTTTTTCCCATCTAAAAATTCTTTTTCTTCTAATGGACTATATCCCACATTCTTAAAGTCCTTTTGGCTTCTTCCATAAGATGTGTTGCTTTCACAACGAATTCTTTCAGCTCGCTAATGTTATCTATTCAAGTAACCAAATTGTCTATATAAACGGATTTAGAGAGTTTTGAAGCAATCTGGTTTTGCTCTTCTGAAGCGTTGGATAAATGAAACTTGATAATTGCCCCAAGTAGAAATGGACTACAAGTAGTCCCGAAAATAACTCTATTATGCTGATATACTTGTATCTTCTCCGGCTTCTCCCACCACAGAAATCTCAAAAACTGGCGGTCATGTTCGTTCACCTCAATTTGAAGAAAGGCACGACAAATATCAGCAATGACAGCAACCGGCTTCTCTCTAAATCTTAATATAATGGATGGAATCTTTTCAATCAAATTGGGTCCTTTAAAAAGACAGCCGTTTAACGAAGGCGTTCTTCCCAATTTGCACGACGCGTCGAAAACTGGTCTGATGGTAGTCGACAAACTCTGAGGTTTTATTACAGGATGGTGAGGTAGGTAATGTCCCGCAAATCTTAGATCAACATCTGGGACTTTACTTATGAGGCCTTCCTATTCTTGAAATACCTGGTTGTAATCTTCCAATTTACCCAGAATCTTCAACTTGCGTGTCACGCTCATCAATCTCCTTTCAGCCACTTGTCTATTACACGGAATTTCCCTTTTGTCATTTACCCAGGGGAGACTCACACAATAACGGCCTTCATCCTTTCTTGTTACTTCTTTGAGGAAATGGTCGTGAGTTAATTCTTCTTCTTCTTGTTTAGACACTGTTTCAACCGGATCTAAAATCCCAATGGTCTCAATTTTCCACAATTCAGGTACTTTCATATCTCTCATGGCCAAATTGCTAATTAACATAGCAGTTCCACTTATACAAAGCATTTGGGAAGGAAAATCCAGTTTTCCGCATACAGTCCATCTGAATTTTGTTTCTATTGCAGTGAGACCTTGTTGCAACTGTTTAACACGTCCTGTTAACTACTGACCATAAATGTCACTGCCAATTAAGAGATCGACTTCAGGGCATCCCGAGCCTACAGCGGTTAGCCAGATCTTGTATTTCTTCAGCTCCCTAAGTACGGTTTCTTTAGGAACACGGGGTACGTTCCCACAAATTAATTCTTGATCTAGGAAATCAAATTCTAAACTTGTATTTCTATCATTTGAAGGTTTTTAATTTACTCTATATTTGCAATGTGGCTTAGTTTCTATGTGACCGCCTCCGAACAAACAATGAGCTAGGTTTTCTGTAGAAATTGCTTTTAAACCTATCTCTTCTGCGGTTCTCTTCAATATGTAACTCTTTTGTGACCCACTGTCAAACAGAGCCCTGACCTTCTTAGAAGAATTTCTCTTAATTGTTACTTCTACAGTCATCAATGCTATTTCCCTAGAACATGATTCTTGTTTGCAGTGCTCTGTACAATTTCAGCAGCAGCTGTGTTCTTTTCCCCCGATTTTCTCTTAACCAATTCTGGACAAAATAGTTTCATATGAGGTTTAGAACATACATGGCACCGTACAAAAATTTTGCATGTCTTGGCACGATGACCCTTTCTTAAGCACTTCAAACAGCAATTCTTTTCCCTCACCCTTTCAGTTTTCTCTTGGAGAGATAGTGATCTAGCTGTTATACAGTCTTTGCTCTCATGTGATTTCTCGCAAAAAATGCAAGGTCGCTCTTTAGCTGAAAACAGACTTGCAGCAATAGGGAACCTGGTTTCTTTTCTATGAAATTTTTCTTTTCCGGTACCCTTGTTACGGTCAGCATGGTTATCCTCAAACCATGTTCTGGCCAATTTTAGCCGTTCTTCCCCTTCGACTTCGCGCTTTAGGAAATTCATGAGCAAATCTAAATTACATTTATTAGAGTCATTACTATGGCCGCTGCCTAAAAGAGAATATCTCTGCCATGCTTTTAAAATATCTTCAGGCAGGCTCTATTCTACAATCGGGTACAAACAGGTAGAATTATTCTCGGACTTCAAGCCCAAAGATTCCAATGACCTTAAATAAGGGTCAACTTTGGTAAACAAATCGGGAAGTGGAACTTTGTCTTTACTATTGCACTGAACATTAGCAATAATTAACTTTAAAAATTCTCTGACATAAACTTCTACTAAAAGTTCCTGATTCCCGAATCTCTCTTGAAACGCTGATATAGCTTTCGGATAATTCTCAGATGTGATTGGATAACTTTCCAAAAGTTCTCTGGGGCGAGTATTCGGCTGCACGGATTGCAAAAGATACTGGAATTTGTAGCAATCCTCAATTTCAGTGTCCTCGTGGATTTTTTGGAATTGCGACCAAAACGAAAGATAATTAATTAGTGAACTATCGAAAAGCTTAATACTCAATTTTGGGTATTTATAGTACTTAGGTTTACTATCCTTACTCAATGACTCATTCTGGTTTATATTTTTTATAACTGATCCGTCACTACTTAAAATCTCTGAGACCAAACGTTTAATTGTTATGTAATCATCAGAATATTTTTCGCATTCTTCAATTTCGGCAAAAACTAATTCTTCAGTAGAATCTTTAGCATCAGAAATTAAATCAATAATTTTTTTATCATAGTTTTTAATTTCACACATAAGCTTATCAATCTTCGTGGTTGTATCCTTTATAAAACCTTTATCTATTTCTTTTTTACTAAGTTCTGGTTTTAACATTTTAAGGGTTCTCGGAAATGAAGTGCGTAACGCACCACGTGGTTTCCTTAACTTTTCCATTGTAAACAATTCCGAAATGAAAGTATCTGCAATCCAAATCAAAACGAATTTGCCTTCAGTATCAAACTTGGCTCAGATGGAGTGTATGCAACGAACGACAAGGCGCGATTTCTCGTCTAATCTGTTTGACAATTTTTATTTCCTGGATTTGGCGATTTTTATTTTCTGTTCCTCAAACTTTACTGTACTTCGCCACGAAACTGAAATTTTAACAGCAGTGCTGACACATCTCTTTTAACCTAAATATCTCTTTTAAAAAAAAATTAAACCTTTTGTTTTCTCAAAATATCTTCCGTAACTTTTTCACAACTAGTTTCCTTTCAAACAAAATTTCTATTCCTTTATTCTCTGAGAATTGGCGGGTAATCATGTCGCGGACGCCACTTTATGTTATTAAACCAAAACATAAGAGAAAGTTAATGTGTCTAAATCTACTCAACACCGTTGAGAACACACCCGGTTCGAGAAATCAGCCATTCCTTTAGAATAAAATGAATCAAAAATTTTTACCTTGAGTCAAAAACGAAATAACTTCTGTGCTTTAATGCATTCCATCTTCTCAAAAGAAATAATACTCTTTGTACTTACGAACTTCAGCAACACAGAAAATAAAATGCATTTTCATTCGTAAATAACTTAGAAGAATTTTACTCACAGAAAACTCACATATCACACGCCAAAATTCTAACAACTACTATAACAACGGAATGGTAGATATCTTCCAAAAAAAAAATTGCCATCTATAAAGTAGATATTCTCAAAACAAAATAAAGAAAACGTGCTGCTCTCTGTTAATAAAATTAAAGTCTCAACAAAGATTATCTATATTTGGAGAGTCTCATAGAGATAACAAAAAGAGGCATGGGCTTTTTTGTTTTCCTACTTGTTAGGTAGGCAGTTTTAATGGGTTCCAAACCGACCTCTCTGATAGCGCTTTCAATATCGGCTGTGTCAGTGCAGGAGGGAAGGCCCCTGACTACAAATTTCCTTGGACGTTCGGATCTTGGATCCATTGTCCGAAAGGGAATTCTTAAGCTATCCAGGTATTTTTGGATGACTCGGTACGAGTCAACATTATTAATATTTACCTTGATAAGTGTGCCAGAAAGCGCGGCTTCAACATCCGGGGAAAGTTCTTTGATATTCTGGAGCATAGTTCTCCAGTTACTATCATTCTCAAAAAAGATTTGAGATTTATAATTTTTAACTTTTGGTTGAGTTTTATCAACAATTTCCTGATTGGACGTATCCATATTTCCGTAGTTAGCGCCAAAAACGGCTGAGTAGTAGGAAAAACATTAAGAAACACGGCATTCTCAAGAGTACCGAACATATTAGAGGTTGGCACGTTTGGCGTGCAAAAGTCAGTATTGGTAGTTTTGCGCCTTTTAGTTTTAGCACGCATAATAGTAAGAACGTTATTAACGCGCGTAATACAAATATTTAGATGTTAAAGTGATTTATTCAGTTCATCATTAAATTGCTCGTGATACGAGGAAAAAAGATTGAATTTGAGAAAAACATTAATATCAGTGCAATGGCTGCTGAGCAAAATAAATAACTGATGACAAAAGTTATTCACGGAAGGTGAATCAGCCGACTTCTCGATGGCATCCTTGGCATACAGGAGGAATTGGTATATGGTATCATAGAATTCCCATACATGGGGATAATTGCATTCGTAGTAGTTTAGTAGTTCAATAATCGAAGGAGTATTCGTAATAGTATTAGTAATAAGCTTGCCGTCTTTAGTACATATTATGGATGCAGTAATAAAAATGAAACGTTCTACTGTTAGAACCCAAACAACAAAATTACTTAAGAGAATAGAAACAAAAATTGAAGAAAATACTTATTCTGAAGACGAACTTGATGAATGTCTTGCTGAATTGGATCTTAAAAAACAAGAATTAAATGAATTAGATAGTTAAATATTTGCTAATATTAAAGTGGATGACGTGGAATCTGAAGTTTTGAAATGTGATGAGTACAACACAAGTATAGTAGTACAAAAGTCAAGAAAGCGATTGCTAGATTACAAAACCAAAATGATTCCAGTTTGACTGTAGATCAGAAAGAGGAGAAGGTGGTAAGTCGCACGTTCGAATCCTCTTACGTAAAACTCCCTCGACTCACAATTGAAAAATTTAATGGTGATCCGTCAGATTGGCAAAGATTTTACGATCAATTTGATTCAGCGATACATAAAAATTCAGAAATTTCTAATGTCGATAAATTTAACTATCTCGGATCTTATTTGACAGGTGTGGCGTCTGACGCGATTAAAGGTTTAAGCTTAACGAGTAATAACTATCGGGCTGCTATTGAAATATTAAAGGAAAGAATTGGAAAAAAAATGGTAGTGTTCATTGTCATTTAAATAAGCTTTTGTATTTAACTCCTGTTAAGAAATCGAATGGTATATTTGCTCTTAGAAAGTTGTTGGATACATGTGAAACCGAAATTAGGAATTTAGACTCGTTAGGCATAAAATCTAACAATTACGGTTCCCTGCTTTGCCCAATATTGATTAAATTATTACTTCAGGATATCGTTTTAGAAATTGCAAAACAGTGCGATTCAGACGAGAATTGGGATGCTTCAAGGGTGCTTGATATTTTGAAAAAGGAAGTAACATACAGGGAGAAAGCTAAAGTTTTGTTTCGTGATAGTCGCGACAGGGAATTTAGTACTCAATTGAGCTCTTCGCTAAATACAAGAAATGAAAGGCCGCTAAATAATAAGAATGTATCAAAATATCCAACTGCGTCAAATTAGTTAAATGATACTGGTAAAAGTTATAATTTATGTGCTGCTTGTACTGACGGAAAACATTTTTTGACTGAATGTAAGGTTTTTGCTAATTACCCATTAAAAGAAAAAAGGATTTCTTATTGAAATATGGATTTTGCTTCAAATGCTTAAAGCGAGGCATACCAGCAAATTTTGCAGGAGTAACGTAAAATGTGAGGAGTGTAACAGGAGACATTTAAAAATTATGTGTTGGGAATTTAAACCAGATGGTCAGTTTGAGAAGAGACCGGCCTCTACAGAAAACGCGGTTACTAATGATAAAGCATTGGCCAATAGAACACATATGCAAGATGTCGTATTGCAAACTTTAACAGTGAGATTAAAAAACGGTAATAAAGAAATTCTTTCAAGAATAGTATTTGATACGGGATCGATGCGAAGTTAAGCAACTAAAGAGATTATTTCCAAGTTGGATTATAAAGCGGTAGGACAAGAAACAATGACTCATAGCCTTTTCGGGGGTGTTGAGGCAACTAGAACGCACAATAGGTATAGGATACAGTTCTCTGTCTCGAGATTATTTATGTAACTTTGAGGTTTATGACCAAGAGATAATCTGTTACAATATTCCTAAAATTAAGAATGGTCCTTGGATTAAAGAAGCACAGCAGTATGGGATAAAACTTTCAGATTTTGAAGGTTTTAATAAAACTCTCGAGGGCCATAACAATATTGATATACTTAGTGGTGCAGACATTTATGGAAAGCTTTTGACAGGGAAATTTAAAATATTATCAAGTGGATTAGCTGCAGTAGAAACACTTTTGGGATGGACTTTAATGGGTAATATTCCTCAAACTAGATGTAATAGTGGCAGTTCTATGCTTGTAGTCTCATTATTCGCAAAGAAGGAAAAAATAAGTGAGTTATGGGATTTAGAACTTTAGGCATAAGGGAACCCCCAGAAAGTAAAAGAAGAGATGATTTAAATAAAGAAACATTAGCTTTGTTTAATTCAACAGTTAAGAGGGATTCGAACGGGAGGTATATTATTCCTCTTCCCTGGCTTAAAGATCATCCTCCGATACCCTCAAATCGTAAATTAGCAGAAAAAAGATTGCTGTCAACTGTGAGATCATTGAAAGCATCCGGGTATTTAGAGGCTTATCAAAAGGTGTTTAAGGACTGGTCAAATGAAGGTATTATTAAGAAGGAAGTGGATTCAGATGACGATGGCCATTTTTTTACCTCATAGAGCTGTGATACGGCAGCATACTACAACACCTGTACGTCCTGTTTTTGACGCTTCCGCGAAGGAAAAGAATTCTATTTCGTTAAATGATTGTCTCGCAAAGGGTCCTAATTTAATTGAATTAATACCTGCAATATTATATAGATTTCGAAAAGGAAAGTTAGAACTAAGTGCTGACATAAAAAAGGCTTTTTGTCAAATTAGTTTGACCAAAAATGATAAAAAATTTGTAAAATTTCTGTGGCATGAAGACGGTGACTGTAGCAAATTACAAGTGTATAAACACTGCCGCGTAGTTTTTGGGATAAATGCTTCTCCCTTTTTATTAGCAGCTACTTTAACTCATTTATTAGATAGAATTGAAGAACCATTTAAAAGGATAGCTGATAAACTTACAACGTTCTTTTATGTGGATAACTGCGTTACAAGCATAGACAATACAGAAGAGTTGCGAGAATTCATAAAGACATCAAGGAAAATCTTAGCGTCGGCCCAGTTTGATTTACGAGGTTTGCAGTTTACACAAACTGATTAAAATTTATCAGAGGAAGATTTCCTCGACGATGTGGCTGTAGAGTCCGAAGAAAATTATGATATAGCAGTCTTGGGGTTGATTTGGAATAAGAAAGATGACACGATCAGATTGATGCCTTCACCCAACGACAAAGAAGAATACAAAACCATTACGAAGATATCCGTACTTTCTATAATTAATAAAGTGTTTGATCCTATTGGTTTTACAGCTCCAGCGACTTTAATGCCAAAATTGATATTGCAAAAATGTTGGAAGGATAAATTTAATTGGGACAGTGCTTTACCAGAAGAAATGGCAAAACCTTTTAAAAAATGGGAAGAACAACTGGATTTATTGATAAACATAAAAATTCCTCGTAAATTTTCAGAAATTGATCTAAGCAACAGTGAAAAACAGCTGCATGTGTTCTGCGACAGTAGCAAAGTTGCTTATGCCACATGCATTTTCTTAAGAATACAAAATGGGGTAGATATATCGTGTTAACTTGTACAAGCAAAGACGAGAGTGGCTCCATTGAAAGAAGTTACCATTCCCCGTTTGGAGTTACTTGCTTGTTTGATTGGATCAAGACTAGCAGGTACTATTATCAAAGAACTGAATATTCATAATTTGAAAACTTTTTACTGGACAGATGCCAAAAACGCCCTGTACTGGATAAAGAATGATGGTGGATGGGCTACTTTTGTACAAAATAGGGTGACAGAAATCAGAAAGTTAACCGATGTTGATGATTGGAATCATGTGCCTGGTCATCTTAATACAGCCTACTTACCTTCAAGAGGTTGTTCCCCTGATGCCTTAAAAAATCCCAATGGTGGAACGGACCAGACTGGTTGAAAAAGAACCACGAATTTTGGCCTAAAAGTGACATCCTTCCAGATGCCGAAGTTATTGCTTCAGAAAAAGAAAAGCCGTTATAACAGCTCTCGATGTCTCCGGCCAAAAATTTGATATTTATGAAAATTATTCTTCACATAAAAAGATGCTAAAAGTAACGGCCTGGCTTCTTAGATTTTGTGAAAACACTAAGCAATCGAAAGAAAATCGTCTATTAACCGACTTAACGGTTTAAGAACTCAATAAAGCAGAACATGTGGTGCTAAAATATGTCCAAAGGAAATGCTTTCCTGAGGAATCTAAAAAAATTGTTTAACTTTTCAACTTTCGTTGATGAGAAGGGGTTGATTAGAGTCCATGCCAGAATTTCGATGAAAAAAAGATTCAGAAAATTTCAGATATCCAGTAATTTTCTCCCGCAAACTATAATTAACATCTAGAATAATTGAAGAAAGGCACCAAGAAATGGGTCATGCAAGAGTACAAATTCTTATGTCAAGTTTGAGGGAACAATTTTGGATAATTAGATGTAGGAAGACAATTAGAAAGTTTCTGCAAAGATGCATTCAATGCGAAAGATTCTCATCAAAAATAGCTAAAGTGCTGAGTGCTCCGCTTTCCAGAAACTAGAAGTACGAGATGCCGGTATATTTGAAATCGTTGGAGTAGGACCTCTGTGGACCTTTATTTCTGAAAGATGGACAGAAATGCTGGATTGTATATACACTTGCGCCATTTACAGAGGGATTACACTTGGAGTTAACAACTTCTCTATCAGCTGAAAAACTTCCCTCCTACCGTTAAGAGCTTCATTGCGAGAAGAGGTCGACCACATGTCATATACAGTGATAATGGAACCAATCTAGTTGCTGCTAACAAAGAACTAAATTCTATAGATTGGAAACAAATAGAAGATTACGCAGCTGTGAGAAGAATTCACTAGATGTTCAACCCTCCCTCGGCGCCGTGGTGGTGGTGGTGGTGGGGGGGGGGAATCTGGGAACGTTTAATACGAATTATAAAAGCGATTTTGAAGCGAGTTCTTGGAAAAGCTCGCCTTGTCTACGAAGAGCTATACACCATAATTTGTGACATAGAAAGTATAGTGAATGCGAGACCACTAACATATGTATCGGAAGATCCAAATGACCTAACATCTCTTACACCCTAAATGTTTTTGAAGGACATACGTGAAATCGGTGTTCCAGATTTGGACTTAGTTGATAAAACCAAGTTAAAAAAGAGATTTACATACCGGCAAAAATTAAGAGAAGATCTCCGTCAACGATATCGCAATGAATATTTGGGAACTCTTCGTGAATTTTCGCTAGTTAAAAAATCTACTAAAATTAAAGAAGGAGATTTAGTATTAATAAAAGATGACAATCTGAAACGTCTTCAGTGGCCGATGGCTAGAGTCTTGAAGATGTATAAAGGTAGAGATGGACAGTTTCGTGTAGTAAGACTCAAAACAAAAAATGGTGAACTATTGCGTCCATGCCAACGTTTGTGCCCTTTAGAACTTTGTGATGAGAAAGCTCCACCTAGGCCACAACAGCAAACCAAATATGGTCGTGTCCCGCAACCAGTGCACCGGTTTGGTGTGGACCCTGAGAATATTGGTTGAGCATGTCGTACATCCTGCCCTGCTCAAGGTGAGGAGAATGTTGCGTCACCATGGATTTTAATGATGCGTCACCATGGACTTTAGAAAAACTAAGATGACGTATAGAACTCTTGTAACCGAGATTTAAATGACTGCTTGGCAACGAGCCAGAAAAGAATTTTTGTTAATATGTGCAATGTTAGTCATTAAGGGCTGGTCTTGTATGTGTTGTGTTCGTGTTCTTGTATGTAGAATAAAATGATCAAAAGAACGGCGTGGCATGCGTTTTCCTTCTGATAGTAGGCCAAGTATATATATATATATATATATATTATATGGATTTATTTATTGGAGTGTGTTGTGGTGTATAATATTTAAAATGGTAGCATTTTTAAATATAATTCTCGGATAATCTTTAAAAAACTATATGTTTTAATTTGAAGGACGTTAATCCATAAATACGAAACGAAATGAATCTGACCAGTCACTTCCGTGTGTGAGCGGAACGCCTGAACACTTTACCCTACGCAGCACTTGATTCAGGATGTACTCTTTACAATGAAGTACTTTTATATAAGAATATTTATAGATAAATAATAACGCTAATATTTTCTTTTTATATCAATCTACACATATCCACATCCATAACTAGTCTACCTACAAAATAGGGACTGCTAAACATTCGTGTGGAATGTGGAAGCTGCCGGTTTGGACTACCATACGAGGCTAGTGGGTATATTCGGTAGCTCTACTGTCCTCCCCCGCCTTTTTTTTTCCACAACTGCAACCTCTGTGAAATTTTGTCCCCAATTTGCTTTAAAAATACAGTGTAAATATTTGCCCTTTGAGTGAATCTTCGATGCAAAAAATATATTTTCTAACGAAAGTTCTTAAAAGAGTTTTAATTATGGAATGAGATAATGAGAGCTATTTGAGTGCTACTTAACCGTTGTAAATTTTACAGATTTTTCTCTGCCGTTGGGATGTGGTGAAATGATTTCTGCGACTGTTGGCATCACTTAAATTTACCTACAATGCATTACTTCGTTGCTGGTGAGGTTGATAGTTAGTCAACATGGCGGCTCCCACCGGCGGATCTGGTATGTATCAAATAATGATAATTTATTCTGTGGTGTATTTAGCCATGGAGAGTCTTGATGAATATATTAGATTACAATTGTTTCACATATCATATCTGTTTCAAAGTTATTAGTTAGCTAAAATTTTTGTTGGGGAAACTTGGGTTACTTTTCATTCACTACAACAAATCTTGTCATTCTGAAACTTTGATTAAAGGGTCTTACGTTTAGTTTGCTTATCTTAGCGATTCTATTTCGAAACTTACCTTCATAATATTCAGATTGTGTTAATTACTACTATTGGATGTAACGCTGTGTGAAATGTTGGAGGAAAAACTATTTACGACGGGTTTACTTAATTATATTTATCACAGATTTAATGATTGTGTAACTTGATGTACCTTTCAAACTATGCTACTTGTTTATAAAAATTTCCAATATTTAATGATGCTAGATTGTCGTACAACTTTTGAACTCGTATGGTGATATTGTCGAGTCTGAGTAAGGCGATCAGTTTTTCGCATGTTCATTTCCGCGCAAAATTATACGTTTTTATTGTAATTAATGTTATACATACATTACAATCTATCTGTGTTGGGAAAAAAAAGGTAAATTTTGTTCTATCTCTATATGTGTAAATAAACTGTTATATAAACTAGTTAAAAATTTTGATTCATAGTTTCTTTTGAAATTGTTTTATTGTGATTAGTTAAAATTTGTTTCGGATTTCAAAAATCTTGTTTACATCATAAACTCAGTATATGAGAAAACATCTAAAATCATATGTGAAGTTGAAAGTCTTGATATGCATTCCAGATTTGATTTATCTTTTGATCAAACCCTCATAATTTATGACAGTTATAGTTTTTCAAGCTGTACCTATACATATTTGATAATCTAATAAGCAATTTTTTGATTGGAGTTAGTATCTGCTGCAGAGTCATCTTTTTTATGGGTTTTTGTTTTAAGTCTTCCTATATGTTTAAATATGTCATCCTTCTGTTTTATATACATTGTCGTCTTACCAAATATAAACTGTGGTTTACTGTTATACAGTTTTTTTATTTAAATCTTTACATAATGGTAATCCTTCAATTTCACATTTAAAAATTATAAGTCTTTTTAGAAACCAATTTTAGTTTTTATCCTTTATATTGTACTTATATCCTTTATATTATATCAAAATAATAATTTTATTCTGTGGCATATTTAGCCATGGAGAGTCGTAATTATTTTAGTCCTAAGTACTTTAGATTTGTAAATTATCATTTTATTTAAACAAAATTTCTTTCTAACGGTCCGTATTATATATTTGAGAGCTAACTTTTCCTTCTTTATACTTCATGTTTTGATACAAGCTTTTTTTCAAATGTTCATTTTTTCATATAAGGTTGTAAGATAGTTTTGATTGAATGCTTGTAAAATTTCTCTGAGTTTTAAAATGTTAAAAGATTTATATGCAGTGTTGGCTCATGTAATGATAAAGTACTTATTAAAACACACAATGTTGAAATTTATTTAAATATTGTTAATAAATTATTTGCTTAGAAGTTAATATAGTTAAAGTTTATAGCTCTAAAATAATTAATTTAAAACTAGCCTAAGTTTACAGGTGGTATTACATGCAGATAGAAAAAGACTGGTGAATGAATGAATGAATAAATGAATTTTATCCGTATACTGAATAAGATTGTGTTGGTAATGTAATCTATTAAATAGTAAGCCCTGAATAAATATTGATTTTAATTTATTGTAGTTTGTTTTAAGATCATTATTATCAGTTATTTAAATGTGTAAACTATCTATAATATTTATATATATATATAGCATCCAACAAAGTAAAGTATTTTAGGTTTTTATTGTAGATAGGTTTAAGGCTTATGTGCTTAGCTTTGCCAAGAAAGTTCTACCCAAAGGCATAAGCTTAAAAGTCAAATTGATCTTTGATTCTGTTGAAGTATAATAATATCAGTTTAAGCATTGCTAAGATTTAAAAAAATATAATAAAAGTTGGTGGGGGCAGTATTTTTTATGGTGTTATTTCAAATTTTAATGGATTGCTTAATTATCCTGTTTATGATGTTTGGAGAAAAATTTGATATCATCTTTAATACATAATTTATTTTCTTTTAATATATATATTTTCTGTGAGGGATAAAATAGATGTCTATTTCTCTCTCATTGTAATTAGTCATAGCCTTAGGTTTTGGTCTTATTAATGGACTTCTTTATTATGTGTGGAATAGCCCCTATGTACGAAAGAAAAAAAAAATTGTGTAAATCCTATTATGATTTACTGTATTTACTGTAACATTGGATTTGATTTACTGTAACATTGGATATAATCTTTGATTATGTTCTGTGGATTAACTATTTTTATCCATGAAAGAAATTCTAATCATTTTGTATTCAGAAGCTGTGTTAAAATCCCATATTAAAAGTTAAAATAAAAATAATATATATCTGCTTTTGAATATGCTTGTAAGAGAGCATGTTTCATGTATTTCTAAAAAAATCTTTAAGCTATGGAACCCAGTTTTACTACAATATGCTGACTTGTTTGGCTCTATATGCATATGCTAGTAGTGAATTATCTTTGCATTAGAGATAACTTGTCAAAAGAGGCTGTTAATGAACCATGTAATACAGTATGCCTGATGTGATACATTTTACCAAATTGTTTATGATCGAAAATTACATTGTCTTTTTAGGTTGGCTGATCTTGATTTTTAAAATTTTATCTCTATATGCCATAAAACAGGGTTGACTTTACTTGTAGTTCAGAAAATTTACAATATAAGAGAGGAGGTAAATATGTATTTGATTGTACTAGATGCTCATATGAAAAATCAAGATAGTTAAAATCCACTGTTTTTATTTTTTGGCACCTCACATGTCTCTTGGCAAGTTATGTTCTGTGTATAAATTCTGATAATTAGCAGTTGTAGGAAAGAGAGTTTGTATGTTATAATCACTTATACTGAGTCTTTAGTTTTGAGGAATTCTTAAAATGCTGTATAATGTTTTTTTTTGATACATTTACTTTTTAAATATTGATCAATGTTCATTAGGAAAAAAAATCACATAATCATGGCATTTCTTAGAAGAAATTGACAGATTTGGCCTGACCCAAAATGGTTTTATTTACCATATCCTATATTTGATAGGAGTGTGGGGTTTCTTGGTAATCTAGAGCTTTGTATAAAAATTCAATGTCTGATCTAGCAAAACTTAAAGGACCTTAACAAGTAATGAAGTGTTGTGTGATATTCAGTATTGTTAAAACTCATTTTAATGAAGTTCCTTGAAGCATATATAGAAATAACAGTGATAAGCTTTAGTGCATATTTTACTAAGTTTTTGCGAGATTTTTCAAAAACATTGCAATACTCCCTTTTCCCTATTCTCTAGACAGGTGATGGCCAAATGCCTAGGGCACTGGCATTCGGTCCTGGCCTTGTGTAGCAAAAAGTTGACCGTAGTGCTCCAAACTAAACCTTTCCCTATTCTCTGCCAATTTTTTTTTGTTTTACTGTTCATGGGCTTCCTGTTGTGAAAATGTGATTCTTACTCACTTATCTACAGAACATGCAAATTGTGAATGTTATTTATAAAATAAAACCTTTTTCCAAAACCTTACCATTAATCTGAAACTTAAAATTTGCAAAAATTCCAAACACTGGGGAAATTCTGGAATTGTATATGACCTTTTTTGGGTTGAAATTAATATATTGCCTTCCGGCAAGAATAACGGAACAACTCAAAAATAACCATTTTGAGAAAATCACACTTAAAGTTAAACGTCTTCCCCTCCAAGAATCAGTATAATAGTGAGACTTGCGACCTCATGCGGTACTTATTGTAGCTAGAGAAGTCCTGGTACCCACGAAATTTGACTCTAAAAAATGAACCCAAAGGTAGAGATAACTCAAAAATGGCCATTTTGGAGTTGTCCTGTTACTCTTGCCAGAAGACAATATTTACAGGTAAGAAGTAAAAAATATGAAAGTCAAAAAATAGGAAGCAAATAAAATTGCTGAAATTACTATTAATAACAAAACACAAATCACTTTCTGCTGTAGAAAACCATTTATGAGCATAGCCAAATTATATTGTCATTCACTGGTATGACTAGATGTGACCTTTCATCCGATTTCACAAGTCCCTCTTCACCAGCAGTTAATATCATTCTTTTAAAATTATGACAAAAAAAAAGTATATTCAAATTGGATCAGAAAATTTTTAAAAAGTTACGTGCTATGTTTTCTTGCAAAAGGGGAGATATAGATCAAAGTGAATCAGTTTATGAGAATAAACTAAATGAAATGATTTGTAATAAATATTAAATAAAAAGGAAGATGTATTTATTTTCTGAGATTGTGAAAGATCCAAAAAATTCAATCTTAGGACCCTAAATATTTAATATATTTTTATGAGAATAGTGAGTTTCTGGAACCCACTGATTGAGAAAACCAACATGACTTCTGTAATGAGATTCCTGGTTTAAATATTTTCAAAACAACATAGATAAACACTACATAAGTTTGTCATACTTTTTGATATTTGCTTTATTCTTACAAAATGTTAATTGTTTAGTATATACAAGTCATACAATTCAGAAAAATAAAGTTCATCATTCATTAAAATACATGTAAAATTTGTGGAGAACACAAAATGTGTTACAAAGCATAAGAAAATAACATCAACCTAACCAATTGATCAAAGTGTCAAAGTTGAACTCATTAAACAAAAAAATAAAATGTGGGTTTGATGAAAAGTTATGGGTTTTTTTCTTCATAAGTAGATTTTATGATTTGTTTTTATAACTCATCAATGACTGTTTCAAAGCTTAGTTAAAAGTGGTCTCATTTTCTTGTTTTAAAAAATTTTTATGGATAAAAAAAAAAATATTTAAAAATTTTAATCATTTATTTTTAGGACTTTTTTTTCTTTTTTACCTTAATATTTATAATTATTTAAAGAGAATGTTAATGATAAAGCAAATTAGGGAACATTGATTGTGTTCCTTTTGGACCTAACAGAGTGAATGATATTTATCAAATTGCGCAAAGATGAACAATGGATGTTCACTTTGGTTTTAAGGAAAACAGTTACCAGTGGTAATTTAATAACTGCATTATGGTGTTTAGACAAGCTGTATTGCTAAATGGTTTTAAAAGCAAGTTATTATGCATGCAATAAATTATATTAAAGGTTACTTTATTCTAATTAATCAGATGAAGGTAATTAAGTTGACAAAATATAGTACCCTGGTAAAATAGTCAAGAGGAAATACATTGAGTTTTTTTTTTTTTTTAATTGTCTTATCAAGTCAGAGTTCTGTTTTTTTAATATTTATTATATATATATTTTTTTTTTTGTATGGCAAGTGAAGTTATATCCTCAAACCTGATGTCTTTTCATATAATTTTACTAGACATTTAGTTAAGATAGTCAAAAAGGTTATAACAAAACTTTTGTAAAAAGGTATGAAACTATAGAAAGAAAGATAATTTATGTATTTCCTAGAGTATAAATTCTACACATTATTTAGATTAGTTTTAAGTTCTGTACCACATTAATATAAATAAGTTTGTTCTAAGTTTATACTCATATGATTGTTTTTATAGTATTCTATCATTTTATATTGTATTTTTAGCTACTCATATTTTATAGTGGTTAGCATTGTGAACTTTCACAAAGTGGACTTGGATTTCAATCCTGGCTAAGGCATGGACGTCCCTGTTTCATAGGGAGTAGTGCTGTTCATCTATATGGTGCTCCCATAATTCATGTTCATGTAATTCATGTCATTCATTCCCATAATTCATGTTATGGATGGGTGAATATCTATAATTACCTACCATATTGAAAAAAAAATTGCATTTTTTGTTTAAAATCTATTTAATTTTGTGTGTGTGAAATTGTACAGTGTATGGACAGTTCTCGTGTTTTATTATCTTTGGAAATGGATAACAAAGCATATTGTTGATTTGACACACCGATATCTGGGATATGTCAACAAGAATTTTCACATTTATTGAATCATATTTAGCAGTGTAATTTTTCAAATAACTCTTAAATTGAGATCTAATAAATATTTTTTGAATACTTAGTTTTATTGTATTTGTATGTGAAAGGGTTGAATGATTGGAATATGATTTATGTGTATTGATTAAAAAAATTATTTTAAATCATTTTTATAAACTTTTTAAATATTTATTTTAAGCAAATTATCATATTGTAATACAAATTTGAATTATTACAAATTAAAAAAATAATTATTACAGAAAATTAAATCCGCATGTTGATTATTTATGCTGTGTTAAATATTTGTTTGTATTATGTTTGTTTCAAAGCTGGTTTTTCATTTTTTCTTAATCCATAGTACTTCTTTCCATTTATAAGGTGTTGTAGTTCCTCGTAATTTTCGTCTCCTTGAGGAACTAGAACAGGGACAAAAAGGAGTTGGAGATGGTACCATAAGCTGGGGTTTAGAAGATGACAGTGATTGACTTTAACACAGTGGACCAGGAATGATAATAGGACCACCACGAGTAAGTTCAAATTTCAGCTCAAAAAGTAATTTCAAATTCAATATTTCATATACAGATTTTCACTTTATGCATGTGTATTTTAGTTTTTCCATGACATTCTCTCAGATAACAATTTTGACATTTTCTTCAATTGATGTTATACAGTTTATGCATCTTTACTACTTCAGTTTCATCACTAAATTATTAGCTTACTAGCCGAGCGAATCCGGCTATTCTTGGCCATCCGGCCACCAGACAGACGGCTTTGAATTGATTGATTGAGAGATAGAGAATTTTCATAGAGGCACTATAAAGTTGCAGTCCCCCCCCCCCCACAAAAAAATTTGTTATCATATTAACCCACCACCACCTGGTATGATATGAGCATACCTGCATTACAAAAAGATAAATTTTTTATGTGCCAGTCTGAATTGAATTCCAACGGAGCAGAATTAACCTCCTGAGACCTGAGCAAAATAAATTAAATATTTTTTATAATTATAGTTTATTACAACAAATGGCATTAAAGCTTGTTTTTCAAGACATTAATGACTTTAAATTTTGTCATTTTGCAGGGGGGGGGGGGGGCAAGCACAACCGTTTTATTGGATGTTGAGGTCATAAGCACAATAAATAATGACAAACTTACACAAAAACATATAACAAAACTTTATTTAGGTAAACTAATAAACTTTATAAAATTAATACTAAGTTAATTATGAATTTTAAACTAAAAATTAATTAGAAAGTTAATTGTTGAATTTTAAAAATGCATTGCTAATAGTTAAAATCAGTTAATTATCAATTACATGTAGAGTCATGAAAAGCTAAAAACAATTTCTTTCGGCAATAATACACGATAACATTTTGCGAGCTGTGCAACGACTATTGTTTTTTTTACTAAATCCAGTATTTCTGCAGTATGCAGAATTCTTGATTACAGCAAGCTGATTAAAAATAGAACCAAAAGAATAGAATGTACTACTTCAGTTACCATAGTAAGCAATGTAAATCATAGTAAGCAATGAAAACATTATACACACTTCAATAATAGCAAAACAAAACATGATGGTAAAATAGAAAGGAAAGTTAAAACAGAAGTAAGAAGTTAAATTTTAAATTATTTAGCATGTAAAAAATTACATGTAATCACATAAGCATGTAAGTTAATTTCCAAAGTAAACTTATTATGGTATTCTAAGACAAACAGTATTCAACAAACAAAGAAATGACGAACTTCAATTCACCAACCACAAGCCAGTCTGGAAATGGAACAGCCAGCATTAATTGAATACCCAAATCGAATCACTTGACACTTGAACCTCAGTTCACTTGAATTCAAATTTTTTCACTTTTAATTGCCAAAAAAATCAGTATCTTTCAAATGATCTATTATGTTTAAAAAGTTTGAATAAAAGTATAAAAAATAGAAAAATAATTAAATTAGGCACACGATGAAATATCTCATTTTAGTGATTCATTTTTTAGCGAGAATCACACTGTGTTTAAGTGTTGTTTCAGAGGAGTATGCATTTAAAATTGAAATATCTCGGCCGACAGACACCGTTTTCCTTTTATTTATATAGATTCATCATATCAAAACAATGAAGGATATGTCATCCTTCAGAATTTCTGTTAAATAAAGTTGTGATTGCACCTTTAATATAATACTCACAATCTGCTGTTATATTAACTACTGTTTGATAGATTAAATTCAAGTATTTTATTTATATACAATGTATTTTGAATTAAACATATCAGTTCAGGAGCTCCTTGAGGAAATCAAATCTGTGCTCAATATTGAAATTGCTGGACAGCATTTGCTTCGTAATTTTTTGGAGTATCAGTTCACATAATGGAAAATTGACATTATGTCCTTAAATTCTTCTTAGTAGTCTTGAGACAAAGCTTTATGGATGAGATGATCTGAAAAAGCACATATAACATAATAGCCTCCTGGGTAACTTTATTTAAATTCCCACAACTTTTGGCTTTGGCATTGTCTGAAAAGCATTGTTAATTGGGAAAACATAAATCCAAAAGAACTGATATTCTTCATTCATTATCATATTCCTATGTCCAGAAACATTATAATCTTTGGTAGAGATGGCTGTTCCCCTTTCCTCCCCATTTTAATATTATGTAATAGCTGAAGGTACCCGGCGTTGCCTGGGATTTTAAGAATGTTTGTTAACTAAAATAAATTTAAAAACTAAACACATTATAAATTACACAGAAAAAAAAGCATGTAAAATGTTATACACATCACAGAATTTAGGTAGATTTAGCCGTTCATCATTGTATCTCTAAAAGCTGAAAAGTAAAAATGTTAAATTGTGGAATGTTTGTTAATCAAAATCAGTTTTTAAACTAAACACAGTATAAATAACATAGAAAAGAAGTACGTGAAATGTTATACACATGAATAAAAGAAGACCCAATATAAAATATATAAATTTATAATAAACTCCTCAGAATTCAGCTAGATTTAAGCCTTTCATCATTGGAGCAAAAAAAGCTGAAAAGCAAAACATAAAATATATACATTATAATAAAGCACTAAAAGCTGAAAGGAAAAATGTCAAATTAAGGCAGAGTTGTACAGTCTAATGTTCTGAAGAAAATGGTTAGACTCATCCATTTCTTTGCTCATAAGTGACTTGAGTGGTTCTGGAGATGTTTGAAATACAGGCAGATTTACTTTTCCATTGCAGCAACACATGCCTTTAGTTTCACCACTTCACTTCAGAGCACCACAATGAGGGCAGGCATGTTCCATCCTTCCAATGATAAACCTTTCTGAAATAGCTGCTGCACTTACTGGATTGTAAACAAAAGCTGCACCTTGTAATTCTAAACTGGTAGATCTCACAGAAACTTGTCTTGTTCTTTCAGCCTTGCATTTCTCTCGTCCTGAGATTTCTCAGCTGTCTGAACAGCATGAGCTGTTCAATCAGCTTTCAGCCTTAAATTTCTCTCTTCCTAAGATTCCTCAGCTCTCTGAACAGCATGAGCTGTTCGATCAGCTTCAAGCCTTGCATTTCTCTCTTCCTGAGATCCTTCAGCTCTCACAACAACCTGAGCTATGCAATTAGCTTCCAGCTTTTGAAATCTGTGTTCTTCAGTTTCTACATTCAGAGAACCTTGTTGATTGGCCAATCTTATTTTATTCCTTTTGGAATTAATTTTATTTCCACCAAATCTAGACCCCTTTTTTTGGTGGCGTTTTGTTGTTTCAATTTTATGCATTACTACTCTTTAAAGGCAAAAAAAAAAAAATGCAAGAATAAAACAAAGAAAATGAAGATAGTAACTAAAGAAACATAGTAAACAAAGATAGTAATAATTTATAAATTAATTGATTGATTAAATAATTTAAAGATGTGTTATAAATATTATGATATTCATATTGTATAAATATTTGAAACGATTCTTGAAGTCAGCTAACTTTACAGGATCAGCACAACAATGTTTGAGAGTTTTAATCTTTGTTGCTACTCCCTGCTCAGATTATATAATAAGATACTAATAATAATAAAAATTGTTACTTTGCATAAATGCATGAATAAAAAAGCATATGAAAATAGCTCACGTATGACATTAACTGAAATAGAATTTACTGAAAGATTGAACTTCCAAAATGAAAATGGCAACAAAGAACGTTTGTTTACAATTGTGAATTTGAGTTTTGGTATGATTAATAACTTTACTAGGTATTGACCGATTTTATTTAATTTTGGCTTTTTGTGACTGCCTAAGGGTGGGTAAGGAGAATTTTGAATTTGATTTATGTTTCTTTTAAATTTTTTGCACTTTTTGTCTGTTAGGGCTAATTTTTGTGAGTGAATCACAAGTCACAAAACTGTGCTTAAAGTTTAGTCTGAATCTGTTTAGTTAAGATATACTAATTTTACACATGACTTATTTTACACATGATTTATTATAAAGTACACATGACTTATAACATAAAGCACAATGAAAATGACAGTATACTAAACATTATGAAGGACAAACACAATATGTAATATACCAAATTTCAAAAAGTAAACAATTGCAACTTAGCCAGATACATGGGGTGATTCCCGGAAATGTAACAGCTTCCATTTACTGTTGTCAATCTTCAAAATTGTTGGTTTTTTATTAATTAAAAATTAATGGAAATTAATTTCAATTCGGAAAGTTCTTAATTGTCTCCGCTGTGTTTAATGATGCCTGTATGTAAAATTTCCCGATCGTCTCTTCTAAACTGTGAATTTCTATACAATCATAACCAGACAGACAGACATACAAACATTCATTTTTATATAGTAGATAATTGTGGCTATCATATTAAGCTTGTATACATGTTGTAACTTTCTTGAAAATTGAAATTAAAGTTTATCAAACCATTGTTAATATCACAGGAACACATATCTCCTTAATATCCACAATGAAAACAAAAAGTGGTAGCTTGTTTTGAACTAGTTACTATAATTTATTAGGCCAAGACCATTAGGTGTTGATTATTAGGTAGAGATTGGTACCCTGAAATTTCAATCATGCACATCTGTAATTGTCCATATCTCACCTAATTTTCCTGAGCCCGATGAAGAACTATATTTATTAGTTCAAAACTATTAGTTGCTGTTTTTTATTGTAGATATTAAGAAGTTATCTGTTTCTGTTATGTGTTTTCTCAAGTTTTATGGAAGTAACATTGTTAATGTGGTAGCCAGTATACTCTCTTAATTTGTTTGATGGTGGGTTTTTAGCCTTTTTATAACTTTTTTGTGACATCTATTTTCCCCAATCTCTTTTCTATGTAAGTTTAGCACATATCAGTTTGTTGTTATTATTACTATTTTTATTTACAAATTAAGTCCAGCAATTGAAAATAGGTATAACTTTTATTGCCAAATCATTTCTAATTATGGAACTCCCTTCTTATATTATTGGCACCCTTTCAATTATGTGTATATTGGGGGGGGGGGGTGTATCAGAAATCACAAGAACGAATGAACTATCAAATAAGCTTACTGGGTGAACTTAATTAAAATGCATAGAACAGTTACCTGTAATTAAATTTTCAGTAGCAACTGAGTTTGTTCTCATTCATAATTGTTGTTGACTTAAAAATTTTTTCTTTAGTTCATTGGTTAATGCTGTGCTATTTGCTATTTAATTCAGTATTTTCAAATATTCTTATATAGAATTCATTCATTTTGTCTGTTCTATTTTCTTTGCTTAATATTCAGATTTATAATTTCATTTTTGTGTAATATATGCTTTTGTTCATAGAAATTAAACAGGGATAAAGTTCTTAGAATGGACATAATAAACAAACACTAAAAATGCTGTATTCTTGACTGTAATTGTACGAAATATATATTTCTTATTAAACATTCTATCTGTAGTCTCTTGTGTATTGAAAAGTAAGAAATTTCTCTTTAATATATTGCCTGCCTTAATTAAAGTAGGTCTTTTTGTTTACTAATCATGATAAATGAACATTGTATAAAGCACTATTTACTGTATTTATCATATATCTGTCTTGGGTTTATTTCATAATTTCTTGCACTGAACATAGGACACTAATGTTGCTTTACTCTCATAGAGAATATGACTTAGATATCTCATCCTTAAATTTCCTCTGAAAAGGGGGCTAAAATTTAGTAGTTATATTTTTTTTTGTTAATTATATAAAGCAGTGGTTCTCAACCTTATTTTCATCATGGTACACTTTTAATAATTTATCATTTTGGCAGCACTCTAATAAGATAACTTTAAAAGAATTTACTTGGATAATTGAATGATGTACCTCTAATATATTTTGTAAAAATAACATACAAAATAATTCGCTGTGGCAGCACACCCCAAGAATCTTGTGGCACACTAAAGTGCCATGGCACAGTGGTTGAGAATCACTGATATAAAGTATAGATATCTTAAATACCTGATGTCAAGGGCAAAGTTATTTCAGATTTCTGATTACTCCAAGGAAAAAATTCAATGTAACTCTTGAAAAATTTATGAATGCATTGATTTTTTTTTTAGAGTTAATGGCTGCATCCTATTAATAATAATCCATTTAATGGTAAGTGTTAAACATACAATTCACTAATCATTAAGAAAAACCATTAAGGAATTTATTTATTTTTTTTGACTTGTGGAATCTGTTATACGGTGATTCCGTGGATATTTCATTTGTCAAGACTATGAAAAACTTTAGTTTTTCATAAACTTCATTTTAAACTGGAATTTTCTGAAAACATGTTATTGCTGCAATAAATTTATTTAGTGTGAAACAGTATTATGATTGGAATAAGGTTAGATATTACATACTTATTGTTAAATAATTATTAGATGATTGTTGTATAAGAATTTTGACAGGTTCAGATCTGTATTAAATTCTGAACAGGTATTTTTAATAGTTTTTTTTATATTTTTAAACTTTTTTTAAATTTTGAACAGAAAAATTTTCTTGAATTTTCAGTTTATCATCTTAATTTTTAAAGCATCTGAAAATATCTTGATATCACTTTGTCTAGTTTGAATGTTTTGTTTATATGTTAAGAATATTTTAAAATCTTTCAGACACCATATGAAAACAGGATTTATAGTTTGAAAGTTGAATGTGGACTTCAATATCCGGATGAGCCACCTAATGTTAGGTTTATATCAAAGATAAAGATGACTGGAGTTAGTGAAAGCTCTGGAATTGTGAGTATATATATTTTTTAATTTATGAACAATGTGAAATAACACCAGAACTGTCTGAGTCTCTTTGAGGAAATTGTGACTTTTATTAAAATATGAAGTCACAAAATGACATAAAATTTGGCAAGTCCGTTAATCAAGAACTATATTTTAATACATGCTGATAGAGCTTGTTAATAAATAAGTTTTCCTTATAACTAGGCACCAGGTGATGGCCAAATGGCTAGGGCACTTGTATTCAGTTCAGATCCTGTGGGTTTGAGTCCCACTATTGGCATGGATGTTTGTAGCCATTCGGAATTGGCTTTAAACTGTAGGTCCTGGTCTAATTATCCCTTCTGTAGCAAAAAGTGCACTGTAGCACTCCAAACCAAACCAAACCAAACCTTATAAGTAGGATAGTTTTGAACTATTTGTGTTATGTATCTCTTTAAAGGGATCCTTAAGATGATCATTTAATGGGGAAAACAAATTGATCATGACTGATTTATTGCATTTTTTCTGGCTGCAATGATTGTGAATTTCTTTTACAAATATCAATTCTTTGGGTCTTACTGTAATTAATTTCGAGTGTAACTGTAGGTTTCTAGATCGTTTGAGCTATAGGAAGGGGGGGGGGGGATAGAAAGTGGAGTCACATAGCTCATTTTGTAAGAAATTATTTTGTGTAATATTGTTATTTTTACTTCATAGAAAAATCATTCGTGTATTTGTTAGCAAAAAAAATAAATGATAGATGTAAGTGTTAGATCAATTGATGGCACAAAAGAGATGCAATATTTGCACAGGCTTTGACCTCTTCCCCAGCTTTACAATTATTTAAAAATTAGCAACAAATATTTGGAGAACCTTATCTCCAAATTATCAAAGATAAGATCCATTAACAAGGGAAAAAAACAAAAACTCTTCAGATCTAAATTTGTAACTTTGGACTGAAATAAATATCAATTACACCCTATCTAACCAAGTTGAATTGCACAACACTTGCTAAATAATCAAAATACATCACAATCGATATATTTACTTAAAAAAAATTTAGTTTACCCACAATGAGTTGATCAAGAGTGTTTTTTTTTTTTTTTTCCTTTCTTTCTTTCTTCCCCCCCCCCCCCCCCAAGATTAGAACCTCCTACTGTCTCTAGGCTGCTATAAATGTCAAGGTTATATATGTAGTATTGAACCTTTTCTACTTGGTAAAGTTGCCAAAAGAACTTATTTTATAATATAAGAAATGCACAGCTACAGAAAAAATACCTTAGTGAATTAAATTTATATTGCTTTTTGAACCAAAAAATGCTATTTTGCATAATAAAACTTATTTCTCCAAAGATGTGTGAGCCTACATAATGAGTGAAAGGTCAAGTTATACAGAAATCTTATCAGTCTCTCGGAGAAGATTTTATAGCAGTGTTATTCATCTGTAGTTAAAACTTGTAAAAAACAAGAAAAAAAGGCATAACTCAGGGTTAGTACAGTCCTTAAAAGTCCTTATTTTCTTTTTCGATGTTTAAGGGCCCTTAAAATGTACTTATATTTTCTTTCAAGATCCTTTAATTTTTTCATTTACTTTGACTACATCCTGTAAAAGTACTTATTTTCTAGTTGAAATACAATAATTTTCATTTTGTTGCTGTCAACGATTATCTTTATGAAAATGCAGGTAGTCATTTTTTGCATGTTTTTTTATTGTATCATTGTTGAACAGGATGCAAATGCTTACATGTTCCCCTCTCCCCTAACACACACACGCATACACATATATATATACTGTGAAAACCTGTGCAACCAATAATGGTCTCAAATAAAATAGGCCATTTTGTGGGGTGGCCGGTTTGAGAAGTTTATATATATATATATACATATAAACTACTGGTTTGTTCTAATTACTCACTATGACACTGCTTAACAGTACAAATTTGTCAAGTTAAATGCAGGGATAACCAAACAGATTGCAGCCTGTAAAAGAATTCATTAAGTTGTTAAAGAGGTCATCATAAGATTGTACAGGGTCTTAAAACTGAAATATTTTTAAATGTCTATACTTTCGAAAACACATTTTCAATCATCTTTGAAGTCCATAAAAAGTCCTGTAAGTACTCATTTTTGATTATGGAAAATGAGAACGAACGCTACAACTTTAGTAAGAGAAGGGATTGTCTTACCCCAATTTTTTAATGTAAGATATAGAATATATTAGATATAGTTTAGATACAGTAACATGGAATAAACATGATCTCACTAGTATGATCAAATTTTATGCATTGTGTAAAATTTTCTTAGTTTATGTTTTGTGGGATATTTCATCTCTTTATATTGGTCTTATTTTTTTAATTATCTGTTTATTTTCAAAATTACAAAACTTATTCCTATATTTTCAGTTTTACGTAGGCAAATATATGACATATTATTAAATCTTACAAACTAAAAATAGAAAGTATTCATGTGAAATTTGATGCATAGTACTTAAGGCTTTAATTTGCAAACTTTTGAAGAAGTGTTACCCTAGTTATTTAATTTCATGTACTTTTTATGTAATCAAATTTTGATGGAGGAATCTATAAGAGTGGCCCAAATAAAAAGGAAACTTTTGTTTTAATGGCAGTGGTTAAATACCCAGTTCTTTGTGTTTGTACCAGTAGAAGACGTATGTTACGAAAAGTGTCAGTGTGCCGTTTGAATGTGCTTGAGCAAGGTGACTAAGTACGGTCGTGACATAGATTCGTCAAACAGGCCCAGCGAGTATTCAGATTTTGATGGCAGACAGTGTTAGTGAAAATGAAATTTATAGTTTTAAGAGGGATGAGTGTCTGTCACAGTGCACAGTATTTAGATGGTTTAGGGATTTTTATAATGCATGTATTAGCATGCCGAGACCTGCTAAAACACACTTGGCCATGGAATCGACAATATTTGCTGCAGTCGTAGACAATATTTGCTGCAGTGTTTCCCCTGGGAGGTCCTCGACTATCCCTGTTATAGACGGTCTAATTAGCCCTCGTCTAGCAAAAAGTTGACCGTAGCGCTCGAAACCAAACCATCTCTGTTATAGACGTGACCTGTGACTACTACATCTGTGGCCTACTGAAAAAGGGTTCCAATGGCCACCAGTTTTGCTAATGATGTAGAGTTCCGTTCAAGGTTGGTTCCGCAGACATTCTCGGAATTCTTTGCTCAGGGTATCCAAAATTTAGTAATTGCTGCGACACTTGCTTGAACCAACAATATGTAGCAGATATGTATCACAATTACTTCTTGTATGTACACATATTCCAAACAAACTATTTTAGGCTTGTGGTGGCCCTGTGGTACAGCACGCTGGCTTTCAGTGCTTAGGGTGCTCGGATCAAATCCCAGCATTGTGCCACTACAATACCTCCATTTGTGTCGTCCCTCCCTAGGGGGTAATGCTGGTTCACCTATATAGTGCCCCCATAATAAAATGGCCAGCTAACTGTGGAAAATTATAGGCGAATGTCTACACAAGTATCTCTGCTAGAAAAAAAAAACTTATAGTTAAAAATAAAAACATAGTCTCACTTTCATTTGGGCAACCAATATAGATTATCAACTTTGTATTTGTAAAAAGTGTGTGTTATTGTCTGAAAGATCTCGTAGACCATGGGTGTCGAACCTTTTGGCTTACCACTGAGAGAAGAGAAATTGTCTTGGGCCACACATAAAATATTTACTTAATGTTTAGAAGTAACAAAATTTTGTTTAATTTTTATCATAATATTTACTGAAGAAGGCAACATAAACATAAAATGAGTGGGATATTTGACCTTGCTTTTGTGAAACTAATGCGTCAGTATCTGGTTGAAAGGAAGTGGTTGTAATTCTTCGTGAGTTTTAAAAATGCTTATCTGAAATTTTCATCTAATTTTACTCTTCATGTGCTTCATCTTTGAAAACAGTTGTACATAGTGCAAAACAGCGATGACTTGAATAAGGTGGGATTATTAAACAAGGGATATTTTCCTCTGGGACAATGTCTTATAAAGTTTGGGATCTTGTGGGGCCACATTACTCAGGTTTGACATGCCTGTCTTAGAAAATGAAAATAGCTTTGATTATTTGAATAAAGGTAAGTAGGAGTTCAAAGTATAGTCAATTTAAAAATCTTTTTCCTCCTTCTTTAATGAAATGTTATTGACATAAAATTTTCCACCTTCTATTTTTTAAGTAATGAGTTCAATTTCTGATTTATGCATTTGTGATGTGGTGATGAGTAGATCTTTTCTTCGCACAAAACAAATTCATCCCCTTTTGTGTGGCAAATCATCTTGCACTGTTTACCAAATTTTTTGTATGTAAAATTTTGATGAATGTAACATGAAATGACTCTTGATTGTGTGTCAGTAAACCGCTTAGCGGCACTATCATTAACTGAAATGATCTTCAATTTTAGGTGGATAAAAGAACCCTCCCTGTTTTAAGTCGTTGGCAGAGAAACTACTCAATTAAGACAGTCCTTCAAGAGCTTCGCAGAGCGATGACTTTAAAGGAAAATCAAAGGCTAAGTCAACCACCAGAGGGCTCTGCATTCTAGCATCAGTGCACATATTATGAGTTCTAACAACTATTGTTTGTCGCCAGGCAATTCACTTGCTTGGCATTTTTTTTGCCCAAGTGGACTCGAAGTTAAAATAAGAAAAGAAGAAAAACAGATTCAACAGTCTTTTTGTACATTAAATGCTTTACAATATCTTGTTGGTTTCCCTCCACTGCTCCATGTGGATGCTGCAGAATGTGTTAATTGTGAACTCGCGTGCAAGGTATTAGTAAATGCAAATTAAATTGGCTTTCAATAAACTTACATAAATATTCACACATGCATTAGCACACAAATTGCAAAAATATTGTGCCTTTTGTTTCTGCAGATAATGTAGATAATGGGGGAAATAGGGGCACATTTGATATAGTAGCAATTATCTGAAAAAACCTTGATTTATTAATATTAAAAAAAATTAATTAATTAAAAAGGTGGAAATATATTACATCAGTATGTAAATAATGTGTGCTTGCATATTTCTTTTTATCTGAACTGCTTAAATGTGTGAAATGATTTCAATGTAAAAAAATTAACGATAGAATTCTGGTGCACAGTTCTATCCTCAAAGGCATGCCATATTTTTGTTTGGGGTTATTTTGTCGGTCAGTGAATGAAATTTTTGACTCTATTTTTTATTATTTTATAATTTATTTCATTTATTGTAAAGCATAATTATGTATCAATATGCAAGGCTTATTTCAATTTATTTTTCCCTCATTTTATCATTTTTAAAAATTTTTAGTTACAGTTGTCATACTCCCTTACAACTTTGGCTGAATAAAAACTCAAAATTGTTATGAAATTTTTTTATATTAAAATTAAAATGGTGTGTTTTCTTATGTTTTGAATTTTGTTATTAACAATTAATGTCAATAAACTAAACAAATCAGACATTTTTCAGATTTCCAGTTTGTGATAGTCTCAAATTATATCTTTCCTTTTTTCCGAAGTCAGGAAATTTTTGAAAATAGTTTTCCTCAGTGGAGGGATTTGTAAAACAAAGTTATAAAAGGTATTATATTACCAGAAATAAATGATGTATAATGATTGCATTATTAGTCTATACATCTTTGTGTATTATTTCATTTTTGTGCACTATCTACTCTTAAAGGAATGTTCCTTTAAAATTAGATATAACTTATAGATAAATACAGTGATTGTTATGTTAAGATTGATCTAATTTGTATATCTTTCAATTTTACATAAATTCTAATATGTTATTAAATGAGATTGAAATTTGAAACACATACTGGATATGAAAAAAAAATATAAATTATTATAGACTGAAACATTAAATTGAAAGTAGTAAAAAAAAAACAAGAAATTTTGCATGCAGATAGACATATTGAGATAAGTAATATATAATCTGTAACTGTATTTGTAATTAAAGAAAATTTATCAAATATGAAACTTGATTTATCATTATTAAAAATATACTTTGATCAAAATATTAATGGCAATTTTTTTGAAAAATTTCTCTTTTTTTATTTATATAAAATAAAATTTTTGTGTTATCTGCGTCCCCCTCCAAATTAGTCTAGCTGTAATTACTTATTTAGAAATGTGTATTACACTTGCTATATTCAGTTGGTCGAGGGTTAAAATTCAAGTTGGAACTGACATTTTTGAAAAATTTAGAAAGTCACTGGTATGATTTCAAATATTTTTGATTCAGAGTTGAATAAAAATGTAAGTTTTCGGTTTTGTTAAATGTGTGTGTTTAGGTGCCTATCACCAGTGATGACAGTATGATCTCTGCTTCTCTTAAAAAAAATTTTTTGAAGATGTGTTTTGTATTATAACGTAATCCATCTTTTTAAAATCTCCAGTTTTTGAAATTTGTGAAAAGTAATCTCCATTTGTTGAAAGACGAATGCAAAATTATACTAAAACTTATTTCTATTATGCTTTTTATGGAATCCAATATATGTGGCTCTCTTTAGTTTTAACACTTCTATTTAGTTATTTTTAAATAAAAAGTAATTGCCACACCAGTATCAGTATTTTTCACTTACATTGTATCTTGTTTCTTGCGAGTAAGGTCTTTATCAAATCATGAGATGGGCTCACATCTGTGGTCTGTGGCCAAATATACAGCAGTATTTATGGGAACACTTGTATGTATGTAACACCAAAACCAAATTGTAAAATAAATACCACTAACAAATGCTCGAAAGGGACTTAAGACGATTCCTACAAGCACATGAATTCTTGACTTTAGTTATCTCTCTTTTTCTCTGTGTGTGTATATATATATTCAATCATAAATGCATATTATATATGCATATATACATATATACCATTTTGGTGGCATATATATACTTATACATAAATATGTAAATTTAATCTATATTTATATCTATATATCCATAATTTATATGTACTATATCTCATGTACAGCATATATACTCATATACACACATCTATACATTTATATACACACACACACACATATATATATATATATAGAGAGAGAGAGCACTATACTATGTGGGTGGCAGATTATGCATATACATATATAGACAGATATAGCATATATATATATATATATGTATGCTATATCTATGTCCAGCATGGGATCATCCTAACCTTAGTCGGGAATTAAATCTGAGCCCACTGCACATAAGCTCATGACTCTGACCACAATACCATGTATACCACATACATGAATACATTTATATGGTTTATGACATTTTCAGGATGGGACAAGTCTATAAGTTTCACATCGTAATCAAAGGTCCATGGTTTTATGTGTATATATATAATATGCATATATGCAATTACATATATATATATATATGTGGTGTGTGTACATAGATCATTTCTGAATTTCTTAAAATGTTCTCAAGCCATGAATGATTTGAATATATAACTAATATACAGGACTGATCCCATGGGTGAGGTGGCCACCTGAGGAGCCAAAATGAAGCACAAAAAGAAATCCGAAATTTTTAACAAAGAGCGTAAAAGTATTTAACGAAAAATACCGTAAAAGTTTAGATATGACGAAATTTGTTAAAATATACAAATATTTAGCGAAATTGAGAGTATCTTCTTATAAACTGGCGAATTTGAGATTATGAAAAATACATTTTGAATGATTATTTCCAAACGTTGTAGTAGCTCTAAGAATACTACTAACTGTAGCAGGAACCTACAGGAGTTTTTTCGAATTGAAAATTTAAAACAATCTATGAGCAACAGCAAACCAAGCGCAATTAATGCAACCATTAATTGTGCTTGCAACCATTTCTACAGAAAAGACGGTATGAAAGACAATAGATTATAGCGATGCAATCAAACAATTTGTTACCATAAAGGCTCGAAGAAAGATTTAGAAATTATTTTCATTACATAAATTATATCCAAGTTTACTTACTTTTTCTATTAATTTTTGTTCTGAAATTTTTAATTATTATTATTTTTTTTAAAGAAATATTTTTTTCTAAAATGCCCGTTATTTTATTTAATAGACTATTTTTAACAGAGATACTTTTCCAAAAATTTGAAAAGGCTCCATTTTTAAAACTCGTCGCCGGCTCTGGTACTGTTCGAAATCTCTGCAACTGAGGGCTTGGCCCATGTATTACATTATTTCCTGTAAGCTGCTGCAACCTTATAGACTTCACTAGTGTTCTCTCTTTGGAAAAAAAAACTGTAAATGCCACCTTTGGCAGCTAACATTTATTTATCCTACCTATGTTATATTTAAAAAAAATGCTGAACTAATCTTTTTTCTTTTCTTTTCATTCCTGTGTACACCACTTCAACATTATTTCTAGTCCTTTCTGCAGACTCTGTGATGGGTCATGAACTGTGAACATTTGTTTCATTGGACTGTACTGACTAAACATTCTCTTGTGGACCGTTACTGGGAGGCCAGGGGACTTCTGGATTCATAGACTATTTGCTGCAGCTTTTTTCGTGTTTCTTGTGTTGTGCTCTTTTCTGGCTGTAGTTGTCTTAATCTGTGCCATTGGAAATAAAAAAAAATTCTCACCTTTAAGGCTGCTGCAGTGGCGTAGCAAGCATAACTGTCGCCCGAGGTACGATACCTTTGTGGCGCCGCCCCCCCCCCCCCCCTGAAAAACATATAGTAATATAATATATAGACCCTATATCGGCGCCCTCGATAAACATATAATAACATAATATATAGACCTTATATTGGCGCCCCCCACAAAATAATATACTAATATAATATATATACCTTATATTGGTGCCCTCCCCGAAAAACATATAGTAATATAATATATAGACCTTATATTGGCACCCTCCCCGAAAACATATAGTAATATAATATATAGACCTTATATTGGGGCCCTCCCCTGAAAAACATATAGTAATGTAATATATAGACCTTATATTGGGGCCCTCCCCTGAAAAACATATAGTAATGTAATATATAGACCTTATATTGGGGCCCTCCCCTGAAAAACATATAGTAATATAATATATAGACCTTATATTGGGGCCCTCCCCTGAAAAACATATAGTAATGTAATATATAGACCTTATATTGGGGCCCTCCCCTGAAAAACATATAGTAATGTAATATATAGACCTTATATTGGGGCCCTCCCCTGAAAAACATATAGTAATGTAATATATAGACCTTATATTGTCATCCACCTAGAAAACATATAGTAATATAATATATGGATCTTACATTTATGCCCGGGGCATGATAGACCCCCTTGCCCCCCCTTTGCTACGCCACTGGGCTGCTGTGTACAAATCCTATTGGATTCGCTCACCTCAATGTTAACCGATGGAGAAAATGGCTCCGAGGATTGCAGACTTGGATTGAAAGTTATTTTTTTTCCAAATTGTACTCCGTAATAGAGAAAGAAATTTTACACCTTGGGCCATTTTTCGCTTAAAAGGAAAAAAAAAATGCAAACAATATTTTAAAATATTCGAGGGGGGGGGGATCTGGTCTAGTGTCTTTTAAACTCATAATTTCCTTCGGTGGACGCAATTGATAAAATGAATCCTGTTGTAAGGTGCAGAAAAGTTAGGGCTATCTGAAAATACCATTTTTATTGGATTATCAGCATTTAGGTAGCTGTCAATAGTAGACACATATGCAGTGGCGTATCGAGAGGGGGGCAAGAGGGTCTATCATGCTCCGGGCGCCGCTCGCTGAGGGGCGAAGACCATGGGGGGGAGCGCCAAAAAGGTGTGCCGCACCAATTATGCTCGCTACACTACTGCACATATGCTCCATAGGTTAACATTGAAGTGAGCGAATCCAATGGGGTTAGTACACAGTAGCCTTAATTATCCTGTTAGTGTTAAACTGTGCTCTGTCAAATCGCTTACGTTTTCTTATCGCTTACGCAAATCTTATTTTTTTATTATCTTTTCAAATTTCAAGCTCTTTTTGTTTCCTTCCTTTCTTGTTCACTTGACTTTAATACAATTTCAGCTTATTTTTATTTTAAAATTAATTTTTCACAAAATGTCCGTTATTCTATTAAGTGGGCTATTTCTTAGAAGAGTGTTTCCCAACCTTTCCGACTTGCGACCCCCTACAATACCTTCCTCGCATCCTGAACCGAACCTCCTCCCCCTTGGATATTTTCATTAAAAAATGCCTTAGAGACGTATAGAAAAAACTCTTAAAATTAATTTTCCGTAATTTTATTCTTACTTAATGTTTAATTTAACAAAAATGAAATTAGTAAGAAATGGAGAACATTAAGAAACATTCATCCCTAACTCGAAGCAAGAACAGAACCTCAAGAAAGATGAATGGTCAGCAGTTTCGCGGTGTGAGTTAGGGCGTCCGTCCGCAATCGATGTTGACCACTAGGTGGTCTGGTGTCTGCCAGGCGTTGTCAGCCCGCTAATTTACATTCGGGGCGAATGTCTAACGACTAGTGCCTCTGCATTTGGGTAAAAAATAATGCACTTACCGTGTTGATTCAGTATTAATAACGACTAGCTGAAAACCCGTACTTCGCTACGGAGCACATTCAAATTAAATACAATGGTCAATGTATGCAATTGATGTAAACAAAAAAAATATATTTATAAAAAAATCGTAACGGATATTTTTATAGACAAAATAATTCAGAAGAAAATATTCATATTAAATCTAATAGAACATACTAAAGAATATGGTGCAGTTTGAAGAACATTTCTTTTATTGTATTTTAATTATTTTTTGGATAATGTCCAATCGTCTGCCGCATTAGCAAGAAAATTTTTTTTTGGTCTATTTCGTTGTTATGCACGTGACGATAAATTAATTTAAAGTACCAGAGAAAGAAATCACGTGATCAGCATTTAATAAATTAAATTCTAAAAATGAATCTTTAAAAATTCACCAAAAATCAGAAAATGGAGGTAAAGATTCGAAAAAAATTTCATTTTAAAGAAATTTTTAGGATCTTTTTCGTGATATAAATTTTATAACCCTCAGATTATTATTTTAAATGAAAACTTGAAAAATGTTACAAAAACTGCTTAAAAATTTAATCTAAAGAAATCTCGGGAGAATTTTTCAAAAATCTTTCTTAGTACACCCCTATACTATAAGAAGAATCGCCATGCAAAATTTCAGCCCTTTAGGTCCAGCGGTTTGGTCTGTGCGTTGTCTGTCAGTCAGTTAGGGATGTGTTTTATATATAAAGATAAAAATAGAAATACTCTTACCTAAGCGAAATTGATTCATTCCGTTGGAGAAACTACAATAATAATGCCAAACGTGGCGGCACAGTCTGATGAAAGAGAAACTGACGTTTAGAATTTGTGTACTGTACATAAGTAACTGAGATTTTCATTTACCACCAAATAAAGACGAACTGAGTTTGCGTTTTAAATGCGAGATTTTTTTTTTTTAACTCTTTTCAAAACATTACTGCCCTACAGTTTCATGGTTACTAAATATTGACAAATTGTTTCGGGGAATATCGGTTAAAAGTTATTTTAATTAAATAAAACCATGACGACCTCCCCAGAAACACTTGGCGATCTCCTTGGGGGTCGCGACCCACAGGTTTAGAACCCCTGTTTGAGAGTGATGCATTCATAACTTAAGAGCTGCTCCGAATATTTGAAAAGGTGCCGTTTTTAAAACTTGCTTCGGGCGCCACAATGAATCGGCCCGGGAAAGGTTTATCAATGCGATCTGCCTAAGCGCCTAAATATATATATATATATATATATATATATATAGGCAGATATGTATATATAAATATTTTATATATATATATAAGTGAAACTTCTCTAGCCGGCCACTTTTTTTCGGTACCATTAAATGACGACATTAAAACTCTAGGAGTCTTGTGGAATCCAGGAATATCTATTTTCATTCAAATTGAACACGTCAGTTATACCAGAACTTTTGCACGAAACGTGTTGTTTTATCTAACATGTCCAAGATATTTGATCCCTTGGGATAGGTTTCACCAGTTGTAATCAAATTTAAACTATTCATGCAAGACCTTTGGAAATTAAGAATAGACTGGCATGAAAATCTTCCCGCAGATTTACAGAAAGAGCGGTATATAATTACGTGAAGCCTTACCAAATATTAAAGAAATAAAAATTCCCACTACACCCTGCAACCAAATTCGGAAATCATTGAACTGCACGGATCTAGTGATGCTTCTGAAAGGGCATATGCAGCGGTTTACGTGCGTACTGATGAGATTACAAAGTTACGAGACTAATTACTAGCAAAACCAGGGTCGCACCCTTAAAACTGACTTCTCTTGTGCGATTGGAACTTTGTGGTGAAGTTTTATTAGCTAAACTTATGTACTTCACTTGTCGAGCTTTGCAGTGCAGCAAATGTCCCAAGATATGGTGCTGGACAGATTCAACTATAGTTCTTTGTTGGTTGTCGGCACATCCGAGTCGCTGGAAAACATTCGTGGTGCATAGAGTCGCGAAAATCCACAATTTGTTGCCAGGAGCTCTGTGGAAGCACATCGATGGTAAATTGAATCCTGCCGATTGCGCTTCAAGGGGAATACCACTCATACAGTTGAAAAGCTTTCCTATATGATGGAATGATCCCACATCCCTTTCCATATCAGATTCCATCATCGAACAACCCTTCCAGTGTGATGAAACCAAGGAAGTTCTTATGGAGAAAAATTTTAACGAATTGCATAGCAACTGCAACTACGCAAATAAATGAAACCTTTGTACTCTTGTATAAATTTTCTACACTTTCCAAACTGAAGCTAGTGCCAGCATTTTGTTGTCGCCTTTTCTCCAATTGCAGACTTCCAAGAAAAGAGAGAAAATCCGGATTTCTAACATCAAGAGAGCTTAATCATGCCGTAAAATTTTTGTTAAAATGTGTCCCAGAACATAATTTTCAACCTGAAAAATCTGCCTTGAAAAACTCCCGTTCGCTTCCCCCCAAAAGCACTTTTATCCTCAAATCTGTTCATTGCTGAAGAAGGATTGTTCAGGGTGGGCAGTCGCCTTCGACATGTTAAATTATCTGAAAGTGAAAATTTTCCTTTACTTTTGCCAAAACATGGATTTTTGACTGAATTACTAATTTCTTGGTTGCACATTACAAATTTGCATGCCGGTCCTTAGTTACTTCAGTCAAGCATTCAACAACAATTTTGGGTAATCTCAACTAGAAGAGCTCTTTGGAGAGTCACCAGGAATAACATGTGCCAAAATACAAGCTTCCACTTCCAAACAAATGATAGGAAATCTGTCGTCTGCAAGAATTAGGGCCTGTTCACATGAGTCCGTTGGAATTGCGACCAAAACGAAAGATAATTAATTAGTGAACCATCGAAAAGCTTAATACTCAATTTTGGGTATTTATAGTACTTAGGTTTACTATCCTTACTCAATGACTCATTCAACAACAATTTTGGGTAATCTCAACTAGAAGAGCTCTTTGGAGAGTCACCAGGAATAACATGTGCCAAAATACAAGCTTCCACTTCCAAACAAATGATAGGAAATCTGTCGTCTGCAAGAATTAGGGCCTGTTCACATGAGTCCGTTGGAATTGCGACCAAAACGAAAGATAATTAATTAGTGAACCATCGAAAAGCTTAATACTCAATTTTGGGTATTTATAGTACTTAGGTTTACTATCCTTACTCAATGACTCATTCTGGTTTATATTTTTTATAACTGATCCGTCACTACTTAAAATCTCTGAGACCAAACGTTTAATTGTTATGTAATCATCAGAATATTTTTCGCATTCTTCAATTTCGGCAAAAACTAAGGGCCTGTTCACATAGGAGTCCGTTGAGTAGCGTTAAGGAAAATATGACGTTGAGACGAAAATAAACCAATCATAGGCGTTAAAAATTTCATTGCTAATCGTTTGGAGGCATATGATTGGTTTATTTTCGTCTCAACGTCATCTTTTCCTTAACGCAACGCAACAGACTCCTATGTGAACAGGCCCTTACGCTGCCACGTCCATTTCTAAGATGGGATGTGGATTTCTCTGGCCCCATTACCACTCGAATGCCAAAGGGTACCAGATCCCAAAAGATGTAAAGCATACTTAACTCTTTTTGTGTACTTTGCTACCAGAGCAATTCACTGGGAACTGGTCAGCGAGCTATCCACCGACGCTTTTCTCGTAGCTTTGAAAAGATTCATATCTCATCGATGTAAATGTGCGGACATTTATAGCGATTGCGGCACAAACTTTGTGGGTGCGAAGAAAAAAACTCGATGAACTGTCTGTTCTGGCTGCATCTCACAGCTATAATGAAGCGATTGCTCGATACTTGTCAGAGGAAAGTACTAATTGGCACTTCGATCCACCAACTGCTCTTCATATTGGAAGCAAGCATAAAGTCGCTAAAGTTTCATCTTAAACGCGTAATAGCAAATGTAATCCTAAAGTATGAAGAACTTTATACCATCATAGACATACACATTAAATTGCATAATAATGAATTTTTCACCTATTACAAAGAATGAAGAACTGTAGTTTAATTTGATTATTTGTAAAGTAAGGCGGAGATCGCAGCATTTTCTTTTGTAAGAAAAATATAAAAAGTTGAAACAGGAAACCATGATTTGTTGAGAAAACTATGGTATGGTAATGCCCCACCCCTCCCTCTAAAACAGGCAATAAACCCAAAGATAAACAGTTTAATGATATTTCTTTTATAGATAAGAGATATATTAAAAAATATAGAAAAAAAATTAAATTTTTACAACACCATGATAGTCTCTAACTGTCATTTTTCTTATCCTTGAATTTCCATTACCACCAGCAAACAACAACGCAAAAAACCTCATTACACAACAATAAGGTTTATTTTAGGGTGATTAAATTAAAATCTAATTCTATTAGATTTTTAATTTAATCATAATTTAGAATTGGGCATTATTTCTCACTAATATGACGTAGCTTAGTTCTAATATAATATAACATTCTCTAAACAGAGCGAAGAAACTTTTCAATGACATCGTTTTCGGCAGATTTGCAACTATCCGAAAAAATTGAAACATAATACTTTTTCATTCTTTGGTTTTGTAAGAAAAGACAATTACGTTAGCACTACTCTTTGATAAAAAAAATTTATTGTCATAATATAGTTTTTACATTTGGTACAAACGTTTTGAAGAAATTATTGGAGACTCAAATCTTACAAAACCAATGTCTATAATTACTTTTTTAAAAATCGTTAATGATAAAAAATATTTAAATAATATTGAATTAAATGCATGGTTCTAAACTTAATGAAGAAAAACTATGAATTCTAAGTTAAATACTTATAACTTTCTAATCTATCAACCCGCCATTTTTTTTGACAAACTTTTTTGATTCTACCGCTACTCATGTCAAGAATTTCGAATTTGAAAAGTAAAATCCTATTAAAACCCTTTTTTTAAAAAATTTGTCTGAGTAATTTATTATTAAGCCGCGCCATTCGAAACACATTTGTTCACTCACCAATTAGATGGAAATCTCATCAATAGTTTTCGAATACAGCACCAAAGTGCAGGATTAATTTCGAGGATTTGAATTTAATATCTCAATATACTCATATTAGAAGCTTTTCAAGCTTGAAGTTCTTTAAACAATACAGTCGAACCCCGTTATAACGAACTTCAAGGGACCAAAGGTTCACAAAATGTATAACTCATTTGTTGCTATGTGTATTCAATAATGATGTATTAAAAAATGATAAAATCTATTAAAAATCACCATTAATGAATTAAATTGACTAAAATCGATAACATTAAACTGATACAATACTAATTAAACTAAACTAATTAAAAATGAAAGACAAATGGATATAAATTAATTTTACCTTTAATTCTTGTTCACTGTTTTGTTACAGAAATAATCGGTAATCTTCTGCTGACGTGATACCGATTTCAAAAACATTATATGAATTTCTTTGTCCAGTACGTCAAATGACTGCAACACTCTTTCTTCCACTGTTTGTGTGGAAAAAAACTTATTAATTACACGCATTGCTGCTGTAGCATCTAAGATGGTGGGAATTTCATCATTTATGTGCTCCTCTTCATCAGCATCAGATGCAAAATCTTCGATTTCAGAATGATTCATTTTAATTTCTTCCACAATATCTTCATCAGTCGGATTTTCACATGTAATGATTTCATCATCAAATGTTTCGAACAATTGCATGTCACAATACGAGAATGAGGAAATATTGTGTTTTTCTATCCACATCGCGATAGGTAAATCTTCTTCTTCTTCAACATTCTTTGCTAGGCCAGCATGTCGAAAACATTTTCTAATTGTAGAATCTGTAACAAGCCGCCAAGATTTTTCGAGCATTATAAGTGCATCAAGAAGAGAAACGTCACATTTTACATTTTTATCATATCCTTCTAAAATTCGTAAAATGAGCTGCTTCCTGTAATGACATTTAAGGCTTCTGATGACACCCTGGTCCATAGGCTGTACTACAGAAGTTGCATTCGGGGGAAAGAGTACAATTCTAATCGATTGTAACTGTTTATCGTTTTTGTGTGCACTACAATTGTCAAGCATAAGTAGAATTTTCCGTTTTTTAGCTGAAAGTTCACGATCCCACTTTCGAAGTTCTTTTTCAAACAGTTCCTTAGTCATCCACGCCTTACGGTTAGCTTCATAAGAAACAGGAAGCCGTTTGATATTTTTGAAGCATCTGGGGTGTTTAGATTTTCCAATTACTAGAAGCTTACGACGTTCAGTTCCACTCATATTGGCACACACAAGAAATGTGATTCTGTCTTTCGACAATTTTCCGCCGTTACATTTCTCTCCATTAAATTTTAATGTCTGGTTTGGTGTCATCTTGTAAAACAGTGCAGCTTCATCAGCATTAAATATGTCATTCTCGTCATATTCACTAGAGATGTCATTCCAAATATTTTCTTTCCACGTATCGATGTTGGATGCTGAAACATCTCCTGATTCTCCGACAATTTTTCCGGAAGATATGTTGTTCCGCTTCTTGAATCTGTTTAACCATCCATTAGAACACGAAAATGGAATTCCAAATTTACTGGCAAATTCATCAGCTTTTGACTGAAGCATTTGCCCAGAAATTGGTACATTTTGGCTTCTTTGAATGCTGAACCATTTTAATAAAGCTTCTTCCACTTCTTGATGGTCAGCTTTTCTTAATTTTTTTTGGGAGTTCAAATTTTTCTCGAAAGCAGAAAGTATGCTTTCTCTGTTTTTCCATATTGTTCCAACTGTAGATTTCGATAAATCTTTTTTTCGGCAAATGTCAACTAGGCTACCTCCATTTTGTATTTCTCTTATGATATTTACTTTTTCTTCGATGCAGAATACTTTACGCTTGCTCGACATGATGTACCTAATGATTTCTTAAAAGCGAATTTTTAACTTGTGATAAACACTCAAATAGGTGAATTAGATGAAATGACTTCCCTTCCACCTGCGTGTGGAAATGAATCTTCCGGCTCGACCCTGAGCTGACCTTTCCCCTTGTTCTCGGGTGCGCATATGCTATACTGTTCATGCTTTTACTTGTTCTCCTCGAGCGTTTGGTGAACCTTTCCCCTCCCCTCCCTCCTCTTACGGTGGTTTCGCTTACCGAATTACTGGCGGGATTACAACTGCAGAGTGGCTATCGTAAAAGGGAAAGAATGCAGATGTTTCTACCCTTGAATAAACAGACTTATCGCTGATTTACTCCGTGTTTCACAAGCTGACATACATTTCCATATGAAATCAGAGTCGAAGTCATGTTTTCACAACTGCGGAAAAATAAAAAAAAATCAGTCGACTGAAAAAAAAGGTTCGTTATAGCTGATTCTTAATATTTCGGAGGTTCGCTATAAAAGGGTAAATTAGCATTAAATAGAATAGGAAAACGGCGGGACCAAAAATTTCGTTCGTTATATCCCAGGTCCGCTATAACGGGGTTCGACTGTATATATATCTATAATCCATCCATTCATTCACTTTTTTCTTTCAAAAGCATCAACCGCTCTGATGAAAAGTTCATTGGCCGCAACAAAATTGTTCACGGCGAAACGTTGCCACTCTACTGTTATAAGAATTTGTTTGGTGTTTTCGGAAAAGAACTTGATGGCACTCTCCAATAAATCCCTCTCGCCGTGTCTCGTCGCCAGGTCGACGACGCCGCATATCGAAGTTGTCGACAGCGAGGCCTCGAGGAACTGGACGCACACCTCCTTCAGCTCCGGGAAATCATACTTGTCACCGGCGTAATAGAGTCCCGTCGCTTTGCTTGGCGATAGATCTTCCACTTTCCCCGTGTAGACGTAGTTGAGAAAATCGCCAAAAGAGTCGGGGTCACAATCGTCGATGGTGATGGAACCATCTTCGCTTTCTTTCATCTCGTGCTTAAACATTGCCGCGAATACTGGAGAGCGGGCTCGAAGCATATTCTTGTGGGCCCTGAACGTCTGGTTCCCGACTTTGATGACGACATCGTGGTCATCCCCAGTAAGGAGTAAATCTTGGAGATGCTTCTGCAACCTGGAGTCAACTGCAAAACAAAAACTTTTTAGAATCTAGGCATACAGAAGGTCGTTCGCACTTATGGAAACGATGTTGAAATTAATTTTTGTCATTTGCATTTTGAAATAAAAATTTGGCAACTTCAGAATAATCGTCTGCTACTGTTTTGTTTTGATTGGAATGTAAAATAAAAGATTTATTTTGAAAATGGCTCCTAAAATTGATAGTTGTCTCGAAGGTTACGTAACTGCGGTTTCCGAGGAGAAATATCCGTATCAACAAATTATAAAGTGGTGAAAAAATCGCGATTATGGCATTTCGAAAAAAGGTATTTATAATATATTAAATATGAAAGGAAAAAAAGTCTAACTGAAAGTAAAAATGAAAACATGACCGTGAAACCTCATCCTAAGACTGTTCGAACGCAGGTAAATATCAAGAAAGTGAAGTATCTGATCCTAAAAGAAAATCAAAGATCCATTGCACCGAAACTAGGCAGCGGCGTAGCGAAGGGGGAGGGGGGGGGGCAAGGGGTCTATAATACCCCGGGTGCAACTCACAGAGGGGCGCCAAATGATCCTTTTTACTAATTCTATATATTATACATATTACTATATGTTTTTCGGGGGAGGGGCGCTGAAAAGGTATCGTGGAGTCAACTGTAAAACAAATACTTTTTAGAATCTAGGCGTAAAAGTAAGTCGAGTTCATTTCCCCCCAAAACCAAAGATATATTCTTTATTTTGGTTAAACCTTAGTTCATGGGTCGCGTCAGCTGAAAACTTAAATCTTTTATACCCATACTTAAATCCAAGGGCCTTAGTTTTGGAGTATGCGACAATTTCGCAGTGTGAATATGGCGCTATCATGTCGCAAATTTGAAAAATCTACCACTAAACATTCAAGATATTTTCTTCAACCCTGCAACTAACTAGCCCCAAAACTAATTTTGAGCGACCTCAGTGATTTGGAGTAGGGTCAAGCTCCCACATCAGGGATAAGCACTACTACCAATGAACGTTATAGTGGGGTAAGAATAAGCGTCATGATAACGTCATTTCCATAAGGCGAAATTCTTGTATCCCCCGAGACTAAGGGCCTGTTTACAAAGAATCCGTCAGCGTCACCGTTATTCGTATTGACATATTTTAAACCAATCACAGGCCTTAACAATTTCGTAGCTAATCGTTTGGAGGTTTGTAATTGGTTAAATATATTTCAATACGAGGAACACTGGCGCTGACAGATGCTATGAAAACAGGCCCTAAGGCCCCAAGGTATATGGATATAGGGGTTGAATGTGCAATTAGTGGATCATTTATCTAAAAATGTTCTCACTAGCTGAAACTTGTTCCCCGTATGTGTACAGAGGGAGTGTTAAAGTAATAGATTTTGACGTTATCTTGTACGCGAAACTCTTAATTTTGAAAACGGTGCAAAATTGCAATTTCAAAAGTTATACTATTGTTTCCTACTCTACGCAAAACGGAAACCACAGTTTATTGAAAGTCGACCCTACAGTAGGTAAAACTTTTTCTCAAAGATGTAACTAATTACGAATACTTCGCAAGACTACAGCCAGGGAAATGTTGATGTACTTCACGGCTCACAATAGATCTGATGCGGGAGAATGTATTTATTTTCTGATAGCGTTTACAATTATAGAAACTAAAATTTTGGATTACAACTAATGTATATATAAAAAAGTTGAAGAATTACTAAGAAATGTTACTTAAAGGAAAAAAAAATGATGCTGAACTCATATCCATTTACATTGAAGAGGAAAGCTTTAAAGTACATCTTTATTAAAAAAGATGTTATGTTTCGCGATGAGACCCAAAAACCGATTTTTAAACATTTCATTGACGAAATTATATGTAACATCGTTAGTTCTAATATATGACTTCTTTAAATATGGACTTTAAGTCCTAGTTCACATTTACACCATCAACGTCGGCGGTATTCACATCGAAAAACCTTTAACCCACTGGCCTCCAAACTATTTGCTACGAAATCATTAAGGTTTGCGATTGGCTAAAATTATTTCGCTGCGAGTAACGCTGATGCAGTGTGAGCAAGGCCTAAGGAATCACTATCATTTGGTTACATAATTACAAAATAATAAAATAAATGTAATTTTTTATCTTAGCATTTAATTAGTTTTATTTGTTTATTACTTATTATGATTACTGCCGTTCATGCAAGACTAAGTTACGAACACGGTAGCCAAAGTATTTTTTTGATTATTGATATTAGTTACTATTATAATTATTTGACCAATACGCTACTGCTTTGCACTGCTCATAGAACCTTATTTTGTTCTATGCATGACGCAAGTGATTTTGACGGGTAAAACCTCCGCAAAACACATGTTCTTTGTTAAATAGACACATATACATAGCTATTGTCCCGAGGTAGTATAAAGTATCAAGCATCTCACAAACAGACAAACATAACAGCATATTTGCATAAACTTAACAATTCAAATCATAGTAGGATTGTAACTCATTAGGCTTACAACAATACTATCTAGTAGGTATTAACTAAAACTTCGTCGAAGTTCACACAATAAAAAGGCCCAAATCACTGCACAAAACATGACTATTACACAGGAACGTATTTTATTCCATCTCTCACCGTCTCATTTTACAAATGGGATAAATATCGTTTTCATTGGGAAAACAGTGTTGCCGATTCATTCAGATGAAAAATGATATTTCAGAAACCAACAAAACCACCGAGTCAGGAATTCACAGTACATGCTACTACAGGATTACAGAAAGCCTAAAGCTGTTCCTACGTATAAAGAACAAAAACGTAGGGTCAGTTCACATAGAATACGTCAGCGTCAGCGTCAGCGTCACTCGTATTTAAATATATTTAACCAATTACATACCTCCAAACGATTAGCTACGAAATTGTTAAAACCTGTGATTGGTTTAAAATATGTCAATATGAGTAACGCTCACGCTGACGGATTCTATGTGAACAGGCCTATAGGGAAAAGTACAACGAATTGAGCAGTGGCGCACCCAGGATTTTTTTTTTTTTTTTTTTTTTGGGGGGGGGGGGGCGAGATGAACGAATAAAAATATTTATAATGCATGGGGGGGGGGGGGGCTGAGATGAACGGATAAAAATATTTTAATGCAAAATCAATATTCATAATGCAATTTTTATTTCTTTGGGGGGGGGGGGGGTCAGGGCCCCTTCCCCCCCTCCTGGGTGCGCCACTGGAATTGAGATTGAAGCTTCCGGTAAATGTTCGGTTTCTGACCTTCGGCAATGTTCGTGATATGATGCTAAGAGTCCACTTGAGAGAAGGTCTCGAGATTAGTCTCAGGGTATTGTCCATTTGAGATCACTTATGCTCTCGAGACAGTTTCGTGAGACTCGACAGTCACTGCAGTCTCGTGACCAGGAACATTTCGTATCGACTTGAGAGTCAACTCGCAGTCAGTTGTGTAATTTGATCGCAATTTGTTTATTTTTTATCTTTTTTTTCCAAATGGATTCGCGTCAGGCTTTTATAATTGCGTATAAAATTGTGAAAAAGCGGAAAGCGAAAAAAAAAGGGAGTGTTGGGTAAGAAAATGGACGGATCGACGAATTGAATTTCGAGCTTATTCACCACTCGTAAATGAGCTGCGGTTGGAAGATGCGCAACAGTTCAGAAATTTTATTCGGATGTCTGCAGTGCAATTTGAATTGCTTCTAAATTTAGTAAAACACCAGATTGTCAAGCAAGATACAAAATTACGTGATGCAATTCCTGTTCATGACAAATTAATGGTCACACTTCATTTTCTGGCTTCAGGTAAGCATATTCAAGCGAATAATCAAGCACAGTAGAGTCCCGCTACATATTTTAGCTATTTTTTATGAATACATCTTTTCCTTCAGCTTAATTTTATTATCAATACTACAAACTGCATACGTAGATCTAAGTTTTTGACCTAACAAAATAGGGTCAACAAAACATAACAACTTTGTGACTGAACAATAAAACTTAAAATTTATTTATTGTACAGCACTACAAAACATAGCTGTAACAGACTCACAAATAAACGAATAATACTCTTAAAGTACCAACTAACAACTGAAGGGAAGGAAACAAAAGAAAATGACCATCACAGTTTTTAAATTTTGTCGCAAATTCTTCGAATATGCTCATATTTCTATCGCGATTCCTGTATAATTTATGTTTCACGTTTCATAAGAACTCCTGTCCCTCATAAAGATTGATTTACTCCACCACTTCATCATCAGTCCACTCTCTTTTATCTGGTACAGCCTTCCTTTCGCTCATTTTGAAAAATTATTTACCGATTTATATTTATTGAGAAATAAAAATTAAATTAAAAGAATGAAATCAAGCCTCAGCTGTGACAAAAATCTTCCAGCAATGACGGAAGACTAAGTCACGAGAGCAGGAATGAGCATGTCCACTTGTGACAGGTGCAGTCTCTGATACTTGCACCTGCTTGTCTTCGAAACCGCCCTTATCCATTTGTGAGTCTAGTCTCAAGACTGTTTTGTCCCAAGTGGACACTTAGCCTGAGAAGGGTAGATCGGGGAGAGGTCGTGAGAGTTCAGCCGCCTCAGTCCAGTTAGAATACAAGTAATGTTTGTTGAATGGCAGACTAGTCGTTGGCATTTTCCAAGCTCCGTGACGTCATTAGCCCATGCATTAAAGAGCATAGTTTTTCTAGGCCATCGACAGACTGGAATTTTAGGAAGAGAGGATATTATTGGTAAAGGATATTGTGGTAATGTTTGTCTTCGGGAAATGTAGCATCGAGGTGATTATTTCCACCAGCAACTGACGATCATGTGTATGGCTTATTTTAATGGGGAATTATCGTCAATATTCATCAGAAATCAAGAGGACTTAAAAAAAAATCCATAGCTTTGAAAAGATAAAAGCTTTTCAAACCTAAGTTGACATAGCTCTTACCTTTTGTGTCATGACTGGCATCATTTTCTTCCCTGCCCGTGGCGTCCGATTGTTCTTCCGTTTGTGTTTCTCGGGAAACCAATTCTTTTTCTAGAGAAAGAGAGAAAAGGAATATAATGACCTGTTTATTTATTTAGCATCATTTCTTCGATGTACAGCTCCTGACTGCCTCGTTAGACGCCATTTTGTTTTCAAAATCTTGCCAAAATATACGCCCTGCAATACATTTGTTGCTGTTTCAATGCCAGTTTAAAAAATACGTTTGATAAAATTCCCCTGTTTAGCTACTTCAAGAATTTTTTTATTTTTCTTTCAAGCTGATGCGTTGCATACAAGCATGATAATACATAATTCCGCGAAAAGGGTTTTTCAGATGAACTATTCATGCCCAATAGGTTCTACTGTACATATAATTCAAATTTTCAGGATGTTGAGCGGCATATAATTCTGAATTTCCCTTTCCAGTGGTGAAGATTATATTTACTGATCAGGGGGTAGTTTTGGCTCACCCATATGGTGTCCCCATGGAAAGCAACCAACGATTCATACTCTATACCCTTTCAGTATTTAGAAGGAGCGAGATCATTTTATGAAAAGTTCGTACCATTTCTAAAAATGTTTCAATTCGAAGAAACTTTGTTTCAACCACAGAAAGTTATAAATCAAAATCGTTCCGAAAAATTTGCTTTATTCCAACAATGATTCACAAGCTTCAGTGGCGCACCCAGGAAGGGGGGGGGCGGGCAAGGGGCCCTGGCCCACCCCAAAGAAATAGTAATTGCATTATGAAATTGATTTTGCATTATAAATATTTTTGTCTTTTCATCTCGCCCCCCCCATGCATTATAAATATTTTTGTCTTTTCATCTCGCCCCCCCCCCCCATGCATTATAAATATTTTTATCCGTTCAACTCGCCCCCTCCCCAGGAAAAAATCCTGGGTGCGCCACTGATAAGCTTTGATAAAAAATAGATTATTTTAATGAAACGTTAAGACAAAGAAATAATGTTACTGTACTGGTAAGTTTCTCGTGTGATTGTGACGGAGTAGAACTCTCTGCGGAAAGATGGGAACGTTTCTCGTCTTTGGCACTGCGGGCCGCCAGACTGTCTGCTGTTGACTCACGAGTGAAAAACCCTGCACCTAACAGAAAAACAAGAAATACGATTTATGACGCATTACATCACGCGATTAGACACATAATCCTGGAACAACTGGTTAATTGGCGTAAAACGTGAACAAGCGTTCCAAATCCTACAGTAAGATTTGGAACGCTTACTCGTCACGCTGTTAGAAGAGCGTTTGCTGAATAAGACCTGGTTGAAATTGCTTGCATATATTGTTGACATGACCCGTGATTGGTTTGATATATCATGCAGTTATTGGGTTGAACACTGTCATTTTGGTAAGATTTTTTATCGCCGACGCTCCGCTCCGCTCCGGAGCAACGCCAACAGGGCCTTACAGAATTACTTGCGTAAAGAATACTAAACAACACATCTCGAACGTACGAGATTACCTTCGACCTAGGTTTCGCTGCTCTTGTTAAGGGGGTGCATCAGGAGACCTCGCAGATGTACGATTCAATGTTAATGAATTGCGAAATAATATTTCGCATACCGGGTTACCTAATGAATATTTTTGAATTCTGTTTTTGGAATCTGAAAGTAGGCTTCCAAGATAAATGCGGGGCTTTGCAATTTTTTTTTATTATTATTCAAAATATTTTTAAAATTAAGTTACATTTTCAAATTTCCAAAACGAGAGACATTGCTTGCTAAAATGCTCTGTAAGAAAATAACTGATAATAATTTAAAAATTTGAAAAACAAGACGCAAATCTTGAAACTTCAGGCATTTTTTAAAGATAATTTTGGCATTTTTTGTGTTAATAGGTAATTAGTATTCTAAATAATAATTTTGCGTTTCCAGCTGTAAAACGTGAGTTTTCGCCTCAAACTCCTCCCCTCATTGAAGTGGGGGAAGTTAGCTACCTTCCCCCTCGACCTTCAACCTCCGTGTCCAGCGGAGGTTCTATTTATAGATGTGAAGCAGATGGGGTGGAGGGATTATTTCCGGTTGTACATATTCATTTTATTTTGTGCTTGCTAGTGAATTTCGAGATCCACTGGATAGAATAGTAATAATGTTTCTCTCATTCTCTAAGTCAGTGGTCTTCAAACTTTGTTAATTTAAGGAACTCTTATGAGTATAAAATTATTTCACGGAACCCGGGATCATAAACAATAAAATATTCATAATCTAGGTTGTACGTATAAAGAAAAACGTTTTAATATTCTTTTATTACATTATAATAAAAGTTAACAAAGTATAACAAAATAAAGTTAATATGTACAAATAAAATTTTCAGTTTTAATGACTGGGATTAGTTTCCTTTGTTTTGTACAAAACGTTAAAGTCGGGTTCTGTTGTCCTTATTTGTAAACGTATTTCATGTTCAGCTTCTAATTTATTTCTGTATTTTGATTTTGTTCCGACATATGTTGAAAGCGACTTTTCGTACAAATATGTTGTAACGAAGGACATTAAGACTTTTATAGCTTTTGCAGAAATTTGAGGATATTCCATGTCAATTTTTAACCAAAAATGAATTTGAATATTTTTATTTATAATAACATATAAATATAATTTTTATAATTTTGACATATATAATTTTTATTTTTTTTCTTCTCGCTCGTATCTGCATTTTAACATAGAATATGTTGATTTTAAAATAATGCATTAAATAATGCAAGTTTTAAAATAATGCATTTTTTTTAAAAACTGAAAAATGCCCCAAGGTGTAAAATTTTTTTCTCTAATACGAAGTACAATTACTACTCTCTTTCTGTTCTATCTTAATTCTTATGTGTAATGTGTTATATATTGTGTTCGTTTGGTAAAAAATTTTGAAATCATTTTACGAGGAACGAAATGAGAAATATATATGTTTTGTATCAGTCGTTTATAAATTAGGATCTCTTTTCTCGTGATGACGTTTGCAATGCTTTCTGGAAGACTCCAGAAAAGAGCAGTATGCTTATGTATTGCTCCCTAATATGCACTGTGTTCTCACGATGAAAAATTTAACTGCATTTTACGAGAAACTGTAATTGAGCAATATGTCTGTCTTTAGTTCACTTTAAAGTTATCTACTGTGTTCCCATGGTGATGACTTTCAATGTATTTGCGATATTTTTCATAATAGTAAACTTATTACAAACATATGATAACTGAAAAAAACTGCAGAAATTCACATTTTTTTTCCCTACAATTTATTAATTTTTTCATTAGCTCTATGCGTGAGGATTGAAAGTTTTAAAAAGTTTCCATTAAAAGTTGGGTTATAGGTTTTTTTTTTGAGATACTGTTTGATTTTTTACTTATCGTTTTTGACTTAGCACCTAACACATCATATTATATCTAAGAAATTGATAAAATTTCTGCAGTATCCTTGTTTGTTGTCAAGAACACGCACACTTGTAAATAGAAGCGAAAAGGATTTTATTAATTGATCTTATTGAAAAATAGTGTTGGCCACAAAAGCAATTCTTTAATGCATGACAATTTTCCTTTTTTATTAAAAAACTAGCTGGTTGTCCTTCGTTGCCCGGGTATTTATTCTTCCCAATTTTTTTTATTACACAGAAAAAGGAATGGATTTTACCTATAGTGTAAAACCTAAGTAATTGAATTTACAGGTATTTAAAAGTAAATACAGTATACAAATGATAAAGTAAAATTACAAATTCACACTATTATTAATTTAACTCAAAACTTGATTATAAACAGCATTTTTAGTTTCCTGTATTCTTCTCAGTGACTCCGAAAACTATGGATTCGACACTACTCTCGGACACTTTTGAAATTTGTTATCCCCCTCCCCCCAATGCTGATTGGAGGCTGAACTTGCATTTAAATGGCATCGGGAGTGTCCCTAATCGTCGCAGCGACCCCGAAAACTATGGTTTCGACACTACTCTCCTGTATATTGGACATTATTTTCACCCCTTCCTTCTCTCCTCCCCCCAATGCTGATCGGGGGGGGGGCTGACCTTGCACCTAAACGGTATCGAAAGTGTCACTATTCGTTTCAACGACCCCGAAAACTATGGATTCGACACTAATATCAGTCGTTTTCTATTATTTTTACATGTTCCCCTTACCCTCTGCCTCTCTAGGGGTGCCTTATCCCCCAGTGTTCCTTTCCAGATTGTAAGTGATATGTGTACCAAGTTTGGTTGAAATTCTTCCAGGCGTTCCAGAGTGATGCTGGAACATACATACATACTTGCATACACACACACACACACATACATACATCTATATATACAAAACAGTTCCGTAACTGACTAACTGATATATAATGCACAGGCCAAACCGCAGGACCTAAATGGCTGAAATTTTGCAAGGGGATTCTTATTATAGTGTAGGGGAGCACTAACAGAAATTTTTGAAAAATTCTTAGATTTTTTTAAATTAAATTTCTAAGCAGTTTTTAAAATATTCTTTAAAGTTTGCATTTAAAATAATAATCCGAGGGTTATAAAATTTATATCACGAGAAAGATCCGAAAAATTCCTTCAAAAGGAAATCTTTTTGAATCTTTACCTCCATTTTCTGATTTTTGGTGAATTTTTAAAGATTAATTTTTAGAATTTAATTTATTAAATGCTGATCACGTGGTTTCTTTTCTTTTTGTGATACTTTAAACTAATTTTACGTCACTTGCATAACAGCAAAATAAATTGACAAAATTTTTTTCCCTTCTAAAGCCGCAGACGATAGGACGTTATCCAAAAAAATATTAAAATACAGTAAAATAAATGTTCCTCAAACTATACTATATTAACTATATTCTTTAGTATGTTCTATTAGATTTAATTTCAATATTTTCTTCTACATTATTTTGTCTTTAAAAATATCCGTTACGATTTTTTTAATATATATATATATTTTTTGGCATTAATTGCATACATTGACCGTTGAATTTAATTTGAATGTACTCCGTAGCGAAGCACGGGTATTCAGCTAGTTTTTATATGTATAGATATGTCTGGGACTCACAAAAACAAAAGAAACATATTGAAAGATAACTAAATACACTAGCAACCACATTCAAATTTTTGCCATATGACTACAGGTACAGTATATGAGGTGATATTCTATCGCGACAGCCAGGCTTCACAAACAGAAACGGAAGTAGTTACGTAATGGGAAAGGCAATATTTAGGCCTTCTGATTGGAAGAATATTCGAGGAGAGTAACCGCCCCTTTCCTGGCAACACTGGAGCATGTTTTCGATGCAAAATTATATTTTTCGACTGAGGCATCCCCTTAAGGACTCATCAGCGAGGCATTACCGACGAGCACGAAGGACGGGTTTAATGCATTTTGTCCTATTGGAGGACCTCAGACCAAACTAAAATTACATTACGGTGTTTCTTTCCGTAGAGAGAATTTCTGACGTCAATTTATCCCGTGATTTGATATGTCATTTTTGGAAGGATTAGGTCATTGGCACAAAATGCAAGCAAATAAATCTTAAAGCAAAAAGATACAAATGCATTACGGGAGATAAAATTACATTATGGTGTTTCTTTCCGTAGAGAGAATTTATCACGTGATTTGACATATCATTTTTGGAAGGATTAGATAATTGGCACAAAATGCAAGCAAATAAATCTTAAAGCAAAAAGATACAAATGCATTACGGGAGATAAAATTGCATTATGGTGTTTCTTTCCGTAGAGAGAATGTCTGACGTCAATGTATCACGTGATTTGACATATCATTTTTGGAAGGATTAAGTCATTGGCACAAAATGGAAGCAAATAAACTTTAGAGCAAAATATGAACGTCGGGAGAAAAGCTTTTAGTAAATAAAAGAGTTATTTTCGAGAAGGATAATTTAAGTCCTCTGAATAAACTAAAGAATCGAGAAAAAAGTTGTTTTAAAATATTTGTTATTCCTCCATTACTTTTCTTCTCGTTTTAGGAAACAAAGGCCTTGTAAAGGTCAGATACTGTTTATGACAGTGTTGCATCATGTGATCGGACTTATAATCGAGGAATGATTAGTTAAAAAATGTAAGCAAAAAATAAGGATTTGTTGATATCGCTTACGGAGCGTCAGTGATGGAAATGTTAACCCATCACAGAGGTCAACGCAATGACTCCGTGATACGTCAAACCAATCACAAGTTCTGTCAACAGTCTCGGTGGCAACGGACGAACGCTAAGGTACTCCGGAAATAGTGTCAACGAGGCCTAATACAGTACGATGTAAACGTTGTTAGAAAGTCGTTTTCTAAATGGAGGAATTTTTGTTTTGAAGAAATAATTTACGACATCACAAAGAAAAAAAACCCTAAAATTTGAGAAAAAAGGCTTTTTTCAAATATTCCTTTTCCCGCGAACACTTTTTTGTTTCTGTTGTTGGGAGTCAAAGATTATATGAATCGCACATGAAACACAATAAAATGGAACAAAGTAACCTCTAATTTTTATCAATAAATAATCCTGAAACGCCTGGACTTTCACTGCTCATTGGTTAACAAAAAGAATTCAGATTCTAATTTCAGTACTGAATACAAATGTAAGTTTATTTCGTGATACGGTAATTAAATTATTTAAATCTTTTTGAATTAAGTATAAGTACCAGTTATTTTTCATTAGTTTTGTATTTCTGTGACCACATGCGATAATGCTCTCGGCAATATTTGAGGATTTTTTGTTGTTAGGACATCTTTGAAAATACTTGATAGTTTACCTTAATTTTTTTTTCTATTTACTAATTTTCTAAACAAAATGAAAACGATTATAATATTTAGCTCACATATGGTTGCGATTTGAAATGAGCCTGCCCTCTTCCGTCTAAATTTAATAAGGAATAAAAAACTTTAAAACATAATTAAAATTCTTATAGAGAGAATCCTCTGTCGAGATTTTAATTTTTTCTTATATTGAATTTCTGGGGATATTGTATTTTTATAAATACTGAGCAAAGTTTATTCATAACATAGAATAACAGATAAACAAAGAATTAACATTACACGAGAGCTTGAGGTAGTCTCTTGGTAGAGCTCTGGCTTTCGGAGTTGAAGGTACTCGGATCAATTCGCGACACTCGCCATTCAATACCTCCGTGTCTAGGCCGGATATGGGCACGTTAAACCCGTAGAACGTGCTACGGGTCATAAGTCTTACTATGAGGTCAGAGAGGGTGGGAGGAAACTACTTGTTTCTTTAGTTATACGTCATCGGAGTGAGGCGGCCATCTTGGAGACATTTGGAGAACAAAACTAAGAAACCCTATGGAGATTAACATAGCCACTATTTTGCGGAGACTTTTATTCGAAATCTATTCATACTTAGCGGATTTCCTACTATGTAAACCTTTAAATATTGAAGATCTATGATTTTTGAAAAGATTACGCCTGGAAATACCGTTTTTAACGAGAAAAACAATAAATATTATTCAGTTTCGAATGTTGCTATGCCAAAATCTGCCAAGAAGGCGATATCCGTATTCAAATAGAATATTATGATAACCCTTGTATGGCAACCTTGTATACCAAAACTGTACGAAAAAGATGCCAAATCATTTTGAGATTGTTAGAAAAGTTCGTATTCTTGTGAAAGTGACGAGTTGTGTGTCTACGAAAGATTGTGATACTTTTTTTGTGCTAAAATTTCAACTTAATCAAACGAGAGGATTAAGATGCTCTTAAGCTTTCTCAATTATAGACGTTCTATTACGACTTGTCTGGATTAATACATGCTTGTGTTCATGCATCAATGAAAAATTAAAATTTACCATGTTGTGTTTAATTTTGTTGCTGATTCTTTTTTCTCAAATCTTGGTTTGCCTTTTGAAAAACTCAACATGCTCTGTTAGAGATCAGTAAGTATTTAGAGATATTTATAAATTCGACTTTTTTGATTTGAAACATTTTAAATTCTCCCACTCTCGATAACTTTCGAAGAACTTTCCTGAAGGTTTTCGAAATCAATAAATAATCATCGTTTGATTAAGTGCGAAATGTGACGTTTATATACTGTAGGTCATAATTAAAAAAATTAAAATGCTTTATTGCATAAAACGAAATTGTTTGTTTTTATTAACTGCTTATGCACCTAGTCTCTCATACCTAGCTAGCTGGTGTTACACTTTTGAATAGATTAAATTATATCTGTTTTTAGTGTTAAGTATTGCTGGCTGATAAATTAAAAATGTATATATACAATGAGATAATCCACAGGATTCTTGAAATCTAACTATCAAGATATAAATGTATTGTTTATTTTATTTTGTCTTTGCTATCATGAAAATTCTTTAATTGTAAAATTTTAGTATTTCTTCAGATTAATACTGGATAATTTCATGTGGGATATTTTGTCAATAAAACACTCATTATACAGAAGTAATTTAATTGTTAATGATAAAATTTCACCCATGGCTCACCCAGTTACTCTTGTCTACAAATTACAATATGTTTATAAATTATGAACAGAAAGTGAATTTTATGCACAAAACAGAATTACTTTAGACTGTCTTACAATAGGATATGTATTAATACAGCGGATTACGTATCAAATTTATTACTGATCACCAAAAAATAAATTTTAATTTTTACAAATTTATATTGGAGGTCTGAAATAAGTGAGATGGAATTTGAGAGAAATAAAATGATAGCAAATAATCTGCTAATACCAATGCTTTAAAATTCTAAATAATTAAAAATAATTCTAAATAATAATTTTAAATAGTATAAGTTTAAATAATATAAATTTTAAATAATACAAATTTAATGGTTAATTTTTAAATATATTTTATTCATGTAGTCGTCAGAAATATATGACACTTGCTGAAAATTATTTTTATTATAAACATAGATTTTCATTGGTAATTGCAGTATGTTAAAAATCCCGAACTGTTTAGAAAATTTAAAGCATTTTGATGAAGTTCTTGAGTTTTTAAATATAAAATAGAAGTCAATTCAAACTTTTGAAAATTGGATCATAATTCTGACTTCATGGCTAAATCTTCCAGAAAGAGCAAGAAGCATAGTAACATAGATTTTGATCTTTGATGCTTATGTCAGAATGAGGAAATGGCGTAATTATATATTTTAGTCATGAAATATGGGGCATACTATTGAGTTTACTAATATTTGAGAAAGATTAACAACGAATAAAATACGAAAACTCTATCTTTAAAATTGCTTGTCAAGTTTCAAACAGACCAAGCTAAATAATTTCAAAAATCAATAAATTAATTAGCGACTAAAACTTAAAAAGTTAATTTTATACACAACACAGAATTACCAGAATATAATAAAGAAATATTGATACAATTCAGCTCACTTTTTTTCTTTACAATAAAATATTCAGTGGGAAATAGAAAAATTAGTTGCTGTGCTTCTAATTCTGATGGACTGCACTCAACAGCAAAACAGAGCTTATTTAAATAAAGTGTGAGGTAACAAATTCAGTTTTGTACTGAACGTAAACTAGTTTTATGATAAATTGTATTTAGTTTTTGTGAAAATATAAAATACTTTTGAAACAGATACTTTGGTTGTACGATAATACTTTTAGATATACGTTGCATAAAAAAATGATAACTACATTATTAAAATGAAATACTTTCAATAATCGCGACGGGAGAATTCTAATCCAGAAACATAAATAACCCATGAAAATTATAGCTTCCGCCCGTTCATTACCTAGCGAGATACTGATCGCCAATACAGAGATAAATCTGAGATGTACAAAAGCATTCGCACTTGGCGACAGCCAACTTTGTGCCAAATGTTTGCGCACAAAGCGTAAAACAGCCGATTTCCAAAGAAACCTTTCAATTTTCTTTAAATATTGCGTTTGGTTAATTGTATTTTTAAAATTAAGTTGACGTTCTTCGGTATACATTTCAAGAGGTTTCACGAGTTTAAAAATATTGGCTTTGAAGTAAAAAATCGTCGAAATTTTCCTCTATGGACGTTAACACGGGAACAGTTAGTTCTGGTCTCCAAAGCTAAAAATGGCGTCGCACTCCCATGGCGTATTTAGCATCATTTCTTCGATGTACAGCTCCAGACTACCTCGTTAGACGCCATTTTGTTTCCAAAATCTTGCCAAAATATACGCCCTGCAATACCTTTGTCACTGTTTTAAAGACAATTTTAAAAAATACCTTTGATAAAATTCCCCTATTCAGCTACTTCATCAATTTTATAATTTTTCTCTCCAGCTGATACGCCGCTGCATATAAGCATGATGTTGACGCCAATGGCTATGTTGGCAATCGCCAAACGCGCTCTTGAAAGAATACAAATATATGTATCATAGTTTCTAATATCTTTAAGTTTACGATGCCAACATAAGAATTAAAAACTATGATACCTATATTTGTATTCTTTCAAGAGCGCGTTTGGCGATTGCCAACATAGCCATTGGCGTCAGATGAATTATTCATGTCCAAAAGACTCTACTGAAGGCATAATTCAAATTTTCAGGATGTTCAGCGGCATATAATTCTGAATTTCCCTCTCCAGTGGTGACGATTAAATTTACTGATAAGGGGGTAGTTTTGGCTCACCTATATGGTGTCCCCATGGAAAGCAACCAACGATTCATACACTATTCCCTGGTCAATATTTAGACGGGGCAAGATCATTTTATGAAAAGATCGTATAATACCTAAATATGTTCCAATTCCAAGAATTTTTGTTTCAACCACAGAATGTTATGAACCAAAATCGTTACGAAAAATTTGCTTTATTCCCTCAATGATTCATAAGCTTTCATAAAAAATAGATTATTTTAATGAAACGTTAAACACAAAGAAATAATGTTACTGTACTGGTAAGTTTCTCGTGTGATTGTGACGGAGTAGAACTCTCTGCGGAAAGATGGGAACGTTTCTCTTCTATAGCACTGCGAACCGCCAGACTGTCTGCTGTTGACGCACGAGTGAAAAGCCCAACATCTAACAGAAAAACAAGAAATAAGATTTATGACGCATTATGTCACGCGATTAGACACATAATCCTGGAACGACTGGTTAATTGGCGCAAAACGTGAACAAGCGTGCCAAATCCTACAGTAAGATATTTTACTCGTCACGCCGTTAGAAGACTCTTTACTAAATAAGGCCTGGTTGAAATTGCTTGCATATATTGTTGACATGACCCGTGATTGGTTTGATATATCATGTAGTTATTGGGTTGAGCACTGTCCTTTTGGTAAGATTTTGTATCGCCGACGCTGCGCTCCGCTCCGGAAGCAACGCCAACAAGGCCTTACAGAATTACTTGCGTATAGAATACTTTAAGACTAAACAACACATCTCGAACGTACAAGATTACCTTCGACCTAGGTTTCGCTGCTCTTGTTAAGGACTCATCAGCGAGGCATTACCGACGAGTACGAAGGACGGGTTCAATGCATTTTGTCCTATTGGAGGACCTCAGAGCAAACTAAAATTACATTACGGTGTTTCTTTCCGTAGAGAGAATTTCTGACGTCAATTTATACGTGATTTGACATGTCATTTTTGGAAAGATTAGGTCATTGGTACAAAATGCAAGCAAATAAATCTTAGAGCTGAATATGAACGTCGGGAGAAAAGCTTTTAGTAAATTAAAAAAGTTATTTTCGAGAAGGATAGTTTACGACCTCGGAATAAACTAGAAATCGAGAGAGAAGGTTGTTTTCAAATATTTGTTACTCTTCCATTTCTTCTCATTTTAGGAAACAAAGGCCTTGCAAAGGGCAGATACTGTTTATGACAGCGTTGCATCAAGTGATCGGACTTATAATCGGGGAATGATTAGTTCACTGGTACAAAATGTAAGCAAATACTCCAAATAAGGCTTTGTTGACATTGCTTACGGAGCGTCAGCGATAAATATTTTAACCAATCATAGAGGTCAACGTAATGATCGCGTGATACGTCAGACCAATCACAAGTCCTGTCAACAGTCTCGGTGGCAACGGACAAACGCTAAGGTAGACTCCGGAAATAGTGTCAACGAGGCCTAATACAGTACGATGTAAATGTTGTTAGAAAGTCGTTTTCTAAATGGAGGAATTTTTGTTTTGAAGAAATAATTTACGACATCACAAAGAAAAAACCCCCTAAAATTTGAGAAAAAGGGCTTTTTTCAAATATTCCTTTTCCCACGAACACTTTTCTGTTTCTGTTGTTGGGAGTCAAAGATTATATGAATCGCACATGAAACACAATAAAATGGAACAAAGTAATCTCTAATTTTTAGCAATAAATAATCCCTGAAACGCCCGGACTTTCACTGCTCATTGGTTAACAAAAAGAATTCAGATTCTAATTTCAGTACTGAATACAAAAGAAAGTTTATTTCGTGATACGGAAATGAAATTATTTAAATCTTTTTTAATTCAAGTATCAGTACCAGTTATTTCTCATTAGGTTTGTGTTTCTGTGAGCACATAAGATATTGCTCTCGGTAATATTTGAGGATTTTTTGTTCGTAGGACATCTTTTAAAATACTTGATACTTTCCTTTAATTTTTTTTTCTATTTTCTAATTTTCTAAACAAAATGAAAACGATTATAATATTTAGCTCACATATAGTTGCAATTTGAAATGAGCCTGCCCTCTTCCGTCTAAATTTAATAAGGAATAATTGACTCTAAAACATAATTAAAATTCGTATAGAGAGAATCTGTCGAGATTTTAATTTTTCTTATATTAAATTTCTGGGGATAGTGTATTTTTACAAATACTGAGCAAAGTTTATTCATAACATAGAATAACAGATAAACAAATTCAAAGAATTAACATAACGAGGTAGCCTTGTGGTAGCGCGCTGGCTTTCGGTGTTGAGGAAGCTCGGATAGAATCCCGATGTACGCCATTAAATACCTCTGTGTCTAGGCCGGATTAGGGCACGTTAAATCCATAGACTGGAAAGTCCCACTATGATGTCAGAGAGGGTGAGAGACGGTACGATCTCCCGGATGTCGCCCCTTGGGGGGGGGGGCGGGTGCTCTGTCAAAATTGAGGTTGCAACTAGCTAAGGCGGACTCGGACCCTTGTGATGCTATATAGAAACCGGAGCCTCACACTTGAGCCCGAAACCTATATGGCGCTGGTTTGGAACTTTCAACCAGGGGCATTAGAAACGATAACAACAGTACACGAACACGATGGTAAACAAGCACCAATATTAAAATATAGACGGTATGTTCAGCTGTTCGCCTTAGCAATTTGAATACAGCATTTTCACAAAAAAGTAAGCATCTATCGAAATCATCTAGGAATGTGCTCTTTACTCACAGTCTAAAAAAAATGGGATCACTTAAAAACATAATTCAGCTTTTTAATGCTGCTAAAATAAAAAATTGAAAGTTCGTAAGATATTTTTATATGCGTTAAACCGGATGGAAACATGACAATTGATGATACTCATTAAATAAGAAAAATGAGAGTAAATTCTCCTCCCATTGAGCTAAATAAACTCAATGCAAATCTGTTAAGTTTCCTCACAGACAGGTCCTCATAGAAAAGAATCCAAGAGTAATAAACGCCTCTACGGCATCAACACTGCGACCTCATTTGGCGTTCGCTAGCAAGAAAATACTCGATTCGTCTGTACGCTTAATTTAGGGGACTTCTAGTAATTGATGCATCACACTCACCTTCCAAGGTGGGCCGTTTTCCTGTCCACAGTTGACAAGTGATGGTCAGCTGGCCCGTCAGGTTTATTTTAGACCCGGCTTTCAACATGCTGGACCTCGGCAAGAGTCTGATGATACGAAAATAGCCTAATTTTTGATCAAATTTTTCTCTACTTAGGACCTCCCGTTCAGTTTCGCCCGCCAACTTGACGCCGATTGCGTACCGTACTTTTTGTCCACAGCCGCGTCCATAAAAAAGGAGGTAAATCCAATCTGGAGTGGATGCCATAAATCCATTCAGATACAGTTTGAAGGACCAAGTACTCGCCATGGCTCTGATTTCGGGACTTGAGCAGTATTCCGTCAAGTCGTCCGACAACGAATGAAATATCGGGGTCCACTCGAAGGTTACGGCCGTGTCACTGCGAGAGACCTCCCGCATCTCCCCGCAGATGGTATTATCCGAGGATATCGACATGGCGAAAGGCTGTATGCTTTTCACGTAGATGGAGAAACGAGATATTCGAATTCGAGGGGCGAGTTAACACAAGATCCTAAAAAAGAAAAAGAATTCAGAAAATGGAAACCTGGTCACCGGACGCATTTCTAGACTCGGAAAGAGAGGTTGATTGGACGAGAATCCGACCTCATGATAAAATTCCAGAATCGGAAAGACGGTGATTTCAAACTCGCTTACGTGATGAAATTATACGATCGGAAAGATTGGTGGTTTGTGGGAAACGCGTTCACACGGTGAACTTCTTTCTAAATAGGATTCCTTCGCTATCTTTTTTTTTTTAATTCAGTTCCCTTAAAACGCTTTCTTTACTGGCCGATCGTATAACAAGCTATGCTGTTCTAACGAGCTGCCGTTCTTTGTCGCATGACAGCGCAAGATCCTCTGCGCGTGCATTCTGCGGCCGAGCTCTCCAGTTTCCTTTCCACTACTGGCAGGCCACTCATGTATAAAATGCATAAAAACATGTCTATATTTTTCGACACTGGCGTAACATAGGTATCGGCGGCACGTATGAATCCCAACAGCAGTTGCTCTGCATTTCTGCTTATCGGATTGAAAATGACGCAGCGTCCCGATTACTTTTGCAGCAAGTGTGCACCGGCACTTGCGTCACTCCTGATAGCTATCGAGTTTGCCGCAGGTATCTGTGGGACGCGCGTCACATCCCTGTAACCCGATAGCTGGCAGTACTCATTTGTCTATAGGAGAGTGCACATCTGCCGCAGTGTCGTATTAGTCTAGTCAACGAATGATTCTAGGTGGAAAGTCATAGGGCGGAAGAACTGACTTTGTTTGGACTAGTTAAGAGGTAAACATACTAAAAGTCTCCGGTCCTAAGGGGAGGGGGACTAAGAAGGTCCTTTTTTTTGGTTTTTCGCTCATAACTCGGAAACGATTGATCCTACAAAAAAAAAAAAAAAAAATTCAAATTAAAAAAATAAAGCTGACAAAATTTCCCACAAAAAACATATGTAAAGTTTATTCGTATCTTCAATAGTTTCTGAGAAATGAGCCCTAATTTCTGAAAAATCCCTAATTTATGAAAAAATTAATTTTGCCCCCCTTTTTTCGACATGGTGTATAAATTATTTCAAATATATTACCTTTGCAAACAGATTCTTTGGGAAGGAAAGAAAATTATAGATTTATTTATTTATTTTTATTACTTTTTATGTACATAAGCGCATCAGCATTTTGTAATTATCACTATTTTCATTATTAATTAAACAATATGTAATTTAAATGTATAATAATGCACAGAATTACAAAGAATAACAATAAAAAGTATAAACAATATGAAGCAAAAAAAAGTCATTAACACTACATCTAATCGACATTTTCATCAGACATTATGTAGAGAAACTTCACAATCTCGATAGGAGATATAGTCCAGTCAACGAATGCTCATAAAAGGGGTCTAAGTTGAAAGTCATAGGGCGGAGGAACTGACTTCAGAACTTTGTTTGGACTAGTTAGGAGGTAAATATACTAAAAGTCCCCGGTCCTAGAAGGGGAAGGGGCGCCTAAGAAGGTCCCTTTTTTTGGTTTTTCGCTCATAACTCGAAAAGATTGATCCTGCAAAAAATAAAGGTAACAAAATTTCCTACAATAAACATATGTAAAGTTTATTCGTATCTTTAATAGTTTCTGAGAAATGAGCCGGAGAAAATTCCTAATTTATGAAAAAATGAATTTTGCCCCCCTTTTTTCGATAAACTTCGCCTCTGGAATTCTTTATCGTCGATTTGAGAGACAAACCTTGGGAATGAATTTGTACAGCATTAAATTTCCTTCAAAACGAATATATTATTTAATGTTTTACCTTCATCTGTTCAAAAATTAGAGCAATTTCGTGATTTCCTACGAATTTCGAAAAATAAGCCTCAAAGCTGTAGTTTGCACTTTTTGCCATTTAAATGGTTATGCCATCCACAAAAATTCTTTGTATGTGGGAATGAACTTGTACAGCATTAAATTTCCTTCAAAACGAATATATTATTTAATATGTTACCTTCATCTATTCAAAAATTAGAGCAATTTTGTGATTTCTTACAAATTTCGAAAAATTAGCCTCAAATCTGTAGTTTGAACTTTTTGTCATTTAAATGGTTAAACCATTTGTGTAAACGCTTTGTAAAGTGCTATACCTTCGTAACTATTCGTGAAGAAAGTTTTAGTGGAATAAAAACAGGTACATAACTACATTAAATGAATATAATGTAAATGTAAGATAATTTTAAAAAAATTAGGTTACAGTACACAAAAAATGTGTAATGTAAATTTGGTGAAACTTTAATCGCAATAATTTAAAGAAAGAAATTTATGTTGAAAATGTAATTAAATTACTTTGCGCCGCTTTGGACGAGAGGGTCCAGGGATTTCCTCAGGTGGTATGTCGTCTTTTACTGCGAATGGCTCCCCCCCCCCCCCCCATCTTCCTCCATTTCTGTAGTAAAGGGAAGGGTTTCAGTTTCTTCCTTTTGTGATGGAATTCATGAATCCATTCCATTCTGGACATGAAATTCTTTGCCACTTAGCAAAAAACCAAAGTATATCATGTGATTGAGGATCCACCTCCTCCAATGGTATCTAGGTGTTTCACTACAGCATTTTCAAGACTATCTCCTTTTCCCTCCTATGTTTGCAAGGGGATGATTCCTAGTTCCCCAAACTCACCTGATGTGGATAGCTTCTGTAATCTCGAGGATTTCAGTTTCTCTTTCACAAGAACCCGGGGTGATGCACCTGATTCCTCCCATAGCGTGGAAAGTATTTGATCCACCAATCGTGCATACATTAAAGCCTGCATTATCAAATACATACTGGTTGAAAGTTCCAGGTTTAAAGGTTGGCTGAACATGGGCCATTGCTGACAACTCTAACGTTTGAGCTTCATAAGAAGATGATGAAAAGCCCAAACTAGCTAGAAGGTTCACCAATGTTTTTGAACCAAACCTTCTGTACAGAAGAAGGGAAAGACTGTTCATTAAGGAGGACAGAAATGTCCGTGGTCGAAGAATGGAAATGATGGAGTGCGCGATGGCAATGCATTTTTTCTTTGTCTCTTCCACTCTCTTCGTTTTTTTTAATGTCACTTCCTCCAAGAATGTTTTCAGGGTTTCGGGAACAGAACTTGCATGCTAAGGGGGGAGTACACCTTTGCACCCGCAAAATTACACTGATTGTACTACCAAGCTTAACGTGTTGTCAAACAGTTAATTTGTCATTAATTTAAACCATTTTTTAGGGTGAATTGTACAGAGCTTTATCTATTAGAAAACAAAAGCAGAATTTTGGGGAGATTATTAGAAATTATTTTATGTAAAAAAAAATAATTAATGTTTTATGAAAAATGAATCTTAGGTCAATGCATGGTGCGCAGATTTTTTTAAAAACTATAAGAGATATTAAATTATTTGTATATATTCTATACTTAGGCTATACTTTAATCTACACCTCAAATAATTACCATATTTCACATAAAAATATTTTTTTCAGGCAAATGTATTGTAATGTACAAAAAATATAAATTTTTTTTAAAAAACATTTCTGTAAAAAAATTTGTAATATGTACTTACTTAAATTTAGGTAGAAATTGTATAAAGATACAAGATATAGATGTATACAAAATTTTAGCAATTTGCAACGATTAGTTTTGAAGAAATAGTGCGCACAAGTTTGAAAATAACAGTTTTCAGAAAAAGCCATTTAAAGTTTAAATTTTCAATGAATTTCTTTACTATTAGCTTTATACATTTGGCCATGAAAGCGGTTCTAATTGTAATATCGATTTCATTTTTTTCCCAAAAGATACCTTATATTCCATTTTTCAAAATTAAATCATAATAAAAAATTGAGTTTTTTTGAAAGTTTTAAGGTGTACTCCCCCCTTAGGAAATCATCATTGGGTGGATATGTGTTGGGATCGTACACACAAATCTGGATATCCTGCCTTATAATTTCCGCTGCTTTTTTTACAATCCTCATTCGCTCATCACTTGAATTTTTCTCATGTTTCTCGTACCACGAATCAGACAAAAGTTTAGCCCCAGTGTCCCTAAAACAAACTATTTTAACTTAGTATCGATTTGCTCCTGCTGAGAATATGAAATGGTCTCCAAATTTATTCAACAGTCTTGCTGTGATAGTCTTGTCATTTGGAGGTTTCTCTGTTACTGCAGCTCGTAATTCATCAAAAGAAAACTGGCAGTCACTATTATTTTCCATGAAAGCAAAAATTTCATTCATGGCTTTAGTAACATAGTCGTAAGTTTCTGATTTATCTTTTGGAGGAAAATACGACGGTCTAAAAAAATTTTTGCGACAACTTTCGTAGTATAATGCTTCTTCAGCAACTAAATCAACTATCGAGGAAAGGCGAGAAACTACATCTTTACTCCATTCATCATTTCTGTCTAAATCAACATCCATACACTTGATTTTGAAAGTATCTATCTCTCGAACATTGTACTCTACCTTCCGTTTCTTTAAGCACTTTTTCCCTTCATTTTTTACAGATATCTTACAGAACAAGCATTGAATCTTAAAGTCAAATGTAGGTTTTGTTGACCTCAAACTTACTTTTTCTTGAGGTTCTGATGAAATTGATGAAGCTTTCTTCTTATCAGCCGCGATGGTGCTGGGTCTAGTATACCTCTTCCTGCATGAGGTGTGACCTTTGAGGGAATTCACACCAAGTAGCTGAGAACTCTTACTATCATTTCTTTCTCTGCTGGCATGTATCAGTGAAGATATACCCTTTTCAGCCAATATGGACTCATCACCATTCGATTCATCCATGTATCCATAACAAATCAAACACTTCTCAGTCATGGCGAATAACGATGCACAACAAATAAAATTTAAATATTTTAAACAACTGACTCGACACGACGTTGGAAACTGAATGAGGGTAGATTCCTGAACTGAATGAGATAAGATTCCTGGTTACTGACCTTGTGTATTATTCCTATCCACGTGTGAGATACTAAGAACCTCTCCTGATTTTCTTGGAAGTTATTGCTTTTGAAAGATGAAATCGGTCGTTTCGACCGCGGCGCGACTGCTGAGTCAGCATGTATTTGCATTAACCCCCCTCCCCCTTCTTCCAATCACCTTAAGAATAGAAGTATAAAACATAATTACGAGAGGTTTCATGTCCACATACAAAGAATTTTTGTGGATGGCATAACCATTTAAATGGCAAAAAGTGCAAACTACAGCTTTGAGGCTTATTTTTCGAAATTCGTAGGAAATCACGAAATTGCTCTAATTTTTGAACAGATGAAGGTAAAACATTAAATAATATATTCGTTTTGAAGGAAATTTAATGCTGTACAAATTCATTCCCAAGGTTTGTCTCTCAAATCGACGGTAAAGAATTCCAGAGGCGAAGTTTATCGAAAAAAGGGGGGCAAAATTCATTTTTTCATAAATCAGGAATTTTCTCCGGCTCATTTCTCAGAAACTATTAAAGATACGAATAAACTTTACATATGTTTTTTGTAGGAAATTTTGTTACCTTTATTTTTTGCAGGATCAATCTTTTCGAGTTATGAGCGAAAAACCAAAAAAAGGGACCTTCTTAGGCGCCCCTTCCCCTTCTAGGACCGGGGATTTTTAGTATATTTACCTCCTAATTAGTCCAAACAAAGTTCTGAAGTCAGTTCCTCCGCCCTATGACTTTCAACCTAGACCCCTTTTATGAGCATTCGTTGACTGGACTATATCTCCTATCGAGATTGTGAAGTTTCTCTACATAATGTCTGATGAAAATGTCGATTAGATGTAGTGTTAATGACTTTTTTTTGCTTCATATTGTTTATACTTTTTATTGTTATTCTTTGTAATTCTGTGCATTATTATACATTTAAATTACATATTGTTTAATTAATAATGAAAATAGTGATAATTACAAAATGCTGATGCGCTTATGTAAATAAAAAGTAATAAAAATAAATAAATAAATCTATAATTTTCTTTCCTTCCCAAAGAATCTGTTTGCAAAGGTAATATATTTGAAATAATTTATACACCATGCCGAAGTAGGCATCTTACATATAAGATTACATTATTTTAATCAACCTATTAATGTAAATATGAAGTCTTTTATGTACCTCAATGTTACTGCCAGCATCTCCAAGGGTGGTATGGGAGATCTCGTGTAGGTTTCTTTTCCTTGTAGTACCGGCTAATTCGTCAAAGAATCGAATTGACATTCGAAAATAATTAAAAAACTTGCCATCATCTTCCCCGAGATCCATCAAGCATACATTAAAAGTTCCCTTCAAGTACCTCGCGTTATTGTATGGATGAATCCAGTACTTTTTTCTAATTTCACTTTCACGATTTACGTACCTTACACTAAGTATGAAAAAACAACTTTCTTCTCAAATATTTATAAAATCTAAGAAGAATTTTTCAAAAATATTTCTTAGTACACCCCTACACTATAAGAAGAATCGCCATGCACAATTTCAGCCATTTATGTCCAGCGGTTTGGTCTGTGCGTTATATGTCAGTCAGTCAGTTACGGAACTGTTTATATATACAGTCGAACCTCCATTTATCGAGGTAGCAAATTGTCGGAAAAAAATTCGATACATAGAATTGATCTTAGTTTTATCATAATTCTCCTAAAACATTAAAATTAAAGCTAATTTTCGTATACGAAACTCCATTTCCAATTTATATGCGAATCACATTAAATGAAAGTTAATAATTAAAAAATGAATTAATATAAAAAATTTATTGAGTACCTTTTAAAAAACAATAATACAGACAGTGGTTACATTCTTTTAAAAAAACTACAAATACCTTGCTGAACAGCCAGTTTTGCGGAGAGTTCCTCAAAGAAATGTTCGCAATTATTCAGTCCACTAAAACCTTCATCAGGGACACTTTCCGCGAAATGAAGTCCATGACGTATTGTTTCAAACGCCTCTTGCATTTCCTTTTTCGATGGCTTGGAAATGTTTTCAGATTCATTTACTTCGAAAGAAAAAGTAAAAGTTCAAAACGAATTTATAAAACACTACTTTAATTTGATCAATTTTCACTGAAACTAAGCAGATGTAGTAGTGAGGAGCAACCATCAGACAAAAGGGATAGCTAGAAACTGATTTTACTACAGGACAGGTCGCAACCGAAATTTGAAAACGAGTTGGGGGAATTTAGGGATTCCAGAACGGAACAAAAACCTGTTTGTCCACCCCCCAACCCCAGCTGACTAGTGGGGTTCGTAGTGACCATCACTGAACTTTCTTTTTCCTTTGACCTTCATTTTTCGTGAGCTAAACGGTCTAAAGTGGAATTAAATCTCCGAATATGCCTTGAAAAAAAATTCGATATATAGAGACTTTTTCGATTTATAGAAACAGTTTTTCTATGTAATGAACATGGAGATTTGCTAAGAGTTCGATATATAGAAAATTTCGATATATGGAGGTTCGACTGTATGTATGTATGTATGTATGTATGTATGTGTATATATATATATATATATATATATATATATATATATATATATATATATATATATATATATAAATTTCAAGTGCTGTAATTAGTTACATAATTTTTAATCAAAAATCAAACTGAATTTCATGTGTTAAAACCTCATATTTTGTTTTCATTTGTTAATTTTTGTTGTTTACATAACTTTCCTTAAGTATTTTAATAATTAAAAGTCCCTTAATATTTTTTTCTGTGGTGAAAACTGAAAGTATACTTGTTTTGTGTTTGCACAAATACTGCCTTTGTCTATTATACACCTGATGCCTTACTGGTTTAATGATAGTTAGTATTCTACCTTCATATTTAAAATCTATGTATATGGCATATTTTGTTCACCTCTCATGCTTGAACTTTCTAAGGGCCAGAAGAAAAAACAGGCCGCAGCAAGGAAGCAAGCTCAAGCCGATAATACTGTAAAGTGCAGCTTTACTCCCGTAGTTCATCATGTGACCCCGGAGCTCAATAGCAAGCGTGGAGCAATCCACGATCTCATCGATGCTCAATTCCCGACGGATAAATACAGTTTTTCCTCGATGATAAAGAACTTTACTAACATGCTGTGCAACAAGCAGTGGACGGACTCAGAGACTGCCATGGTAAGTGATACTCTTGATCGTGTTTATTCAGTGCTCACTAGTGAATCCGGAGAGATAGGTATCATGAATTTTATGGACATTGACCGTTTTAGAGGTTATTTAGAGGCGAGTATGACATTCTATAATTATCATTTTGCCGAGTTTAACCTAGAATTATTCAAAAATGAGGAAGGTGTTTTAAACATTAGAACTAAATCAGCTAAACACCAGAGAGAGGACTCGGACCCTTCCCTGGAACCTAGTGGTAAAATTAGTACGCATAGCTCAGAACGGCCGAACGCCGCTAGTACCGAAATTCTTGAAGTTAATACTTCTGCTGAAGCTGTAGATATGGAGACGCAGGAAACTGCCGAACCAACACGCATTCAAAAATATCATATTTATTTTGAATCTGGAACTAACTATAAAAGTCTTATTAATCTCATCAAAACTAACTGTCCCGAAGCCGAGCCAGAAATGGCCGGTTCTCTAATTCACATTGTTTTTACTGATATTGTTAACTATCAAAATGCTCAGGGAATCCTCACTAGCAATAACATACCCTTCAGAGTAATGAATCCTAGGTCGGAGAGACCAAAAAAGTATTTGATTAGGGGCCTGCCCGCCACAACTGACAGACAGGACATTCACGATGCTCTTACCAACATTGGCATTGTATCCATTAAAATTGCGTACCTTACTAACAAGCAAACCAAAACTATACTTCCCCTTTTTATGATTTCAATCAAACCATCGCCTAATCTTGATAATCTCCCCAATCTTACCAGTATCAATTACTTAAAAATTAGAATTACCCCGTTTAAAAATTCAGGTACGGCTCAATGCTACAACTGTCAGCGGTTCGGGCATGCGAGCACGACTTGCAATCTTACACCGAAATGCCTATTATGTGGTGGCAAACATCAGGCTAGGATTTGTCCCATTAAGGGAAATCCTGAGCTTTTCAAGTGCGCTAATTGTGGAGGCAACCACACAGCCAACTACTCCAAATGCTCCAGACACCCTAAAAACATTTCTAAAGCCAAGAAAGAATCCAACACTAATAATTACAACAGTAATACAAACAGTAACTCCAATAGTAATACCGACACCTTCATTCCTACCCCTATCCCTAGCACTTCTGCTTGGAATAAAAATATCCTCCCCACTAACAACAGTAACTCAGCGGTTTCTGGCGAAACCAACTCAATCACTATTACTGACACTCAAAATAACACTCCTAGTGCACCGGAACTAGTCTATGCTAGGACCGCGCCTAGGAAGAAAATCGACATCGAAAAACCCATTTCAAAACATAATGTTTAACCCAATCCTTCTTACGATAACCACACTACTAATAACACTGGCCTCTCCGACTTTACGGAAATCATTAAACATGTTAGGGAATTTTCCCAAACTTACTCCATTCCAGATATTCTGCAGCTTCTCAGAAACATTGCCGCGGCTCTTAGAAAGCCCGACGACGACGTAGCCAAAATGCTAAACGTATTTAAAATTATTTGTGACTACTTCTGCCCCGACCCGGGTTCGAACCCAGCTCGGGGAACTTCTGGCTAGTCCCCTATTCTTATTTTGCTTGCTTTAAAATGGTTAGCTATTTTGTTTAACTCTTGTTAAGCACTTTCTTTTTTTTTATTGCCCTTCTAATTTTTAAACTCTTTTCCCTGTTAAATTAAGCTGTTTTCCAATTTTTTATTAAATTAATTTAATTTATTTATTTTATTTTCTTTACTTGAGCACTGAAAACAACTCGATTCTCGAGTATCACTGAGACTGTTAATGAATTTCATGTTCGAAGTGTCACTGGAGTTACACTTGTAACTCCCCATCTTGCGCATGTCATCTTGAAGACCTTTTTATCTTGAAACTGGAGATAAATCTTTCTAGACAAGGCACTCCAGTTGTACCAAAAATAGCACGATCTGCGAGGAAGCCTTCCACAGCTGCAGTTTGCACAACATTCTAAAATTCTGTGGAGGTTAAAAGGCTATCCCATAGGTTTTCACTGCCGGTGTTCGACGTTCCTGGATTTCTGCGGGTTAAGCCGCAGTTTCATCCTCACCGACAAAATCGGAGAAAACCGCCTTCCTCCCTCATAAAGATGTCCACTGGGGTCGTCAGTTAGAGGATTCTGACATTATGGAAGCAATACGTTCTCATAAAAATATCACCGAATCAAAGACTGTCGGCGAGCACGGAATTCCTCGTTTTTTTCTCTAATCGCCACCGGCGAAGGTTCCAAACTGGGTATATATGCGAGACTGTTTTCTTTCGGGACAGCCCCTGTAACACCTGGGCTAGAGCGACTGTGGAGATTTCTGCCCCCTGAAGCCTGAGTTTGTCGCGGTTAACATCGTTTGGACCAATCTGGTGATACTGTAAACTGCTCAAACCAACACCTCTATTGTTACGTTTTGTGTAAATAAAAGTTAAGTTTTTCGTTACTTCTGGCATGCTATTTCAGACCACTCGGGTACCACGCCAGTTGAACACGATTCGTTTCAAGATGCTACAATACTATTCAAAAGTAACCCCTATCTCTAATCTACGGCTAGTTTAACCCCTAATAAACCCAAATAAGGTTGTCTATATGGATTGGCAAAGACACTGTAAGTAATAAATTTTGAAAAGTTATTTTTTTTATTACAAAAAAAATATTGTTTTTGCTTTTGTTATTGAAAAATTTTATGCTATTTCTACCGATGAGCCTGTTGAGGATTTATTTATTAGAGTGAATTGTTAGGGTATTATTTTTTTTTTACTTTCAATCAAAACAAAAGTTGTGTTCTTTTAAAAATAAAGTAATTAAAATTATTGAAAAGCAAAATAATATTTTAGCTTATATGTATTTCTTCTTAATTTTGAGGGAAATATGTATTCTGATTTTAGTATAAATGTCTGTTAAAGAGGTTAAACAATTTATGAATTTTAATTTTGAAATATATATGGCACACATTTTGTATTTTTTAAAGTTTGGCTGTATTTTAAAGAAGGCGTGTAGAAATATAGATGAGTTTATTAATGGTCTGAAAAAGTATGGATCTGCATTCTCAAAAGAATCAAATCTTGCCATAAGTTTATTAGGACCATTGGAAATAATATGTCAAGACAAAGTCCTTTTTTTCCTTTTTGAAAAAAAAAATATCAATACAGGTTAAGAATAACATATCTATATCCTTTTTACTGCAGACATAGTTGAATATTTGTTATAACCTTGAAGCAAAATTACTTTTAACTTTTCCCAAGCAAATTTGTATACACAAATGTATTATGCTATTTAACATCCTTTTTTAAACTATTTCAAAATACTTTATCATAAGAGTTGGATAGATGTGAACACATATAAAATGTTGCTAGCTTTTAGGATTAATTAAAATATTTTTTTCTGTTGATTTAGCTATTTAGTCTAGAATCAATTAGTGCAGGAAAAAAAAAATTTCTTCATAACATCTGCACTTAAGTCTTGTTCTCTATTTTCAGATATTAGGAGCTCCTTAAGACCTGCCTGGCTTTTCATATTCCATCAGATTTCAAAACTATCAACTCAAGAGGAACTTATACAATATGGATCTTTTATTACAAAATTGTTTTTTGCTTTATTTCAAACATATGTTACACTATATACATTTTGTATCTGTATCTGTATCTAATTCATGCATTAAAATAAATTTATCTTTAACATCATGAATTATAAAGTTTTGTTTATGCACATTTTGAAATTAATGTATTAGTAGTACCTGTATGAGATTTATTCTTTGGAGGAACTAGTCTCTTAATATAGCAATTACTATACTGAAACATGGAGAATCAGTTCTTTATTCTGCAAATGCAGTTAAAATTTTGTTATGGATAATAGTAATGACTGATATATCCACTCATTCTCATGAACCTTCTTAGCTTAATATGGAAAAATTTGTTCCTTCCTGTGTGTCCTTTCTTGCTAGTTGTTATTTCAAAATTTAAAATCCTAATGTCATGATTTGACAAGCATTGCAATAAAAATTGGTCAAAACAATGTCCATAAATGTAGAAGCTATCAGTGGGCACTTTAAAAGTTTACCTACGTGAACATTAAAATCAACATAGATACTGAAATGCATAACATTTATTATTTTATATTTCAGGTGAATACTGCAGCCGAAAGAAAGCTTGACTATCTGAACTGAAGATTTTGATTGAAAAATAATAAATTTTAATAAAATTGGGCCTAGTTGTTTAAACACAAAAATATGTACATATATATGTAAATAAAGCTTCTCTGTATTTGTTATTTTGTTTGCTGGGATTTTTTAAAATTTAAATGTGAGTTTATAGTCTTTCTCATTAAAGTGTGCATTTGAAACCATAACATTTTGTAGGAAGGGTGAATGCATTTTACATGAGTTATTTCATTTCTATGTACAAAAGTATATTTATAGTAAATGCGATTAGCACATTATAAAATTTACAGACCATGTGCCCGGAGCTATTTTGTTTAGAGCAACTAGGTAAGTATATTAACACATTATGAAGTTTACAAACCATGTAAGTACAAATGGGTGATTTATCGAATAGAGCTAGTTTATACTTGTGAAAAACTTCTGTCTTAGAAAATAATTATCTATATTTTTTGAAATCTTAGTTGTAGCAATTTGAGATATTTTAATTGTTCCTCAACTAGTTGTGTGGGATCATGGTATCTTTACCAATTAGAAATACTTATTACTGAAATCAATGTAATTAATTTTTTGCTTCATAAAAAAAATTATTTTTTTAATATCTCTCCTGTGTTGAAGCTAAGATCTGAAACTTTCATGATCAAATATTTGTATCTCAGTTTAATCAAACTAAAAGTTGTAAAGGAAGACTTTTTGACCTACGAAATTTTAAGGTTTTATAAATTATAATATTCATGAGTTTCCTGTAAATTTTATTAGACTAGTACAGAGATGGGGAACGCCCGATCTTAAGGCTGCATGCAGCCTGCATGATCTTGTGCGGCCTTCATAAAAGCTAGCACTTTTATTAATATATATTTAATTTTATAGATTACAAAAATTTTCAAATCAACGGAATTAAACAAAGAACGGCATGAATGTATGTACGCAGGCTTCGTGTTACGAAGCTTGATCCAAATATTCAATTACTTTCAAGCAAGAAACAAATGCAAATATCCCACTAGCTTAAATTTTCCATCCGATTTTAAAATTATTTTAAGAATTGTTGCTATGTCAGTTATTTATAATTTAATACTATTATTTTTCTATTGTATTTCTTTATAATTTAAAAATACTTCTATTTTATTTTTTTTATTTGAGGTGGTATTTAAATATGTAGTTGTTTATTAAAATTTAAAAATCTGGATGAAAATATATATATATATATATATATATATATATATATATATATATGTGTGTGTGTGTGTATATATATGTGTGTGTGTGTGTGCTTACATAAATAAAAATACCAACAGTGAAATATAAAAAATTACAGTGGTATCTATGAATCTAATAATTTTATAAAAAAAAATAATGATTAATGTTATAACAAGTTTTTACTATTATGTGAATACAAAAATATTTTATATTGTAACTTTTTAAGTCAAATAATGTATAAATAAGGACTTAATTTTTTTGTTGTTATTTTTCTATATAATGCACCAAATTTTTAAAACTATACCTAACTATAATAATTTCATAAAAGTCGCATTTATAGGTACATCAACTTATGCGGCCTCCTTTATTACTACCTAATTTACATATGGCCTCTAATGGTAAAAAGGTTCTCCACCTCTGCACTAGTATATAGAAGCACCACCACTAAATCTTCCCCATATGGGTTATACGACTCACCAAAAGCGAGTTCCCCTGTGCAGTGGATTAAAACTCGGAGAAGTAGGTTCACCAGCCAACTTTTTTTTCTGTGTGTATTTTCTAGAAACTCATTTTTCTACTTTGTAAATGAGAATGCTGAACAGATTCCTTATATGTGTTCAAAGCTCGCCAACCCAATTTTCATGCCAACAATGGTGCCATTTTTGTTTACCCCAGTTTAAGTGGGTAGGACTGGTTCTTAAACCCTGCCCTTAGTGCTACTCGTTTCTTATCACAACACAGCTTATTTAATTACCCTTCTTCAATAAAATAAGAGTATATAGAAATTTATAAATGAATAAAACTTACTCGTAAATTATCCGGTGGTGATTTTTAAATATAAAATCGACGTTTATTATTGAAAAACGTCGTTCTTCTAGTAAAAAAAGATAGAATTTTTTTTTAAAAATGTAGTTTTGGTCTCAGATATGTCTTGGAAAAAAAGATAGTATTCCTAAAAATATCAACTACAAATAACCTATTGGGAACACTGTCCAAACTGAAAGCATGTTCACCACCGATTTTACTTTCTGACTTGGACAGTCTAATGCAGCCTGATATTTAGAAACAATATTGCTAATGGTCAACATAACTATTCAGTTTAATTTATTAAAGTTACATTAAATAAAATAATAGCCAATTGACAAACCTAATCACTTCAAATTAAGTTTTAAAAAAATTCATATTTTACAATCTAATTCCATCTATTCCAATTTAATATAAATATACTATATATTACTATATTATGCTGTATATAACTATAAATATGCTACGTATAAATATATGCTATGGAAAATAAAATATGCATACTGAAGAAAATTAAATTGAAAAATCATACGATTACCAAGAACACGAGCAAAAACTCAGAAAAAAATCTGTGTACTGACATTTGACCCTTCTGGCTTACTATTATGGTAACCCTTGTGACGTGGCTCATTGCGACGGCTCTTCCGAGGCAGTGACGTAGCAAGCATAACTGGCACCTGGGGCACAATACCTTTTTGGTGCCCCCCTCTTCTGAAAAACATATAGTAATATAATATACAGAATTAGTGAAAATGACCATTTGGTACCCCTCTGCGAGTGGCACCCAGGGCATGATAGACCCCCTTGCCCCCCCCCTCGCTATGCCACTGTCCCAAGGAGAGTATAACAAGCCGTGCCAAAAAGATTGGCAATAAAATCATCTTGGCAAGAATGGAACACATGTACAGAATCTTAGCCAAGAATGCTAAAAATCTAAAAACTTTTCAATTTATTTCAATGAAATTTTGCAGTTGTGTTTTACGTATTACTAACTATATTTTTAACTAAAAGCCAAGCTATATGTGTTACATTAATCCTTCTACAGGTACAAGTTCTTAAAAAAAAAGAAAGTGTTTTTTCACCTTTTTTTGGCATATTTCAGTGAATTTTGGAAATATTGTAAAACTTTTAGTTCAGAACACAGGTAAGTGTTCCAGTAGTATATAGCATAAAGGAAATTAAAATATATTGATTTCAATTGACTGTAGGGTCTCTGACGTAGACACTAAATTGTACTAAAAATTTATGAAAAAATTTCCTATAATTTCAAATATTATGAAATGTTTACCAAAATTATATTTTATTTCATGATCTTATATCACATTTGAAATTAAAATATATGTATTTAATAAGCACCGTATATTTTTGAAAAAGAGGGTTCCGAACTTAAGCAGATACCTTAATTCGTATTATGCAATCCTGCCTAAGAAAAATTATTCAAGAAACAATCACCCATAAAAATCATCTCTAAAAAGATTAATTCCGTAGTTTCCCCAATATTCTGTGAACTTTAAGTTCAATAGTGTAATGGCCAAATTTTAACTACATGAGCGGCATTTAATTATGTTTTTTACTGCGCTCTCAGTTGGCAATATAAAGAGATTGTTCTAAAGCAGTGGTTCCCAACCGGTGGTCCACAAGAACCTTGGTAGTGGTCCGGCACCACATATAAAAAAGTTGCCAGATAAATGGGGATTTTGAAAGCAATGTTCATTGAACTAAATGCGCCGAATATATCAATGACTATCAGATGTTGAATTTAAATTTCTTGAGTTTAACAATTATTTTATTATTACAATGATACACTAGAATGTGAGTATGTTAATCCTGTATCCCTTTTGTCTGAGTTATATTCTATACCCCCCCCCCCCCTCCTCAAGTCGGTGTGTGTGTGTGTGGGGGGGGGTCCGCAGACTTCTACGGGTTGGGAACTGTTACCGCTTAAATGGTAACAGTTCCCAAGATGGATGGAACTGTTACCATTGAAAGATGAGAAGAGTTCCATCCATCTTGGGAACTCTTCTCATCTTTCAATGGTAACAGTTCCATCCATCTTGGGATAGAACTGTTACCATTGAAAGAATGAAAAGAAGATGTGACATGATCTGAAGATGTGAAATGTCGATCGGAGCTTAAAAGGCCACAATTTAAATGTAATGAAGTTATCCTGTTGAATTAAAATGTATTGTGGTTGGTACGATTTACCATCTTATCTTTGCTGGTTCTTTAACATATTTTTAAAAAAATGGACTGTAGTTTCCTCAAAATGCTTTTATTTTCAACGATGAATTATATTTTCAAATGTGTGTACAACGCACTGAGGTACGATGACAACGAACTTCGAGCTGAACGAACTTTGGCACAAAGTATGTTTGCCGTACAAAAACAAAAATAGTGCCAACATGCTACAGAAGCGGTAACAGTGGTAATAAAATGACTGTTGTTTAAGAAAGTAAAGTCCAGACATGGAATGGGATTTCGCTTATAATAGCAACACCTGGAACCCATGAAAAGCTTAATATAATTGAAGAAATGCCATTTCCGGCCTTGTCGATGGTTTTAATAAGGAAATTGTAGCTAACATTTCATGGAAAAATAATCTTTAAACCTATCACTAATTGTCAGAGTGTCGTGGCTAGGAAAATTAGATAAAGCATTTGCATTTAATTTTTGAAAAAGTTTCAGTCATTCAAAAATAAATTCCGACGCATTATTAAAAAAAAGCATAAATAAACCTTATTAAAATGGAAAAAATTAGAAAAAAAATTAATATGAATATTAATTAAACATTATCCAACACAAACAACAGTAATATAACAAGGTCAAGAATCATTTTATCCCTTTTACCTATAGCGAAATTTTCGATCATCACAACGGTGAAAATGGGAATTTTACAAACCACCTTATAAATTATTTCATTTGGCTCTATGCTGGTGGCAAAATCTGCCATAAAAAATCCACAATATATCCCAAATGTTGTAATAAGAGGTGAAATGTCAGATTTTTTTTTTTATATATATCAATTTCGCATCTGTAACCATAGATGGATGATTTTAAATTTCGAAGTATTCCCCGAAAAGCAATTCTATTAGCTCGATAAATGCTGCGTAAGCGAATTTCGCAGATAAACTTGTTATCCTATCCGTAAAAAAAATTAGACTTTCAGCGGTAGCGTATTAGTCTGAGAGTCGGGTTACGAAACTTAAGACTGTACGTCAGTGATTCCCAAACATTTTATGTAATGTAAATCGGTTCAGTTCAATTAAAATTCCAACTTACTAATTCATTAAACATTTATTACTACGGAACTCAAGTGCTTTTAACATAACACAAATTAAAAGTGGCTATCCAATCCAATACAGTATAGTTTTTAAAAGTAGAATACCTAGGTCGAGACGACTTTATCTCCTGTACGCAAGTTAAATGATATCAAAGTGCGAGTGCTCAGTAGTTAAAATTTAAAAAAAAGGATTAAAAAATATTAAAGTAAAGTGGCTAATTTTCGAACTGCTTATGGATACAAAAAACATTCTCGAAGCCACTCAGTGAAATACAAATTGCATTACAAAAGTAAACGATAGCACCACGGAGGTAACATGTTATTTCCAACATTCTCCCCACCTTTTAAATGTGGTAACTTTTAAAACAAAATACTTAGAACATTTATAATGCACTTCAAAATTGTTTAAAGTCTTCGAATGATTTCACAGATTAAGTAGGTTTATAGGCTTGGTCATACGACCATATCGAGTTATCTTCTGTTGTTTTCTATCAGTCTCTATGTGTTGGAAATTACATGTTACCTCCATGGTGCTATCGTTTTCATCTGTAATGTAATTTGTATTTCAATGAGTGGCTTCCAAAAAGTTTTTTATATATGAGGCGGTGAAAAACAAAGTGGTATAAGTCACATTTTCAACTTTTTTTATTTGAGGCCAAAAATGTAATCTCCATGTTCAATTTATAGTGGAATTGAAAATAATTATTATTTGCACTATTATAACAATTATTATGAATTATGATTTGTTCAATTTATAGTGAAATTTTTTGTAGTTTTTGAAGTAAAACGCTTTTGACTTACACCACTTTGCCTTTCACCGCGTCATATGTATAACATGAAGCTATAAGGGACTGTTCACATAGGAGTCCGTGGCGTTGCGTTAAGGAAAAGATGACGTTGAGACGAAAATAAACCAATCATAGGCGTTAAAAATTTCATCGCTAATCGTTTGGACGCCTATGATTGGTTTATTTTCGTCTCAACGTCATCTTTTCCTTAACGCAACGCAACGGTCTCCTATGTGAACAGGCCCTATGAAGGAGCGTAAGCTTCAATGGAGAATTCCTCGAAAAATGGACCGATTATGGTCGTTCACCGGTAAATGGCGCGACATGTTCTAAGGGAGCCGATTTTTCATTGAGTTATATGGATACGTGTTTTTGAAAATTGTTTTACAAATTTTTAAATTTATTCTGTGCACAGATATGCCAACATGTTTTGCACCTGGTTGTTCTAGTGACTATCGATCAGCCATAAAAAGAAACAAAGAAAATTGACAGAAAAATCTTAGTTTGTTTTCTGCTCCTAAGGTAAGAACATTATTAATGTTTTAAGCTGTATAATAGTGAGAGAAAAATACAGCTGCTGTGTTTTAAGCAAACACAAAGTTAAGACAACTTAAATTCTGCCAATTCTCACAATTTTTGTTCCATAAGAGATTTTTTTCACAATTTATTTTCTTTAATTTCATTTCCTTAATTATTCAATTATTGCAAAATTCTGAACTTATTTATTCTGGAACTAATACAAAATTATTCTGAAAATGTTTATATAATGAAGTATGACTCTTCATGTGTCAGATGTTTGTCAACTCCTGTTTGGACATTGCATACTCTGTAGCTGCAGCTAGTGTGTGCTTTTATATGTAAATAGTTCCCTCTAGAAAATATTGGATCATTATTTACTCATTTCCTTTAAGGAGGGAGATCACCTTAAAACCTTCAAACATCAATTTTTTATTATGATTTAATTTTGAAGAATGGAATATAAGGTATCTTATAAAAAAATTTAAGTCGATACTACAATTAGAACCGATTTTACGGCCAAATGTATAAAGCTAATAGTAAAGTAATTTATAGAAAATTTAAACTTTAAATGGCTTTTTCTAAAAACTGTTATTTTGAAACTTGTGTACACTATTTCTTTAAAACTAATCGTCACAAATTGCTAAAATTGTTTTTATACATGTATATCTTGCATGTTTATACAATTTCTACCTAAATTTAGGTAAGTACATATTACTAATTTTTTTGCAGAATTAAAAAAAAATTATATTGTTTTGTACATTACAATACATTTACCTGAAAAAATATTTTTATGGGAAATATGGTAACTATGTTAGGTGTAGATTAAATTATAACCTATGGATAAAATATATACAAATAATTTAATATATATCTCTTATAGTTTAAAAAAAATTTGCACAAGGCATTGATCTAAGATTCACTATTCATAAAACATTTTTTTCATAAAATAATTTCTAATAATCTCCCAACAATTCTGTTTTTTTCTAATAGATAAAACTTTGTACAATTCACCCTAAAATATTGGTTTAAATTAATTACAAATTCTCTGTTTGACAACACATTAAGCTTGGTAGTAAAATCAGTGTATTTTTGCGCATGCAAAGGTGATCTCACACTTACGAATTTTAATGAAGTTTAGCAATAAAAGCAGTTGAAATAAACATTTTGAATGAAGATAAACAATTGTTGAGTTGAATAAATAAATTCATATTAAAAACGCACTAAAAAAAAAATTTCTTTTGAAAAATATGAAAAATCCATACTAAAAGGTATGGTTTCTGTGTTATAGCGGCGCAAATAAAGGCGCGCGCGCCACCTTGTGGTGGCGACCAAATAGGAGACACTTTTTTAATACGGAGCTACTCCTCCTTCTGTAGCTTCATGATGTATAAGCAGTTCCAAAGTTAGCCACTTTTAATTTTGTGTTACGTTAAAAGCACTCTGAATTTCGTAGTAATAAATGTTTTAATGTACTAGTAAGTTGGAATTTTACTTTAACTGATCCGGTTTACATTATTTGGCGTCCGCGACAGGTTTGTTTTGCTTTTAGTGAAGTAATTCAAATATGATTAAAAATTTTATTTTGTTTTGACTTTGAACTACGGAACATGGAAAGACAAGTGTTACGTTCAACTTTCACTCGTGAGTATAAAACACTAAAGGAACTTTTGAGCAGTGAGGATGGAGATAGGGCTGAAATTTCAGCACGATTTGCATCATTTACTGATAAATATGAAAACTTGAAGGCTTTGGATGAAGAGATCTTTTAGAGAACAGCTTGCCAAAGAAGTTGCCGAAGGCAAAGAAGTTGAGGACGAACTGAGTAAATCAGGTGAATACTCAAATTTTATAAAATCAGGGATCAAGTAAATAAAATAGAACGAATTCCTGAAAATGTAGAAAACAGTGCTTCGGCTAATTCTGGTAAATTTCAAGTACGTTTGCCGAAAATTGAACTGAAAAAATTCGATAGCGATTTTAAGGGATGGATTGGATTTTGGGCTCAATTTTCCGAAATCCATGATGATAAGTGTTTGACGCCAGAAGATAAATTTAATTATTTATTTCAAAGTATGAAACCAAATTCCCCGGCTTATAAGTTGTTAGAGGGGTTCCCTCCTTCCAAAGAAAATTATGAGAAAGCTGTTGAACTTCTAAAATCAAGATTTGGTAAGGAAGAGTTTTTAATAGAATATTACGCTCGGGAACTTTAAACTTGGTTTTAAAAAAAGATAAAATGACGTCTACGGTTCAACTATACGATAGTCTTAAAGCCCAGTTGAGAGCTCTGGATTCCCTGGGCGTAACTAAAGAAAGGTATGCAGCAATGCTATTTCCATTAGTGGAATCAACACTACCAGAAGTTACCTTAAAAACCTGGGATCGTTACCATGTGTCGAAAAATATATCTACCGGAAATCACTCGGATTGTATGTCAGAATTACTTTCTTTTTTATAATTAGAAGTTGAAAGTGAAGAAAGGTTAAAATTGAGAAAAGGTTCCTTTGAGGGCGAATTTAAAAATTATTTAAGAGTAATTAGAAATAACCGCATTACAGACGTGCCCACAGCTGCTGCGTTAGTGTCAGCAGAAAATATTCCGATAAAAGAGAGGTTTTGTGTGTTCTGTGATAGAACTCACAATTCACAAGACTGTGCTGCTGTAATTGATACATCAATTGATGAACGCAGTAAAATGCTTAGAAGGTGCTTAGAAGGAAGGGTGCCTGTTTTAAGTGTTTGAGATCAGGTCACCTTAATTCTAAAAGTAAAGTTTTTGTAAAATGCGTAATTTGCAAAGGACAGTCTTTTCCCATTATGTGTTTTCGATCTAAAAACGAGAAAAAGGACGAAAATGCTTTGAAGAATAATGATTCAGAAGTAGTGAAAACTTTATCTGTTTCATCAAATTACTCGGTAAGATATTTACAAACTTTGGTTGCACAAATTGTGGTTGACAATAAAAGGTATCCAGTGAGAGTATTATGTGATTCTGGCCCTCAAAGAAGTTACATTAAAAATTCGTGTGCAAAGGAAATGAATTTGCACAGGTTAAGGTGACTTTATCGCAGGAATTGTTCGGCGGTAAAAGGACTCCCTTTTCGACTCATGTTACATTTAAAATTAAATTAAAAGGTATGAAATCTAAGAATCATTTTGAATTTGAAGTGATTGGTTCTGATCGAATTTGGACTAATATACCGAATTTAAGTGATGAGAATATGTATCACTTTCTTAAAAAGAGGGGTATAGAAATTACTGATTATTCGAAAGTTGAAGACGAAAACTCGAAGGAAATCCAGGTGTTATTAAATCAGATGCCTGGGCTCAAATTGTAACATCGGAAGTGGTTCCAATTGAAAAGGATTTATTGGCAGTTCGGACCACTTTAGGATAAACTAGTATTGGTCGCAGTAACGGCACAGCTACTATTTCCTCCAATTTGCTTGTTTCTATGACTTGTGCTTCCGAAATATCAAAATTTTGGAAGTTAGAGACCATAGGCATACTCTAACAGAAAGATATAAACAGTCCTGCAGAAAGATATAAACAAGAAGAAAAGGATAAAGAAGTTGTGAATTTCTTTGAGAATACGACGAAACGAAACAAAGATATAGGTCGTTACGTAGTACGCCTGCCATGGATTAACAGTTATCCTTGTTTAGACTTCAATCGTGAGGCCGCTGAAAAAAGATTACAGAATACATCGAAGAGATTGAGAAAACTAAACAAATTCGAAGAATATGACGATGTAATTAAAGATTGGTTGAAAAAGAGAGTAGTTGAAATTGTGCCAGAAACAAACATTAATGAATTGGTTCATTACTTGCCACACCGAGCTGTGTTCAAAGAGTGTAGCACAACTAAACTCAGACCGGTATTTGATGCCTCGAATAAAGATGGGAATGGAAATTCTTTAAATGACTGACTTGAAATTGGCTTTAATTTATTAAATTTGATTCCGATAGTTTTAACTAATTTTAGAATTTACCCAATTGCACTATCGGCTGATATAGAAAAGGCCTCCTTACAAATTGAAGTTGATCAGGTAGACAGAAATTTTCTCCGTTTCCTGTGGTGGGAAAGGGACAAAATCATAGATTTGAGACATTGCAGAGTGGTTTTTAGTGTTTGCAGTAGTCCATTCTTACTATCAGCTTGCTTAAAGAATTTGCTAGAAAACCCACCGGAAAATTTATGTAAGATCGCTGAAAGGACCTTTCATATGGATAATTGCCTTACTGGTGTTTCTCAGGACAGGGAAATAGAACCATTAATTAAAGAAGCTACATATAGGCGGCCATATTGGAAACCTTTGGAGAACAAAACTTGGAAACCCTATGGAGATTTAGCATTGCCTCCTTTTTGCGGAGACAGTTGCTCGAAACTTATCCATACTTAAAGAAATTCCTACTATGTAAATCTTAGTTTATTTAAAATCTGCGATTTTTGATAAAAATTACGTCTGGACACGCTGTTTTTAATGAGAAAAACAATAAAAATTATTCACTTTCGAATTTCACTTTGCCAAACGCTGCCTAGTAAGCGATAAGCGTATTGAAATAGAAAATTATGATAACCCTTGTATGGCAACCTTCTAAATCAAAGATGCCAAATCATTTTGGGATTGTTTAGATTAATTCATTTCCGGTGTCTGTTAGCCGTGTGCAATGACGACAACTTACGATATTTGTTCTTTTTTCAGCGGGAATTTTAATTTAATAAAACGATGGCAAGATGCTTTGAAGTCTTCCCACTTCAAAGCATCATCTTTTTCTTTCGTTTTATTACGATCCGTATGGGATTATACGTGCATGTGTTCATGCATCAATGAAAAATAAACCGATGTTGAAGTAAGTTTAATTTGTGTTTTTTTATCTCTCACTAGCGGCCCGTCCCGACTTTGTCCGGGTTGAACAAAATATTATACCAATAAATTTCCAGTTGATAGCCAATAAATTGTAAATCTTTTTTTACCTTAATAATACCTTAAATTAATTTTATGTTAGTTAATAATTAAAATAAATTTTTTAAAAGAAAAAGGCGTGCCGGAACGGCTAGTTTCGAACTGCTAGCGTCAGAACAGAAGCCCAGTGCGATAGCACCACGATAAGGATCGTTGAAATCTTCGGAACAAAAAGCGGTAGAAGACAGTAGCGGAAACAATGGAGATTGTTAGGATTAAGCCCCTAACTTTATTTCTACTGATTAGATATACACAATATATAGCCTATGTCCATCTGGAATAATGTACCTTTCAAACAGTGAAAGAATTTTTCAAATAGGTACAGTGGTTCTGAAGATTACCCTCCACGTACAAAATCGCTCTCTCTTTATATATAAGTATAGATATCTCCTTTTGCCTATTTTAAAAAAATAGATGTTCTGATTGACTAGTATTTATCTAGTATTTCAGTTATAAATCTGACTTTTATTACTGAAACATATCAAATTCCTACACTTACGATTACTTCTGAAAAATTTTCCTGTTGGCTTTCGAAGTAGATAGATAACGATAGTTCATTTTAGTGTACTGTCCGACCACGGAAGCAAGGTCCCTGGAAGCTGTTACGCTTGCGCGAGAAAAGCTAGTCTACTTAGAAAATAGGGGAAAACGTCATATTTTCGGATGTGTTTGTTTGTGAAATACGGAATGTATTTCAGACTGCTTTTGTCCGCAATTTTAAAGTTATTTTTTAAAACTTTATTTTTGATCGAATATGTGAATAATAATTTCAAAATAATAAAAAGAATGAAGCAAATCTATTTAAAAAATAGGAGTTTTATAGGAGTGGATATTTTCGGATTACATCACAATCAAAATTATCTGAAGCTACGTTTTCGGTGGTTCTTTTTTTCTGAAGTTTCCTCGGAGATTCAAATTTTGGAGTTTCTTTACCCTTTGCTTCTCTACGTATTCTTTTTACACTGGGCATTGATATCCAGGTCATTTCACTAGCTCTCTTTAGGGATTGCGAAAGTGGAACAATAACATTTGCTTCTAGTGCTTCTTTATCACACAATTTAATTACATTGTGTATTATACTTTACAATCACTACGGAACGGCTTATTCCGAGCAGTTGTGTTGGGTAAAGGATCCATTAATTTCAATATAATAATCAAAATAACAGACGAGTAAAAAGCAAGCAAGCGCAGTTAGTAACCGATTCTAAAGAATGTCGAGAGACTACGAGACTTTTCCCCCTCCTTCCTCAGCAGCCTTACCTACAGTGTGAATAGAATCGTCTTGGCACTATGCCAACCGTGGTTCTTCGTACTGTGGTCGGACTGTATATATAATTTCATGCAGTTGGAGTCTACGGAAAGATCCTCAGAAAGTGAAAGCCTTGCCAGACCTTTTCGGCGAATCCAAATTTGTTGCTGTTAAAAGAAAACCTTCAGCAGCATGCAAAGACTGGCTCAGAACTGCCATGGAAAAGGAACTATCGTCTCTTCCTCTATTTCAGTTCCTGTGTGTCAATGAAGAGGAAAACTTTGAGCACACTGTTCTAACATTTGACGAGATTACATCCTGTGAGCAGTATCTGTCAGCTGCAGATAAAGAAGCTTTCATCCTCGAGAAACTTATTAAAGTCTTTTCTATGACATCTGGACAGGAACAAAATCCACTATGGGGAGCAAAAAGGGCGGTTTAATTCGAGCAAACTAGTTTCAATTTTGACTGCGATTAAACTAAGCTATATATCGTCTAGTTCGCTAAAAACTCTGAATGACGAATATAGAAATTTTGTTTCAAAAGCCATTCAGTGGGGTGTGGTGCATGAAAAAACGGCCCTATCTATTTATGCAGATGTGAAGGAATGCAATGTAGAAACTGGTGGTCTCTTTCTTCATCAAACTGGTATATTAGGGTGCTAACCAGATGGTCTTATTGATAACAATAAGATCATTGAAATTGTGCCCTGTATTTTTATTACCATGTTTTTATTAACTCGCTTTCTTGTTTGTTTGTTTGTTTGTTTGTTTGTGTGTGTGTGTGTTTGTCCGGTACAAATCTTGCAATCGATTTTTAACTAACTTCCCGACTAGCTAGACATTTGAAACTTTTAGAATAGTTCAGAACACGATGACAATGCATTATGTTAATACTTTTAGCCATCTTTAAGCAGAATTGAATTCTTTTTCAGTTTATTTTTTTTTTTGGACTGGTGCAGCTATCTATCGGCTGGGACGGGAACGAAAAGTTAAACGCAAGTTAACTTCCAATTAACTTCATTTTCTTTCAAGTTGATGGGATAATTCATCAAAAAAATTTAAAAAGTATTTATTAATACATAGAATTGTCAAGTTTATATGATTCAAAAGAAAATGTAAAAACATGGTATATAAAAAGTTCTTTTTATCTTGAAATTATTAAAAGATGACGTTATCTTAAGTTGTCTTGCTTCTGGTAAGTGGTATTTGACTATAAAGTAGAATGTAACAGCCACTGTTCATTCATATGACAATATTTCTGTTTATGAATTTTCTGTTGGTGATATCTATCTCCTTTAATTTGAAAACTCCTCAAGGTAAGACGTACTATAATCAGATTCAAGGTAGTTTGCATATACTTAATAGAGATATTTGTGATCTCATTATTTGGACACCAAATATTACTTTAATTGTCCCAGTAGTAAAAAAAGCTGAATGGTCAGTAAACATAAAAAAGTTTATTGATTTTTATAGAAACATATTTATTTATACTCTTATAAAGTGATTGTTGGATATAATATGTCATAATATAGTATTCAATCCAGTCCAACTTAGCCATGTGCCACCTAAATTTTGACCGAGCATCCCCAAGGGTGTCGTATCTGGGGGGATCGTATCTTCTCTCTCCCCCCCCCTTGACCTCATAGAATGACTTTCAGGTCTACGAACGTAACGTGCCCATATCTGGCCTAGACATGAAGGTATTTAATGGCGCTCGATATTCGATCCGAGCACTTTCAGTACCGAAAGCTTACGCGCTACCACAAAGCTACCTTGGACCTTCAATCTAGATTTAATAGAGGGCAGACATTTAAATGTTTTCTTAGACTTCAGGGAGAACAGAAAAATTTCTTAAAGAACATTTCGCCGAAAAATCAAACTCTCCAGTTAAACATTGCCACACAACTGGATTGAGTAGCATAATAATGTAATTATTTAATGTAATGTATTGTGATTATTATGTAATTGTAATAAATTATTTTTTTAAATTTGATTGTTTAGCATCTTTTGCGTTCAAACACTTTTAAAGAATATCATCAAAATGTTACATAATATTTAAAATATTTATTCATAATATTTATTCATTAATATTTATTCATTAATATTTATTCATAATTAAATATTAAAATAGAAATGCTATCACAAGCAGGTATTTATATTTAGTGCTACGCAAAACACAAATTCGAGAAAGAGTTGGGCTAACATAAATCAGCAAACCTTTTTCTTTGCTGTTTAGTTACTGGGAAATAAAAGGAAATAAAAATATGCACATGCATGATTCTGGTAGCAACTAAAGATATTAGTGAGATATTTATCGCCAAATCAGAGATAAGTCTGAAATGTACAAAGGCATTCACACTTGGAGAAAATCAGCCAACTCTGTGCCAAATGTTTACGCACAAAGCGTAAAACAGCCGATTTCCAAAGAAACCTTTCAATTTCCTTTAAATATTGCGTTTGGAACACGGTTAAAAGTATTTTTAAAATTAAGTTAATGTTCTTTGGTATACATTTCAATAGGTTTTAAGAGTTAAAAATTATTGGCTTTGAAGTAAAAAATCCTCAAAATTTTCCTGTATGGACGTTAAAACGGGAGCGATTAGTTCTGGTCTCGAAAGCCGAAAACGGCGTCCCACTCCGATGGCGTATTATCCATATTATTTAATAGACGAATCTTACCTTACAATTCAAATTTGTAGCGTACCACTTATGAAATGTCTTAACAAAGTTAAACGCTAAACAATAAACTCTACTCTTATTCTCATTCACTCAAAAATTCATGTCAAGTTAAACAAGAACAAACGTGTTCCTTAAAATGTGTGTTGAGGCAGACTCCTTGATTAATAGTTTTCGAATACAGCACCAAAGTGCAGGATTAATTTCGGGGAAATTAATTTGATATCTCAATATAATCATATTAGAAGCTTTTCAAGATTGAAATTCTTTAAACAATATATATATATAATCCATCCATTCGTTCACTTTTTTCTTTCAAAAGCATCAACCGCTCTGAGGTAAAGTTCATTGGCCGCAACAAAATTGCTCACGGCGAAACGTTGCCACTCTACTGTTAAAAGAATTTGTTTGGTGTTTTCGGAAAAGAACTTGATGGCACTCTCCAATAAACCCTTCTCGCCGTGCCTCGTCGCCAGGTCGACGACGTCGCATATCGAAGTTGTCGACAGCGAACCCTCGAGGAACTGGACGCACACCTCCTTCAGTTCTGGGAAATCATACTTCTCGCCTGCGTAATAGAGTCCCGTCGCTTTGCTTGGCGATAGATCTTCCACTTTCCCCGTGTAGACGTAGTTGAGGAATTCGCCAAAAGAGTTGGGGTCGCAATCGTCGATGGTAATGGAACCATCTTCGCTTTCCTTCATCTGGTGCTTAAACATTGCCGAGAATACTGGAGAGCGGGCTCGAAGCATATTCTTGTGGGCCTTGAACTTCTGGTTCCCAACTTTGATGATGGCATCGTGGTCATCCCCAGTAAGGAGTAAATCTTTGAGATGCTTTTGCAACGTGGAGTCAACTGTAAAACAAATGCTTTTTAGAATCTAGGCATAAAAGTAAGTCGAGTTCATTTTCCCCCAAAACAAAAGATATATTATTTATTTTAGTTAAACCTTAGTTTCTGGGACACGTCAACTGAAAACTTAAATCTTTTATACCCATACTTAAATCCAATGGCCTTAGTTTGGGAGTATGCGAAAATTTTGCAGTGGGAATATGAAACTATCCGGACGCAAATTTGAAAAATCTTCCAATAAACATTCAAGATTTTTTTCTCCAACCCTGCAACTAACTAGCCCCAAAACTAATTTTGAGCAACCCCAGTGATTTGGAGCAGGGTCAAGCTCTCACATCAGGGATAAGCACTACCACCAATGAACAATATTGTGGGGTAAAAATAAGGGCCTGTTCACGCAGGAGTCCGGTAGCAGAAGCGTTAAAGTATTGAAATATTTTTAACCAATGACAAACCTCCAAACGATTAGCAACGAAATTTTTAACGCCTATGATTGGTTTATTTCCGTTTCAGCGCCATCTTTCCTTTTACGCTTCCGCTATCGGACTCCTGTGTGAACAGGCTCAAACTCTGTTGCTGTGTATAAAGAACAAAGACGTAGGGCCAGTTCACATAGAATACGTCAGTGTCCGCATTACTCGTATTTAAATATATTTAACCAATTACAAACCTCCAAACGATTTGTTACGAAATTATCAAGGCCTGTGATAGGTTTAAAATATGTCAATAGGAGTAACGCTGAAGCTGACGGATTCTATGTGAACAGGCCTATAGTGAAAAGTATAAAGAAATGGGCAATGTCTCGCAGCATGTCACATCTCAACTCTTGAAGATTTTACTTCTTGTTTAGCGAGGAGTGGCAAAAAATTGCACAATTTAACATGCCGTTCAATGAGCATTCTTACAGCTTGTTGAATAAAATGCTCTCAGTTTACGGAAAGTCTTTAGATACGGTATCTAAAGAAAGGTATATCACTAAATTAAACATTCAGGTACAGCCCGGAAAGGTTTATCCAGTATGTGACCCGTATTTATTGACAGAGGAAGACTGGAGTTACGATACAAGACGCTGGTTCTGAAGTAACTTATCCTGATATCTATACATATCTCAACATAATAATAATCACTCTTAACGAAAGAATGATTATATTCTCTTAAACCTTGTGAAATATTAAAAAAAGTATTAAAATACCTGTTAAATATAATTAATATGAGAAATTTTATAAATAAACTTAAATTATTTAACTGAAAATGAAGGTATCGTCCAAAAACATATGCAACCGCATAGGCACTGCTTCTGTTTTCTGCCACCAGATAATGACGTCATCTATAGCAGACGAAAACTGACGTAGCCAGTGACGTTGCAACGTTTCGCCTTATTGAGATTGAAGCTTCTGGTAAACGTTCGGCTTCTGACCTTCTGCAATATTCGTGATTTGAGAAGGGTAGTTCGGGTGGAGGTCGTGAGAGTTCAGCCGCCTCATACCAGTTAGAACGCAAGTAATGTTTGTTGAATATCAGACTAGTCGTTGTCATTTTCCAAGCTAAGTGACGTCATTAGCCCATGCATTGAAGAGCAGAAAAATAAAAGAAAATTTGCGTTTATTAGTTTTCTAGGCGATCGACAGACTGGAATTTTAGGAAGAGAGGCTATGTTGTGGTAATGTTCGTCTTCGAGAAATGTAGCATCGGGGTGATTATTTTCACCAGCAACCGACGATCAAGAGTATAGCTTAATGGGGAATTATCGTCAAAATTCGTCAGAAATCAAGAGGACTTTAAAAAAATCCTTAGCTTTTTAAAGGCAAAAGCCTTTTAAAGCTAAGTTGACATAGCTCTTACCTTTTGCGTCAACATTGGCATCGTTTCCTTCCCTGCCCGTAGCGTCCGACTGTTCTTCCGTTTGTGTTTCTCGGGAAACCAATTCTTTTCCTGGAGAAAGAACGAAAAGGAATATAACGAACGATCTGTTTCTTTATTTATTTAGCATCATTTTTTTTTTATGTACAGCTCCAGACTGCCTCGTTAGACGCCATTTTGTTTTCAAAATTTTGCCAAAATATACGCCCTTTAATACCTTTGTCACTGTTTCAATGCCACTTTAAATAATTACAAGATTAAAAAGAACTTTTTACATACCACGTTTTTAAATTTTCTGTTGAATCATATAAACTTGACAATTCTATGTATTAATAAATACTTTTTTAAAATTTTTTTGATGAATCAACATGAAAGAAAATGATCAAACGCGTAATACAGAGGTATCAAATGCGTAATCAATCGTTTAGCTCGGGAATTGGAAGTTAACTTGCATTTAACTTTTCGTTCCCGTCCCGGGTGATAGATCGCTGCACTATTCTACAAAACAAAATTAACTGAAAATGAATTCAATGCTGCTTAAAGATGGCTAAAAGTATCAAAAGAATGCATTGTCATCGTGTTCTGAGCTATTCTGAAAGTTTCAAATGTCTAGAGCTAGTCGGGAAGTTAGTTAAAAATCGATTGCAAGATTTGTACTGGACAAACACACACACAAACAAATAAGAAAGCGAGTTAATAAAAACATGGTAAAAAATACCTTTGAGAAAATTCGCCTATTCAGCTACTTCATGAATTTTATAATTTTTCTTTCAAGCTGATACGTTGCATACAAGCATGATCAGGCCCAGATTTCCGCATGGGCAAGTGGGGCACTTGCCCCCAAAATTATGGGGAACCCTAATTAAGTATTAAGTTGTACATATTTTTTGAAAAATTGGTTTTTGGTTAATACAGTAAATGGGGGCAGTGGCAGATACAGAAAAAAATCCTGGGTGGGGTACAGTGCACCCACTATAGTGAAAACAAACTTGCATCCATAAGAGTTTCTGGTTTGATTTTTTTTTTGGAGGGGGGGGGGCGGACAACTTCAGACTGTGATCTATTTTTAATTTCAAAAGAAAATTTCATGAATTTATTTATCAACATTAAAAAGAAAATTAATAAATTATTAATATATTATAAACTTATTTATTATTTTTTTTCTTAAAATTTTTGACTTGTTGATCGAAATTTTTTTGATTATCCGGTCCCAATTTATGGGGAACCTTTGTGAGTGTCCCACATGTTCATGTGGAAATCTGGTTCGGGAGGGGCATGCGCCCCCCTCTGGGTCTGTCCTTGGAGGGGGGCCCCAAAATCTGCTTTGCCCGGAGCCCTATTAGGTCAAAGTCGGGCCTCTGAGCATGATAATGCATAATTCCGCCTAAAGGGTTTTTCAGATGAACTATTCATGCCCAATAGACTCCACTGTAGGTATAATTCAAATTTTCAGAATGTTAAGCGGTATATAGTTCTGAATTAACTCTCCAGTGGTGAAGATTAGATTTCCTGATAAGGGGGTAGTTTTGGCTCACCTATATGGTGTTCCCATGGAAACCAACCAACGATTCATACTCTATTCACTTTCAGTATTTAGAAGGAGCGAGACCATTTTATGAAAAGATCGTATAATGTCTAAAAACGTTCTAATTCGAAGAAAATTTGTTTCAACCTCATACGCTATTCCCTGGTGAATATTTAGAAGGGGCAAGATCATTTTATGAAAAGATCGTATAATTTCTGAAAATGTTCCAATTCGAAGAAACTTTGTTTCAACCACAGAAAGTTATAAATCGAAATCGCTCCGAAAAATTTGCTTTATTCCCCCAATGATTCATAAGCTTTGATAAAAAAATAGACTATTTTAATGAAACTTTAAACACAAAGAAATAATGTTACTGTACTGGTAAGATTCTCGTGTGATTGTGACGGAGTAGAACTCTCTGCGGAAAGATGGGAACGTTTCTCTTCTTTGGCACTGCGGGCCGCCAGACTGTCTGCTGTTGACTCACGAGTGAAAAACCCTGCACCTAACAGAAAAACAAGAAATACGATTTATGACGCATTACATCACGCGATTAGACACATAATCCTGGAACAACTGGTTAATTGGCGTAAAACGTGAACAAGCGTTCCAAATCCTACAGTAAGATTTGGAACGCTTACTCGTCACGCTGTTAGAAGAGCGTTTGCTGAATAAGACCTGGTTGAAATTGCTTGCATATATTGTTGACATGACCCGTGATTGGTTTGATATATCATGTAGTTATTGGGTGAGCACTGTCATTTTGGCTAGATTTTTCATCGCCGGCGCTGCGTTCCGTCCGGAAGCAACGCCAACAAGGTCATATGGAATTACTTGCGTAAAAGAATACTTTAAGACTACACAACACATCTCGAACGTACGACAATGCTTTGGAACTAGGTTTCTCTCTTATTAAGGACTCATCAGCGAGGCATTACCGACGAGCACGAAGGACGGGGTCAATGCATTTTGTCCTATTGGAGGACCTCAGAGCAAACTAAAATTACATTACGGTGTTTGTTTCCGTAGATAGAATTTCTGACGTCAATTTATCACCTGATTTGACATGTCATTTTTGGAAAGAGTAGGTCATTGGTACAAAATGCAAGCAAATATATCTTAAAGCAAAAAGATACAAATGCATTACGGGGTATAAAATTACATTACGGTGTTTCTTTCCGTAGAGAGAATTTCTGACGTCAATTTATCACGTAATTTGACATATCATTTTTGGAAAGATTAGGTCATTGGCACAAAATGTTAGCAAATAAACCTTAGAGCAAAATATGACGTCAGGAGAAAAGCTTTTACTAAATATAAGAGTTATTTCCGAGAAGAATAATTTACCATCTCGGAATAAACTAGGAACAGAGAAAAAAAGTTATTTTCAAATATTTGTTATTCCGCCATTACTTTTCTTCTCGCTTAATAAACAAAGGCCTTGCAAAGGACAGACACTGTTTATGACAGCGTTACATCATGTCATCAGACTTATAATCCGGGAATGATTGGTTCATTGGCACAAAATGTAAGCAAATACTCCAAATAAGGCTTTGTTGACATTTCTTACGGAGCATCAGCGATAAATATTTTAACCAATCATAGAGGTCAACGTAATGATCGCGTGATACGTCAGACCAATCACAAGTCCCGTCAACAGTCTCAGTGGCAACGGACGAACGCCACGGTAGACTCCGGAAATAGTGTGAACAGGGCTTAATACAGTACGATTTAAACGTCGTTAGAAAGTCGTTTTCAAAATGGAAGAATTATTGTTTTGAAGAAATAATTTACGACATCACAAAGAAACCCCCCCCCCTAAAATTTGAGAAAAAAGGCTTTTTCAAATATTCCTTTTCATTCGAATACTTTTTTATTTCTGCTGTTTGGAGACAAAGATTATATGAATGGCTCACCAAACACAATAAAATGGAACAAAGTAACCTCTAGCCGTTAGCAATAAATAATCCCTGAAACGCCAGGACTTCCACTGTCCATTGGTTAACAAAAAGAATTCAGATTCTAATTTCAGTACTGAATACAAATGAAAGTTTATTTCGTGATACGGTAATTAAATTATTTGAATCTTTTTTAATTTAAGTATAAGTACCAGTTATTTCTCATTAGTTTTGTATTTCTGTGAGCACATAAGATAACGCTCTCGGTAATATTTGAGGATTTTTTGTAGTTAGGACATCTTTCAAAATACTTGATATTTTTCCTTAATTTTTTCCTATTTACTAATTTTCTAAACAAAATGAAAACGATTATAATCTTTAGCTCACATATGGTTGCGATTTGAAATGAGCTTGCCCTCTTCCGTCTAAATTTAATAAGGAATAAATAACTCTGAAACATAATTAAAATTCTTATAGAGAGAATCCTCTGCCCAGATTTTAATTTTTTCTTATATTAAATTTCTGGGGATATTGCATTTTTACAAATACTGAGCAAAGTGTATTCATAACATAAAATAACAGATAAGCAAATTCAAAGAATTAACATTACACGAGAGCTCGAGGTAGCCTTGTGGTGGCGCGCTGCCTTAGGTGTTGAGGGTGTCGGATCGAATTCCGACATACGCAATTAAATACCCCTGTGTTTAGGTCGGATAATGGCACGCTAAATCCGTAGACCAGAAAGTTCCTCTATGAGGTCAGGGAGTGTGGGAGAGGGTACGATCCCCCCAGATGTCGCCTATGGTCCTTGTGTGGAACTTTCAGCCAGGGTGCATTAGAAACAATAACAATGTGAACAACAACATTACTCTAACAGATGGTAAATGGGCACTAATATTAAATTATAGACGGTATGTTCAGCTATCCGCCTTAGCAATTTGAATACAGTATTTTCAAATTGCTAAGGCGTATTTTTTTTACAGTATTTTTTTACAGTATTTTTGTTTACAGTATTTTTTTTTTTCGCCTATGGTCCTTGTGTGGAACTTTCAGCCAGCGTGTTCAGCTATCCGCCTTAGCAATTTGAATACAGTATTTTCAAATTGCTAAGGCGTATTTTTTTTACAGTATTTTTTTTTACAGTATTTTTGTTTACAGTATTTTTTTTTCGCCTATGGTCCTTGTGTGGAACTTTCAGCCAGGGTGTTCAGCTATCCGCCTTAGCAATTTGAATACAGTATTTTCACAAAAAAATTAACATTTTCTATCGGGAAATCAGCTAGGAATGTCATCTTTATTAACAGTTTAAAAAAAAAATTGGAACACTTAAAAACATAATTCACCTTTTTAATGCTGAAAAATGAAAAAATTGAAAGTTCGTAAGATATATGTGTTAAATCGGATGGAACCACGATAATTGATGATACTCATTAAATAAGAAAAATGAGTTATTATAAATTCTCCTCCCATCGAGCTATAGAAACTCAATGCAAATCTGTTAGTTTCCTCACAAACATTTCCTCATAGAAAAGAGTCCAAGAGTGTCGAAGAACCAAGTCTACGACATCAACACTGCGACCTCATTTGGCGAGGGCTGGCGAGAAAATACTCGATTCGTCATTACGCTCAATTTAGGGAACTTCTAGTAATTGATGCATCACACTTACCTTCCAAGGTGGGTCGTTCTCCTGTCCAAATTTGACAAGTGATGGTCAGCTGGCCCGTCAGGGGTATTTTAGACCCGTCTTTCAGCAAGTAGGACCTCGGTAACAGTTTGACGACACGAAAAGCGGCTAATCTTTTATCAAACTCTCCTCTACTTACGATGTCCTGTTCAATTTCGCCCGCCAACTTGAAGCCGATTGCGATCCGGACAACCTCTCGAGAGCCGCCGCGTCCAAAAAGAAGGAGGACAATCCAATCTCGGTTCGATGGTGTGAAGCCATTCAAATACAGTTTGAAGGACCAAGTACTCGCTATGGCTCTGATTTCGGGACTTGAGCAGTATTCCTTCAAGTTGTCTGACAACGAAGAAAATATCGGGGTCCACTCGAAGGCTACGCCCCTGTCACTGCGAGAGACCTCCCGTATCTCCCCGCAGATGGTATTATCCGAGGAGATCGACATGGCGAAAGGCTGAATGCTTTTCACGGGGATGGAGAGACGGAATATTCGAATTCGAGGGGCGGGTTAAAACAAAATCCTAGAAAAAGAAAAAGAATTCAGAAAATGGAAACCTGATCACCGGACGCATTTCTAGACTCGGAAAGAGAGGGTGGTTGGACGGGAATCCGATCTCATGATAAAATTCCAGAATCGGAAAAACGGTGATTTCAAACTTTTAGAATAGCTCAGAACACGATGACAATGCATTCTTTTAATACTTTTAACCATCTTTAAGAAGGATTGAATTAATTTTCAGTAAATTTTGTTGTTTGAAAATTTCTTATAATTGCTCTCTTTATTACGCATTTGATGATTTTCTTTCAAGTTGATGGGATAATTCATAAAAAAAAATTTTTTTTAAAGTTAAGTATTTGTTAATACATAGAATTGTCAAGTTTATAGGATTCAACAGAAAACTAATGCACTAATTTCCTAGCCTATCTTTTTTGTTGTTGTGATATATTTGAATTCCATCAATGTATTTTTTTTATCATGTTTGTTCATGGAGTATGTTCATGTATTTTCATTTCTTTGATTTATGTATTATGATTGTTTTGTTCTGTAGATGGCAGCACGATACCCTTGTCTTTATGTTTTGTAAAATGTTCTAAGATACTACTGGTCACCTCTGAAGAGAAGATCCCTGAGAAACTCGTCACTCGGGGAGAGTTCTTTTTTGATGAGGGGTGGAACGTTAAAGCGAAGGTCAACGAGAGAGGAAGAGATTGTCACCAAACATCCCCCACTTTTCGCCAAATATCGGCATTTGTCCCAAGGAAGAGTCGAACAGGTGTTTTTCTGCCTATTGACAATGGTTTAGTCTAAAGAAAACGCAGTGTTTACAAGAAACAGATGGGGAGAAATACACATCTGCAGTTACAATTGAAAGGAAATTTTAAACACTATATTACCTATTGGAACTATTATACCTTTTGGAATATTAACTGCCGTGATGTGCTGTATAATCTGAAATGTTTAAATGCTCATTTCTGAAGTCTATTTTCCAAGGTATAAATTTGCAACCAAGCAAAACATCTTTCCCGTTTTTATTAGCCATATTTTTGGCCAGTTTAAAAAGTTAGCAAAAACCAAGTTATGAGAAAATATTTCAAAGAGGGGGAAATTAAAGTTTGAAGAAAATTTACCTTATTCAAATTGCGGAAAATGGGAAAATTTTATAGTGTTGATAAAGTTAATTGTGAATTTTGATTAGAAGAAGTCATTAGGGTAGCACACTTTAAAGGGCAGGGCCGACCTTGCCAGTTGAACCTATTTGATATAAAAAATTAAAAATATGTCTAAACTGAAATGGCTTTAACATATGAGCTCTTATTTTTTAAAGTGGCATAAGTCCATTTTTTTCACGTATCGAGATATTTAAAGGTTTGTATTTGAATGAATTTAAAAATATTGGCAAACGTTAATCAATTCGAGTGATGTTTTTAACACTATACACCTTTTAAATTTTACTATGAAATAATAATTATTAAAATTATTTAAAAAATAAACGATTTTTTTAGCTCCAAATGGACTTATACCACTTTCAAAAATAACATATTATAAAAAATAAAAACAAGTGGAAATTCAAGTCCATATTTTTATATACATTAGATTCAGTGAAATGGATATTTTAATGTAAACTCTTACTTACCAACATCACTATCAGACCAAATTGACATATTATTGTCTTTTTTTTTATAGGTATGTGAACTCATTGTAACAACTGTATTAAATGTTATTTATCTAAAACTTTGATTTTCTGCTTTAATAAAAATATTTAAATAATACTCACGCTGCAATCTATTAGTATAAGAAACACAAACCAAACAGCAGGAATTGCGAAAGAAAACCAAACAAAATCAGTGAAATTACTTCTGACCACTTAATCAGAACAATAATACTGTTATCTTGTTAACGATGTTGTTTTTAAGACACTAGCTAAGTAATATATGCTAAAGCGTAGAGTACACTGAAGTCGCAATAATCAATAATAATTGCAATAAGCAAGTTGCTTTTATTATAATTATTAGGAATGGACATATTCCACTTTAAAAAAATTTTTTTGTGATAACATTTTATAGCCAAAATTCTTTTGTTTACTTTATGAAAAAATCGTACGAAAAGGTGTCTATATCTTACTAAAATCACCGTTAACTCATTTTTTTTAAAGTGGACATACACCCCCTTTCAAATATTTTATTATGGGGGTGTCATATAAGCGGACCAGCACTACCCCCCTATAAAGGGACGATATAAACGGAGGCATTTTCAGTGGCGCAACGCCGGGATTCGATCCGAGCACCCTCAGCACCGAAAGCCAGCGCGCTGTACCACAAGGCCGCCACAGGTCAGTGTGTAATTAGATTTTTATCAAAATATCTGTACATTATATTTTTATCGCAATTTCTGCAGTTGGGCCCCGCAATAACTAAGGCCGGCGCTTTTAAAGTGCAATTCGATTCCGAAATTTGGAGGAGGAAATTGGGGTAAAATTATATTAGAGTTGTTTCTTTTTTGCAGTCATTTTTTGACTGATAAAGAAACTGATAAAGCAATTCTATAAAACTTGGTGAATACGTTTATTTTGATGCAAGGAATAATGTATACTTCAAATTTAATATTTTTAATTGCATTAATTATTTAAAATTAACATGTTTTCAATAAAAAAATGCATTTTTTCAAAGTTTTGAAATTTTAATTTAAATTAAAAAAATTTAAGTTTTTAATTGCTTAAAAATGGAGTATACGTTAAATATACATTAGTTTTACAAATTTATCAATATTTTTTGGGAATCTAGAACCAATAGTTTTGCTACAGTCTTGCGCGCAATGGATGCAAGCCAAAACACAATTTAAAAATTTTCATCAAAATTAAAAATGGAAAATTAATTAAAATACCAGTTGTAGAACATTGAAATAATTATTCTACATAGAACATATATTAAGCTTTCAGTGGCAAAAATTTCATGTATTTATGTTTTATAGGGAATGAGAAATAAAACTAAATGTGACATGATGCTAAATTGCACCTTCAGTAAAAAAGTAAGACTCCCGAGACCCCTTAAATGAAAACAAAATTACCGAAAAAGATCGTCTCCTTTGGCGAAAGAAAAAATAACAGTTGCAAAACCAAAATACTTGAAATCTGTATCTATAATAATAAATTTTTGTATGATCCAGTATTTATAAAAATAAACATGACTCTAAATTTTATTGAGGTTTTCTGAAACTCCCTTACATTACTTCGGGAAATAGTAATACGATGCAGGGTAAAAAGTCCCAAAATACGTTGATTACATGAAAATGGAAACCAAAACATGCGATGGTTTTCTTAAAGCCTAAATAATTAAAACCTTCATAATTTTCTTAATGCCTGAAGAGTGATAAATACTTTCCGCGGGAAATGGTACTGGGGTGTTGATTATCCCCGACCCCTCATTTTGAGAATCGACCTCCCCGAGGCAGCAACCTTAAAACCGGTCTCAGGTCTCTTCTGAAGGGAGGTCTGCAGTACCGGTTTTGAAAGTAATTACGTGGTTTTCTGGCTCTGTGCCGGAAGTACGAAATTCTCTTTTATTATAATAAAGGTGTTAATAAAGGTCTTATAGCCGACCCTTTTGTGCGTCTTGGCTCGACATTACTTAGTTTTGGAAAAAGAACAATGTTTTTATTAACTCGCTTTCTTGTTTGCGTGTTTGTCCAGTACAAATATTGCAATCGATTTTTAACTAACTTCCCGACTAGCTAGACATTTCAAACTTTTAGAATAGCTCAGAACACGATGACAATAGCTTTTAATACTTTTAGCCATCTTTAAGCGTGATTGAATTAATTTTCAGTTAATTTTGTTGTTTGAAAATTTCTTACAATTGCTCTCTTTATTACGCATTTGATCATTTTCTTTCAAGTTGATGGGATAATTCATTAAAAAAAAATTTTTTTTTAAAAGTATTTGTTAATACATAGAATTGTCAAGTTTATATGATTCAACAGAAAATTTAAAAATGTGGTACATAAAAAGTTCTTTTTAATCTTGTAATTATCTTAGCTCGTGTGATGACCAGGAAGAAATGCACATGCCTCACCTTGCTTCTTGTCCTGCTCTACCTTCCGTTACTTTATGGGATCCTTTTGGATTGCCAGATATAAGTTGATTGATTAACTGATGTCATTTTGCTATCTTAAATTTTTGTATTTTTGATATCTGTTGTCCTGTAATTCTTGCCATTGGAAAAAATTTTTTTTTTTTTTTCTTAAATCACTGCTGGAGGGAAGGGTAAGGTAAAAATATTTTATCTGAAAAGCAGTGAAAAAGGTTTCACAATTTTATTGTGACAGTAAAGCAAAGGTAAACATTTCTTAAAAAGATAAAAGCAAATCTTTTTTTATTTTAAGATAGGATTACGTTTCTCAATAACGGTCCTTCGGAGAGAAAAATATTGTCCTGCGTCGCGAGTTATAATATTGGCAGCGCGCCAAACCCAGTAGCAGTAAACAGTTAAACAGAAAAGTACCAAAATGTGTTTAAAAAAGAGAAAAAAAAAGAGGTAAGCAAACGATAAGTAATCCTACGTTAATCATCTGCGGTTGTTTCGTTATGGCAGACTACCTGCAAAATATATATATATATATATATATATTTTAAGTTGCTGATTACAAAACGGAAATATCAATTTTCGTTGAAACAAATGAATGCCTCCGGAGAGATAAATGAGTCCTCCCCAGAAAATACATAAAGGAAAATAGATATCTCGACAGTGAAAGATAATCTCTATATATAAATCAGTTCCGTAACTGATTTAGTGACTGACTGATAGACAACGCACAGACCAAACCGCTCGACCTTAAGGGCTGAAATTTTGTATGGCGATTCTTCTTATAGTGTAGGGATGCACTAAGAAAGATTTTTGAAAAATCCTTCTTAGATTTTTTTAAAATTAAATTTTTAAGCTGTTTTTGTAACTTTTTTTTAAAGTTTGAATTTAAAATAATAATTTGAGGGTGATAAAATTTATATCACGAGAAAGACCATAAAAATTCCTTTAAAATGAGATCTTTTTCAAATCTTTACCTCTATTTTCTGATTTTTGGTGAATTTTTAAAGATCAATTTTTAGAATTTAATTTATTGAATGCTGACACATGATTTCTTTTTCTGGTACTTTAAATTAATTTATCGTCACGTCCATAACAATGAAATAGACAAAAAATTTTTTTTTCCCTTGCTACCTTATTACCTTGATACCTTATTTCGTATTATGCGATACATCCGAAGAAACAATCACCCATAAAAATCATCTTTAAAAAGATTAATTGCGTAGTTTCGCCAGCATTCGATGAACTTCTAAGTTCAATAGAGTAATCGCTAAATTTTAACTACATGGGCGGCATTTAATTATAAGTCTTTTGCTGCGTTGTCGGATGGCAATACAGAGAGGTTGTTCTGAAGATATGAAATGTCAACCGGAGCAGTGGCGTAGCGAGCATAACTGGCGCCCGGGGCACGATACCTTTGTGGCGCCCCCCCCTGAAAAACATATAGTAATATAATATATAGACCCTATATTGGAGCCCTCGATAAACATAATATATAGACCTTATATTGGCACCCTCCCCGAAAAACATATAGTAATATAATATATAGACCTTATATTGGGGCCCTCCCCTGAAAAACATATAGTAATATAATATATAGACCTTATATTGGCGCACCCCCACAAAATAATATAGTAATATAATATATATACCTTATATTGGGGCCCTCCCTTGAAAAACATATAGTAATATAATATATAGACCTTATATTGGCATCCACCTCGAAAATATATAGTAATATTGTTGGGAATTTCACCTAAAAGTAACTTACCTGTAGTTTTCCCACAGTGTAGTATTGCACTCACGCTATTATTTTGATTTTGACAGTTGCCAAATGCGTTTTCTTAATACCCTAGTGAGCGGGTAATCAACAGTGTTGACCAAGTAAGATCGTTTGTAAATGACGTCATCACACCAAATCCTGTTGGGATGACGTCATATGCTTTCAACTATTAATGGGTTTTATTTGCTTTTCCCCATGATTTATTGATCACGAGTTGGGATCAACTCGCTGCGTGCTATCTTGTGTTTTATGCAAATATTCTGTGTATTAGGGATGCGACATCGATGTCGATGTTTTAAACATCGATTTATTGAAGCCGATGTTTTTTTAACATCGATGCTTTGTGCTCGATGTTTTACGTTGTCTTGATGTTTTTTTTTAATGAAAAAGTACCGCAATAAAAAAAAATTTACCACGTAGCATAATTTTCACACTCAGTAAATGTAAGTCTGAATTCTGAAAAGGACGAATACAAAAGGGGGGAATGTTTCTTTAGCAAACAGACAAATGGCAATTAACAACCAATGAACCAATCAGAGCGCTTGGAATGTTCCTGACATTCCAGAACCTTCCATGGGGTTTTATTTTACAAATAGTATATACACGAGTGCATCCATTTAAGTTTTTGTTTTGTTCTGGATTTATATAAGTTGACGCTAATATTATTAGTAAGATGCCTCCCAAAAGTACCGTTTGGAAATATTTTTACAAAACCACTGACAAATTAGCGAAATGCAATATTTGCCTTAAGTCCCTCAAAACTTCTGGCAATACCACGAATTTATCTGGACATTTGAAGGCAAAACATGGCGGTATTTACAACGAGAATTTTGAGTCATCAATGTAGCCCAAAGCAACCAAGTTTTTGTCATTTGTGCCTGCCCAATCAGAGAGTAAAATTAAATCAGCCCCTCCCAACTTGACTAACCGAAGTAACATTAATGTTAGAGGTTACTAAACCAGTTTTAAAAAATGGATGTTCTAAAACATCGATGTTTAAAAACATCGATGGTTTTTGGGCGATGTTTCATTAGCATCGATGTTTTAATATTGAATATCGATGTTTCAAAACATCGATGTTTTGTTATCGATGTCGCATCACTACTGTGTATATATAGCTACAGCGTAGCGAGTCTTGTTGCCTTTGATTTTGCTCTCGCCTTCTGTTTTGCCTGCTGAGAGATTGCCTAGTACAAGTGAGATGTCTCATGGACTGCGTGCCTGAGCCAGTTTTATTTTATTATGTTTATATATGAGTTAACGTTTTATTTATGACTTTGAATAAAATATTTTATTTTATCTCTGCCTCTGTCATCAGTACTGCCAACCACACTCTGCTTATTGTCCTTATGTTTGACAATAAATATAATATATGGATCTTACATTGGGCGCCCGGGGCATGATAGACCCCCATGCCCCCCCCCTTTGCTACGCCACTGGACCGGAGCTAGAGGCCGCGTTTTAAATTTAATGAAGTCATCCTGTTGAATTAAAATGCGTTGTGGTTGGTACGATCTACCATCTTAACTTTGCTGATTCTTTAACATATTTTAAATAATTTGGACTGCAGTTTCTTCGAAATGCTTTTATTTTCAACGATCAATTACATTTTTAAATGTGTGTATAACGCACCTAGCTACGACGACAACGAACTTCGAATTTTGGCACCAAGCGTGGTTGCCATACAAAAACAAAAATAGCACCAACTCGCCACAGAAGCGGTATAAAGAAGCGCCCGTGTATAAAGTGCAACATTTTCGTAATTTTGAATGGTTTGTTTTTACATGTAAGGTTTGAATGTCCTAAGCAATTTCTATTTGTAGCTACACCCTTTCTAATGCAGGCTTGATTTTCTGACCCATATATTTCTTTCCATTCATTCGTTAGTCGGGATTTAACCGTGGTAAAGCAGCGATTTTACTGGATTACAGTACGACAAAAGCAGGAGTTGATGTAGTCGATCAAATGTGCAGCTATTACACGATATCCAGCATATCACGAAGATGGACAATCTTATTGTTTTTTTTAATGTTTTTGGACATAATAGGAATCGATTCGCAAGTTGTCCTTTGACCCAACAAACCGGACAGTTTTGAAATAAGGCGATTCTATCTGCATTCTTTGGCCTTTTATTATAAATGTGTCTCAGTATTATCAACATTTTATATCTTGTCATAAAACTCAGAATCATTGTTTTCAATTTCAAAAGAAAAAGTTTATTACAAAAGGAATAATCGAGGTTGAAAGAGACGTTGCAATTTGTGCCACGCGCGCCTGCTGGTGTTCCAAAAATTGGCGCGCCCGCTGAAGGGTTGAGAAAGTAAAGTCCGCGCATGAAAGGGGATTTCGCTAATAATAGCAACACCTGAAAACCTTGCGTATAATAATTAAAGAAATGCCATTTCCGGCCATGCCGATGGTTTCAATAAGGGAATCGTAGCTAACATTTTATGAAAAACTAGCTGAAAACCCGCACTTCGCTACGGAGTACATTCAAATTAAATTCAACGGTCAATGTATACAATTAATGCCAAAAAAATAAATATATATACATATATATATATAATAAATACGACGATCAATATATACAATTGATGTAGAAAACAAAATATATTTTTTAAAAAATCGTAAGGGATATTTTTATAGACAAAATAATGTCCAATCGTCTGCCGCATTAGCAAGAAAAAAAATTTTTTTTTGTCTATTTAGTTGTTATGCACGTGACGATAAATTTATTTAAAGTACCAGAAAAAGAAATCACGTGATCGGCATTTAATAAATTAAATTCTAAAAATTAATCTTTAAAAATTCACCAAAAATCAGGAAATGGAGATAAAAATTCGAAAAAAATTTCATTTTGAAGGAATTTTTATGATCTTTCTCGTGATATAAATTTTATAACCCTCAATGTATTATTTTAAATGCAAACGTAAAAAAAGTTTAAAAAACAGCATAAAAATTTAATTTAAAAAAATCTAAGAAGAATTTTTGAAAAATCTTTCTTAGTGCACCCCTACACTATTAGAAGAATCGCCATGCAAAATTTCAGCCCTTTAGGTCCAGCGGTTTGGTCTGTGCGTTGTATGTCAGTCAGTCAGTCAGTCAGTGAATGAATGAGTCAGTTACGGAACTGTTTTATATATATAGATAATCTTTAAACCTACCACTAATTATCAGAAAGTCGTGTCTTGGAAAATTAGATAAAGCGTTTGCATTTAATTTTTAAAAAAAGTTTCAGTCATTAAAAAATAAATTCTGGCGCATTAAAAAAAAGCATAAATAAACCTTACTAAAACGTAAAAAATTAGAAAAGAAATTAATATCAATATTAATTACACATTATCCAATACAAACAACAGTAATATAACAAATAAGGTCAAAAATCATTTTTCTCTCTTACCTATAGCGAAATTTTCGCTCATCACAACGGTGAAAATGGGAATTTTACAAACCACCTTATAAATTATTTCATTTGGCTCTATGTTGGTGGCAAAATTTGCCATAAAAATCCACAATATATCCCAAATGTTGTAATAAGAGGTGAAATGTCAGCTTTTTTTTTAGTAATTTCGCATCTGTAACCACAGACGGATGATTTTAAAATTCGAAGTAGCGAAAGTTTCGAACCCCGAAAAGCAGTTCTATTAGGTCGATAAATGCTGCGTAAGCGAGTTTCGCAGATAAACTTGTTATCGTATCCTTAGTAACAACCGACTCTCCGTTCCAGTCTGATACCGTTCCAGTCTGAGAGTCGGATTACGAAACTTATGCCTGTACGTCAGTGATTCTCAAACATTTTATGTCTACGCTCCCTTTAGATGACTTTCAGACCCTACGCCCCCTAGGACTAAAAAACTTAAGTAACGCTAGTAAAATACATTCTGCTGTAATGGCACGAGTAGGGTTTTGGGGGCATCGTCCGCCATCTCGGATTTTTCTAAGCCAATATTGACTCGTTTTCGGTGTTTACATTTTTTTCCCTCGCCAATGTGTAAAAACTTCGTAGTTACCTTTTCCATCCACAGAAAGCGTAATCCATGGGTATTTTTTTATGAAGTTATAACATCATAAAAATTTCAGGTAGTCTCTTCTAACGAAATTACCGCAGGTTATTGACGCGGTTAATTATCGTTGCTTACCTCTTTTGTATGTACATATGTATCTCTATATATGTAATACGAGGGCCGTTCTAAAAGTAAAGAACGTTTTGATCTGACGAGCCGCGTAATTATCCCACCACCCCCACTGCCGTGAAATTTATTTACCAAATCTTTCCCGCCAGTTTGACGCTAACAGCGAGCAGCTGCGGTCATTTAATGTTTATTTTTGCGCTTTTAAAATGTGTGACAAATTAAGGATCCCGCCAAGTGTGAGGTTCGTAGTTTAATACGCTTCCTGAATGCAAAAACACGTTCGCCCTGTTGAAATTTACAGACAGATAACTGAAGTTTATGGAAAATGTTATGAATGAAGCTTCAGTTCGAAAATGGTGCATTATTTTTAAATGCCGCAGCCTACTGCCAGACCCTTCACCGACTACGCCGTGCCATTCAAAACAAACGGCGTGGATTGTTGTCCAGCGGCATTGTGCTTCTTCGTCCGCATGCTGCTGCGTTGACGAAGGAATTTTCTCCAGCAATTTAACTGGGAAGTTTTTGAACATCCCACCTTATAGCCCGGACTTGGTTCCCAGTGATTACTTTGTTTTTTTACCAAATTGAAAGATTTTTTGGGCGGAAACCACAATGGAAATGATGACGAACTGAAAGAGGAAGTTAGTGACTAGTTCAAAAACTTGGCGGCAAGTGAGTATGCAGAAGGCATAGGAAAGCTGGTACAGCGCTTTGAAAAATGGTTCAACTTGAACTTCGACTACGTAGAAAAATAGGTAAGATATCAAAATGTGTTGTACAATAAGTTTCCTTTCATTATCTTGAATAAAAATGACTAGAGAAAACAAACGTTCTTTACTTTTAGAATGACCCTCGTATATACATATGTGTATGTCAAAATTTTGACGCATCTTGGTACTTTTCTGTTTAACTAGTCCAAGCGATAGACTGGGTTTGGCGCGCTGCCAAAATTATAACTCGCTAACAGGCCCTGATTTTCCATTAGGCCCAGTAGGCCCGGGCCTAGGGCCCCCGAATGTTGGGCCCTCCCCCCCCCAAAAAAATTTTTATTTTAAAAGAAAAAATTCCCAATTAAAATTTAAAAAAAATTTTACCTTTTTTATGCCAGTTTTTTTATATATCCTTTCAAATTTGATTGATTGGTCCCTCATATGTATAGTTATATGTAGGGGAAAGTAGGGTAAGATGACGAAGCAGGAAAGATGACGAACTTGGTATTTCTCCGACGCAATCATAGATAGCAGCACCTGTCCAGGCAATTCTTAAGACTCTAGTATTGGGTTATGACGCCCACTACAAGTAATATAAGTTGAGATCGTTTTGTGAGTAGTGGCGACTCAAATGTATTTCTTTAATCGGTGTTTGTAAATTTTGAACTTCACAGCGCAAGGAATTACCCGACTACGGTAAGTTATTTTTTCTCCTCCATTTTTCTCTCTCAAAATACAACTCGTAACGTTAAAAATCATGTATGTTACAGTTTATTTACGATAAGCTTGGATACTGATAAACAAGTTGAAATCGAAAATGGCGTTGTGGGGTAAGATGACGAGGAGCCTACCTTAGAATTAGTACTATCCAGATTGCTGTGAACGGATTCAGAGCTACTGGCATTGAGCCTCTAGACAGCAATATTTTCAGAGACGAAGATTTTCACGCTTCATACACCACTCATGTTGTTGAAAACAACCAATTAGATTATCCTACCATTTGTCAGCAGCACATTTCATCGGCCGTTCCTCCTGAACCTACCATTTCATCAACCCTATCTCCACAGCCATCAACTTCCTCAGCTCTTCCTCCACTTCCGATGGCCAGCAAGAAAACAACCAGGAAACCAAGAAAGAAACTGCCTTCTTACCACATTTCTGGATCTCCTGTAAAACAAGCTCTTGAAAAAAAGAAGAGAGAAAAACAATTGATGGAACTGAAACGACAGGAAAGGTTGAAAAGGAAAGCTGAAACATTAGCGTCAAAGAAAGCTAAATGTTTACCGAAAACACTTAGAAAAAGAAGGAAAACTTGAATGCGTCAGCGGGATTACTGGTCATCTGATGAGTCATCACAAAAAGAAATTCCATATGTGGAGGACGACGACTATGATACTGAAACATTATTGGAAAAAGACTGCATTATTTGCGGGGAGGAGGGAAAGGACGAATTATGGTATCAGTGCTTCAGGTGCAAATCTTGGGCACATGCTCAATGTTCCGGCTGGGATGATAATGAAGCGAAAGACAGACCCTGTAAATGCGATTTTTGTATATTAACTTTATTACCTATGTTTTTTCTTAATTTTTGTATCTAATTCTTTAAGTTTTTGTTTCATTATGGGTAATCTGTCATTGTATTTTTAGTGTTATCTGTGCCTTTTACACTAAGTACCTAAGTGAAATTGTTTCTCTGCATTTTTGAAAATAAACCTTTATATCTTTCTATTAAGGTCCTATACCTTTATATCTTTCTATTCTATCTAATATATAATTCCTTTATATCTATCTATTTATATTGTTATCGATTCGTCATCTTACCCCACCGCCCTTAGTCATCTTACCCCACCTAATGGGTAAGATGACGAAAATTACTTTCTTGGGGGGGAAGGGAATATTTTGGCATCTTCCAAGAGGAGATGAAATCGTTTCAATTTTTTTTATAAAACACTAGCGGCCCGTCCCGACTTTGCCCGGGTTGAACAAAATATTATACCAATAAATTTCCAGTTGATAGCCAATAAATTGTAAATCTTTTTTCACCTTAATAATAACCTAAATAATACCTTAAATTAATTTTACGTTAGTTAATAATTAAAATAAATTTTTTAAAAGAAAAAGGCGTGCCGGAGAACGGCTAGGTTCGAACCGCTAGCGTCAGAAAAGAAGCCCACCGCGATAGCACCACGCTAAGGATCGTTGAAATCTTCGGAACAAAAAGCGGTAGAAGACAGTAGCAGAAACAATGGAGATTGTTATTATTAAGCCCCTAACTTTATTTCTACTGATCAGATATACATAATATATAGCCTATGCCCATCTGAAATAATGTACCTTTCAAACAGTGAAATAATTTTTCAAATAGGTACAGTGGTTCAGAAGATACCCTCCACGTACAAAATCGCTCTCTCTTTATATATAAGTATAGATAGCACCACGCTAAGGATCGTTGAAGACTTCGGCACAAAAAGCGGTAGAGGACAGCAGCGGTAACAGTGGAGATTGTTAGGATTAAGCCCCTAACTTTATTTCTACTGATCAGATATACATAATATATAGCCTATGTCCATCTGGAATAATGTACCTTTCAAACAGTGAAAGAATTTTTCAAATAGGTGCAGTGGTTCTGAAGATTACCCTCCACGTACGAAATCGCTCTCTCTTTATATATAAGTGTAGATAGATTATAGAAGTATAGACACACATTGGTATCTCAAAATTAGAGTAAGAGATGAAATAAAAATACAAAAATAAAAAAAGGATTTTAAGTAAAGAATGTTCTTATAATTATTTTAAGCACCTAAAATAATATTCAAATTAATATTACGTTACTTAATATAATTGTGTGCACGGCCGCCATCTTGGATTTTTTTGCGCCAACTTGGCGATTTTACCGTGTTTTGAGGAGTGGAAAAATTCTCGCCATTGTGTTTTAAGCGGTGTTTTCAAAACGCTGGACTTTGAATTTTTTTAGCTTTTTTAATAAAAACCACCTGTTTAAATTATGAAACTTAGAAAAATTTTTGAAAAATCATTTAAACGTTGGACTTAGATTTATTTTTGGGTTTTTGATAAAAACCACATTTTTGAAAAAATCATTCTCAAATATTGGAAATTTTGGGTTTTTCTTTTAGCTTTTTTAATAAAAACCACCTGTTTAAATTATGAAACTTAGAAATATTTTTGAAAAATCATTTAATCGTTGGACTGAGATTTTTTTCTTGTCTTTTTTAATTAAAAACTACCTTTTCAAATTATGATCCAAATGAAAAATTTGGTCAAATGAATTTTACTTACAGATAAAATTTCAATGCCATCTATTCAGTTTGCCCTAACTCTTTGACTAAGCAATGAATCACCAAAATATTATGCCAATATATTGTTAATTAGAAAAAAATACAGCATTTTCGTACCACCTAAATAACTTGCAATGTAAAAATTATCTAAAATTCAGCTTTGAAAAATGTAAAATAATTATGAACCCATAAATTTATGGTGAGTAACCATTGACCTTAACCAAATATTTGGTGCATACAATAAAATCGGGACAAGGATTATTTGACCATTTATCCTGCTGTGTTGGAAATAAGAAAAAAAACCCTTTTCCTAAACCAATAACTTAACCTTAACTAACTTTTTAACTTAGGTTCCTGGGGAGAGAGAAGTTGAACTTCAGTTATTTAAATTTATTTGTAATCCACTACAACTTGGAATTATAAAATATTTTAAAATATATTGTATTTAAAATGTATACTGTATTTTATATTTTACGAAAAAATGATGGCAGATAATTTTTACTTCAAATAAATGAAATGGTGTATCATTATAGTATACTAATTGACAATCTATAAACAAAATTAAAAGCAACTTAAATTTAATAAGTTAACGAAAAACTGATAATGAATTCAAAAATGTTCAACAAAAAGACTCTTAGTTTTAAAAATAATTTACTCTTTTGAGTATAGTCAATTTGACTCAGATTTCCAGGTCAAGGCCAAGATCTGACCTAAAATTATTATACTGTAATTAAATGATCACATCAGAAATAACTGTTTGATTTTAAAATTAGAGAATTTGACATTGGGTTATTTTTACCAGAACGCAATAATTATCGCCATGCGAAATGCGCCAAACCCTGGCGGAAAAATCCAAGATGGCGGCCGTGCACACAAATCTAGAGTATCCCCCCTAACTTTATTTCTACTGATCAGATATGCATAATATATAGCCTATGTCCATCTGGAATAATGCACCTTTCAAACAGTGAAAGAATTTTTCAAATAGGTGCAGTGGTTCCGGAGATTACCTTCCACGTACAAAATCCGCTCTCTCTTTATATATTAGTATAGATAAAGGTTGAAAGAAGTCTTTCTGTAAATTTCAGGTTTTTAAACCCCTTATTGAATTCAGGAAAAATATTTGAAGCGTAAGTTCGTCATCTTACCCCACCTTCCCCTATAGTTAATCATATGTATGTTATAGCGTATATAAGGGATTAATTAATTTTTTCTGGTTGCATTATATTGGGGTTTTAATGATGAAGTTAATATGTTGTATTGCTTTTTGTTATTTGATAATGTTCTAGGCTTCTATGCTTTAAATAGCCAATTCTTGGTAAACTGGTACTTTAACAATGATTCATGATTTTTTTTTGTGTGTGTATGTGTCAATTTTGGAAATTTTACGCCCACATCAGTGTTAGGGGGCCCCCATTCCGAGTTGTGCCTATAGTCAAAAATTTTCTAAATCGGGCCCTGCTCGGGGGGACGCGCGGACGGACAGTTTTAGCGTCTGAAATTTTCCTTTCCGCAGGACCGTTGAATTTCTGCTGTTTTCAATAAGGCCTTGTGTATATGTTGGCTTAATGTGAAGTTTAATATTGTTTTGATTCCGAGATCGGGATAAGGCGACGTGGAGTTGTCCATGCGAGAAAACTGGTTCTTGGAGGTAAATTCCAACATGCTGAAATGTTTGTCCTTGTGATTTATTAATTGTCATGGCATATGCAGGAATGATAGTAAATTGGCGACGCTTTAGGGCGAATGGAAGATAGAGATCACTTGGAGAAAGATCTATTCTTGGCAGGAAAACTGTATCACCATGATTACACTGTGATAAAATTTTTGCAGAAATGAAATTTGTATGCAGTTCCAGTATTGATAAGCGAGTCCCATTGCAAAGTCCTTTAATTGGATTGAAATTTCTCAGCAACATGACTATCACACCTTTTTTTAACAATAATTTATGAGGTGGCATGCCAGACGGAGTTTGTTCATGTAAAAATTCTGGTGGATAATTTTGTGCATATCATTGGTGTCTTCAGAAACAATTGAATCTACACTGTAATAGACATGGGGATTTCCTTCAATTCTTGATATTATGTTCGTATTTATTTCCAGTGTTTTCTTATTTGTTGGGGTTAAAATTACTCTATTTGCTAATTCTTCAACCTGCATGCTGGCTAAGGCTTCACTGTAAATTGATTCGATGATGTTTTCTTCAACCATGTGCTCGGGGATTTCTATGGAATTAATGGATAATCCAGGGATGTTTGGAAAAATTCCTTCTCCTACATTCAAAAGCCAAGTGTTGTGTTCTTCTTGTCCGGCACTTCTCATGTTTGTGGTCAGTGGAATGTGGGTGAAACATATCCATAAATGGATAGATTTGATGCGTGCTTCTATGATATTTGCTGTAGATCCTTTCGGAACAACTGGAAGTGTCTGTCTGATGTCTCCTCCAATAACAATAACTTTTCCCCCAAAAGGCCTGTCGTTCCTCATGACTTCTTTCAAAAGCAAATCGATACAGCGAAGACCATCCTTAGTAAGCATTGTGATTTCGTCTATAATGATGAGTTGAGCCCCATGCAGATTTTCATCTTCTGGAGTATCTGTCCTCATTGATGAAACTGACGTGTCGAGCATAGGAATGGGTAACTTGAATCCACTGTGAACAAACAGTTCGACCACATTTAAGAAGTGTTGCAACAAGGCCAGTAGTTGCGAATGGAAGTGTGACTTGTCCTTTTCCACGAATGTAACATAACAGGGTAGAGTATAAATAAGTTTTACCTGAACCACCTGGACCGTCAATGAAAAAATATCTGTCTGTTGTATTTGTGTCTTCGGTAGCTCTGATGATTTTCCTGAAGGCTTCAAGCTGTTGTGCATTAAGAGATGCAATTTGTATTTCTGCCAGTTCTTGCTCTTCAAACAGATTGTAGAGATGTGTTTCAACAGGATTTCCCATCGGCATTGGAAGACCAAAATATTCGCATGTCAGTCCGTGTGGCTTAAGCGTTGCATTGATGTCGTGTAGAGCCAGATTCATGGAACTTCTGACATCATTGTCACGCAAGAAATCCATTGACATGTCAGGACAGTAACTGCTACAAAGTTCGAGTGCATTAGTTGGAGTGCAGAAAATAAGTATGAAGGCGAAAGTCTGTCTCAATTGCTTCGGCATTTGGGAAACAGCGGCATCCCTCAAACAGTGAAAATATTCTTCATCCGAATAGAAGCAAATGGCGATGAAATACTGCTTTTCTGAAGGTGTCGTAAACGGTGCCGTCAACAGTTCTAAGAAATTCAAAACTTGTAGCACCGGGTACGTGGAGGAGTAACATCCGGAGATAGAATCGTTCTTCTTCTCTAACACTAACGATGTACATTCTTGCCACTATGTTGTTTCCACCTCTTTGTCTCTTTTTCCATCTGTTACGAACATATACGAGTACATAGCTGTAGGGAATATCCGTGTAAAATAATGATGCAGCATCTGGATCTCTTTGGTTCAACTGAAACCATGCCTCAAGTTTAATTGTTCCTGTTCTTGCAGCCTGTAAAGCTTGTTCTTCTTCACCTTCTCTAAAAACTATGTGCTGCTGATTCGGCAGGTGAACTGGCATTCTCATACCCGCATGTGACGTGTCGTGCATTTTAAACTGGAGCAATCGCCCCATAGCTTCTGGTGCACTAACGTATCTTGCATCGATGTAGTTAGCAATTTCGTTTGTCTGGATCTCTCCTGCACCTACAACCATATTTGCACAATCGTAACCTTTGTAGATGTACTTGTAGATGTATTTCACCGCTCTCATAGACGTACAAACTTCGACGTTGATATGCACATCGTATTTCATGAGCAGATAGGCATTGTAAGGAACAACATATCTGTTGTCCAGTGTGGTTCCACGCACAACAACTATTGGACACATGCGTCTTCTATACTTAGGATATCCATCGGCATTCTGCACAGTTTCTATCTGATAATCCTTTGAGAAACTTTTCCTACACTTTCCAGCTTCCATGCAAGGTGCACCAGGACTGTTACCCCCGCAGGGACCATGCACCATACAGCGCTTGACGATTTCATGCAGACGTGAATTTTGAACAGGATCTGGAATCTCGGCAGTAACAAAACGGTCGATGCGTTCCGCTGTTGAAAACTTGTCTTCTGACCGTACGACAATTAAGATGTAGGCATGCGGAAGACCCCTCTTTTGAAATTCGATCGTGTACACTTGAGATACCGAAATACCTAAAACACCATGCACTCTCAGATCTTGAAGAATGGATTTCAACTTCAAGTTGTAGACGCGTGCAACCAAATCAGGACGGTCACTTGGCTATTCATCTCTTTTTAAATTTTCTGTAATTTCAGGCCAATTAGGATTAGCTGTAAACGTTATGAAAAGATCTGGAGGACCAAATTTTGCAAATACAGACATGGTATCAGTACACCTCTCACGCATGTTTCTAGGCGAGCCTTCGAACGATGAGTAAAGAATGCCTGGAATTCCGGCTGCTCGTACGCCACCATTCTGGGCTCTGTTTTCAATATGATCTGCAAGTCCCTGGTAAAGTTCAGTTCGTAGCTTCTGTTGATGCGTCCTGATATAGTTCAAATTGTTGGCTTCAACTTGCAAGTAAGAATCCACGATGAACTGCTGTGTAAGTCATCCGGCATTTATAACTGTATTAAAGTCTTCTCTTATGGCCGTCAAAGCTGCTTTGTACTGCAGCATAGTCACATGAACTCTAATTCTGTTTGCTTGCGCTCCATCATATGCCTCGCAAGTCCAGTTAGGCTGCCAACCTGATTCACCATACGGGAATAAAATGGGATAACACATGGGATCCAAGTTGGGACTGAGAATGTTGATGTTTACATACTACTGTTCTGGATCTGCCGGATTCACTGAATAAATTCTAATGTCCCTATCGAAAGGAGGCTCACCATCATCATTCACAAATACCATTGCAATTTCATTCGCTGCAGGTGCATTATATCTTCTCTGATCGGAGTGTCTGTCTCGTCGGAAAACCAGATTGACAACTGGAATGTCTTCTGCTGCTTCGTTTGCCTCTACGATCGCTTGAGCTTCAACGTCCCTTAGCAGTAAGTGTGACAAAGTCGAGTGGTCGCTCTGAATAGCCTTCCAAGTGGTCCAGAAGACGGGGGATGCATTGTTGATTAGCAGGATGACGAACTCTGATTTCTGTTGCCTATGTGCTGTATATGACGTAAAGTTGGGCATACTATGGAGCTTGTCCATTAGGTGGTTGAATGTGGCTTGTATTGGGAAAAATTTGACCATGCACTTTAAACACGTAGGGTCCTCTTCCACTGAAATTAACCACTTTGGCTCTCATCGATGCAAAGGACAAAGTACTATTGTAAGAACGAATATTGTCTCGGAAATTCTTGTAATCTTGATTTTCTGGATTCATCAGCCTGAAGAAGTAGTGGGTATTTTAACTGATTTCCTTCATAATCCATTGGTTTTCTCAATGCAACTTTCTCTTTTCGGCAGCAATTATTGAATTTTCTGTCCGGAGGTCGTTCACCAGCAAAATTCTTTGAACCACAGAATTAGCAAATGTCAGTCATTGAGCCACAGCAATGTAACTCCACACTTTTGTTGTTAATTGCTTCTTCTCGCACTCTCTCATTGTTTCTTTCATTTCTGCGACGGTGGAATTCCCCATCTGCATATCTTCGCATCTGCTTTTGTGACACTGTTTCTTGTTCACGACGTCGCCTCTGCGATTCTGCATTTTTCCGTCGTCGCATCTGCTCTTGTGACTCCGTTTCTTGTTCAAAACGTCGCCTCTGTGATTCTGCTTTTGCCTGTCGTCGCATCTCTGCTTCCAATTCACTTTCTTGTAGTATACGTTGCCTGTGCGATTCGGCATCAACATCTCTTCTCATCTGTGTTACTAATGGAGTTTGTAGCTCCCGATATTGCCTTTGAGCTATAGTATTAGCTTCTTGAATTCTGTTCAATGACTCCCGGCTTTGCCTTTGCAACCACCTTCTTTTCCGTTCAGCAGTCAAACGGCGCCTTCTTTGAATTGGTGTTTCATCTGGATTCATTGCTATTGGTAACAATTTACAGTGCTTTAGATGTATATAGAACTAATATAATTCGAGAAAGTGGCACAAAACAAAATAATAAAATTTCCCCTTATAATTACCTAACTACTGTTTTAAGGTGACTGCTTACATTCGGAGCCAATTTTTTAAAAGAATAATTTTTTTAAGGATTTTTTGGTCTTTTATGGAAAAATAGCATTTAAAAATTAATAAATAAACAAAAATTTGCCTGTTAATACCATACTTTTTTAAAAAGTGGTCAATCTGAAGTAATTTTTAATGAAATTTAGCTAAAATGCGATACATATGACAATTATCTTCAAAACCCACAATCTAAGAGAAATTTTAAAATGCAAAAGAAATACAAACAATTTTATGTTGCAATATAAAAATTTCCTCCGATTCGTCATTCCTCTCTTTATAAAAACAGCCCCAAACACAGTGGCGTACGCAGGGGGGGGGGGTTGATAGGGCTTAAACCTCCCATTGGTTCTGATTGCATAAATTATTTAAATAGGTTTAAGCTCTGCACTGATTGCTCAAAACTACTCTTTCATAGTAACCCCCCCCCCCCCCCCTTTGAAAATTTCTGAGTACGCTGCTGCTCAAACAAAAACTATTTATTATTATACATCAATTATTGAGCGTCATTTCATTAACAATAGCATTTAAAACATTTCCTGAAAATTTTATCAAATTATATGCATTATTATGTGAAATATCATGATAACGGTAGAGATTTGTGCTAAAAAACATAATTCTGAGAAAAACGCATTTAAAGTTGTTTGCCACTTCAATTTTGTAGCAGACGTTTTTTAAAATAGGTATAACTCTGGTTCTAATTGATGTAGAATGAAAATAAAAACGGTTTTGAAAAGAGAAAAGATTGAATTGTACGATTGCTGGAAAAAATAAAATTGACCAAAATAGTAAAAAAAATGACGTTTTCAACGTAGGCAGTCACCTTAAAGATACACTATCATCGTAATAGAATGGTTTACTAAAAATGATTACGGTGAGGTTTTTTTAAAAATATTGAAGTTTATAATTAAAAAATCGTCGTTCTTCTTGAAAAAAAAAAATTGTGCGGTCGGGGGACCCCCGTCACGAACAAAGTTCCTTACGTTATTTTTTCAACTCTAAACGTGATTTAATATGTAGATGTCTATTGATTATATTAGTGTATTTTTGTCACGCCAAAAAGCGCAGCCCTCTTTTATTCAACCAACTCTCTCTCTCTCTATTTTATTAAAATTAAAAATTTTAATATATAAATTAATTATTTTGATTTAGATGTTACTTAGCATAATTTTTAATCGGATTAATTTTATTATTTAATCACCAACAAAAATAAATTAATGACACAATATAAATCCCTCATGAATTAAAACAATAACAAACAATAAGTTTAAACAGAAAGACGCGATTCCATAGGGACGGTATAAAATCTCTCAAGTAAAGCATTTACAACTGTTCGAAGTTTATATAAAGGATCATGCTGAGGGTCATCATGTGGTGGTTGTTTACTGTTGTCATTAAAATGTAGAAATTCTCTTATCTTTTCAAAGCGTTTTAATGACATACGTTCTTTTATTACATCATTGCCTATGGCAGATGACCAATATGCCCGTGTGTTTGGTACATGTACAATAGACATCATTATACAAATACCAATGTATTGTTTAATTTCTAAATTCGTTACATTGACACACTTTTCTGGGTTTTTTTGCACACTGAATAAATTTGTTTCTTGAACTATATGCTCAATCAAATCTTCTGTAAAAAGATAACTAAAAAAATTTAGAGGTGTGTTTAAATTCATAATTTCAGGAGCGAGATTCTCGTCACCTCGGAATAAAATTTGATCATCATTTAGAAGTAAATTAGTTTTCTTACAGTTGATTGCAGGCTTTGTTCTCCCTGTATTATTTCTATTAGTTTTTGGCATGTCCCCACCATTAGGCAGATCAAGAACATCGCTATTATCAAGTAATGTTCCGAATCACTATTACCATAAAAAATTTCATCACAAACTTTGTTTGGTTTATAATTAGGATCACCTGTGCTGCCATCGCTTTCTGAATAAGATCCATCTTCACTATGATCACTCCACAATCTGTTCATAAGTTCCTCAATTTCTTTCTGTGTTAAAAACTTTCTTCCCGCCATTTCCTTAAAAAAATGGCGTAAGCACACCATGTATCATTTTTGATACATAAAATTGAAATCATACTTGAATTTTTTATAAAAGATTAAATAAGTATTTTATTAATAATTATAAAGCTACGCACCTCTAAAATATATAAAACTTTCAAAGATGTAAACTGACTTTAAAATACTGAAAATATAGCAAATACTAAGGCAGATCTGGTATGAATTGAATGGCTATCTTTTACTGAGATCGCAGTTGTATTCCTGCTGTCATCTATACTACGAGAATGTAACTAACAGTGATTAAAAGCTTTGCTATGATGTTTCAAATATATACAAGGTACACAAGTGGATAAAAAATATTGCTTTTGAATATATAGGGGGAAAATAACTTATGTAACAAATTTGATACAGTGTGCAGTGAAGGGTTTTAAAATTGCCGGTAGCGCTTGTGCGGGAATATGAACCGGGGACCTTTGCAGTACTGCGGAGCATCGGACTGCAGTCCGATGTCCGATGCGATAACCATTCAGCCACAGAGTCCTTGAGAAAAAGCTCTTATGAAGGGGACATAACGCTTTTTCGTTACGTGACGATTCCTGCCAGTTCACTCTACTGTAAGCCGCGTAAAAGAACTTCGTTCCAAAAAAAGTATGCTTACAGCTGATTTTGCAATCCGACTTGTACAGTCTAATTATTTACAAACATACATGTATTCATTTTCAAAACTAACTTCTTATAATTAACATTAACAGTTTTCAGTACAATAACTCATACTTAATTGCAATAAAACTTTATTATGTATTATGCTATATATATGGGTACTTTTCCGTTATAAACACTACACTTGGCGGCGCATTTTTAATCTTGGCGACGCACAGATACAACACATCGTATAGGCGAACGAAATAGCTCAAAATAACTCCGGATTTTACTCAAAAGGTATATTGACAACCACAAATAATGAAGTTTATAATCTCTTTGACGGATCAGAAAAATGCAATAATATTTATTCTATCTTAAATAACACATATTGAGAGAAATATATACAAACTACAGTAGGCGTATTTAATTACGGCATTCCATGAAGTTTGTTTATCTCCATGACCACAATAATAATCGTCCTCATATCGTATCGTGATCCTTGAATCTCACTTTTTGTATATTTTAGTATTGTAATCTGCCAATCATTAGTGTGATTATATCGCGTTACTTTTCTCTCGTTGCGGCGATTTTTGAAAATGCGCCAAATTGGTGTCAAAATGATTGTAGTTCTTATAACGGAAAAGTACCTATATATGTATAAATAGGCTATGTATAAATATATTAAGCAAAAATAAAATACATAAACAAAAGAATATCAAGGTTATGTACCTTTTTTTTATTATTGGAACTGTTCAATTATTTACCGTCAAGTTTTGACGGGTACTATCTAGTTTGAAGCGTCTTTAATTGTAGGTGAATAATAATTATAATAATAATAATAATAACGCTTCTCTGACTCCAATATAAATATTATTTATTATATATTAGATGTTGCTTATATAACTAAATAATTAATCTACTTTTTGACATCGAATACATCTAACAGGCACAACCAAAACATTGATTCTTCTCTGTTTCATATCACCTATGTTGCCACACATGTTCAACTTATTTAATTAAAATCTTGATGGCCAAACGATAAATTGATGTGGAATAAATTGATGAGGATTTAATTGTCGTCTGCCGAAGCGACACTACACACCCCCTTCCCAGTAACAGCGATTACGGAAGATAATCTTTTAAGTGACTGGGAAACTTAACATGACGGCCAGTTCTGGTAGTCTTTGAATTTTCTTCGGCAGCCTTAAGCTCAGGTGTTTCGTCAAGTTTTGTTTTCTTGGAATGTGGTTCATGGTAGGGGATATCGGATTCTTTCATTAGAAAACATGGTTTTACTCTGTCGATCGATACTCTTTTTACTTTTCCCTGGATTTCAATATCGAAATACTTATCCTTTCTTGCCTTTACAGGATAGGGTCCAAAATAGACAGGCTGTAGTGAAGAATTGTTGATGTTGTTGTATAGGAATACGTGAGAACAATTGGAAAGTTGTTTAGAAACAAAAACTTTTCTATTTCCGTGGGTTGTGGTAGGACTTGGCTTAATTTGTCTTATTATTTTCTGAAGGTTTTGAGAAAATTCCGACTGTTTCATGAGAGGTGCTGTTGAAAAGAATTCTCCAGGTAATGCTAAGGCTGTTCCGTATACAAGTTCTGCTGATGAGCAACCCAAATCTTTGATGGCAGATCTTATGCCTAAAAGAACGAAAGGCAATGCTGATAGCCATGACTTTGATTCCAGCAGGTGGCATTTTAGGCTTGCTTTCAAAGTTCTGTGCTGTCTTTCGATCAAACCATTCGCCTGCGGATGATACGCAGTCGTAGTATTCGTATGAAAACCGAGATATTTTCCCAAGGCTTGAAAAAGTTGACTATCAAATTGTCGACCTTGGTCGGATGTTATGCGATTCGGTATTCCGAAGCGTGAAAACCAGGTATGAACCATAGCTTTAGCGATTGATTCTGCTGATTGATCTTCCAACGGCACCGCCTCAATCCATCGAGTATAACGATCGATTATAGTTAGGAGATATTTGAATCCTTTGCAAATAGGTAACGGTCCAACCAAATCTATGTTTAAATGTTGGAATCTATGTGGGGGTATTTTGAATTCTCCCAGAGCTGACTGTGTATGTCTGTGGATTTTGCAACGTTGGCATGATATACATGCTCTAGTCCACATTTGACAGTCTTTTTTCATGTTGGGCCATATAAAACGTTTCGTAATCAATTTTATTGTGGATCTTATTCCGGGATGAGATAAGTTATGGATTGATGAAAATATTTTCTGCCGAAATTTTGCGGGTATGTATGGGCGATTATAATTTGTAGAAGTATCGCAGTAGATTTTCTTGTCGCTGTCCGGCATAGGAATTTGTAAGATTCTTAAGTTTGGGTTGTTTCTCAGTATTTCCAAATCTTCATCTTCTTGAACGTTTGCTATAGTTTGTAAGTCTATTGAAGATGGCACAGAAATGGTGTCTATACGAGAGAGTGTGTCAGCAACGGTATTTTCATCCCCTTGAATGAACTGGATATTAGTTGAGAACTGGCCAATGTATGACAGTTGCCTAGCCTGCCGTGGCGAGTCTTTTTCCAAATCTTGTTGGAAGGCAAATGTTATTGGCTTGTGATCCGTATATATTGTAAAAGATCGACCTTCTAAGACGTATTTGAAATGTTTCACTGCTGTGTAGATGGCTAATAGCTCTCTGTCATAGGCACTATATTTTCTCTGTGTTGGCGTTAGAGATCGAGAAAAGAAACTCAAGGGTTGTTTTTCATTATTCACGATCTGATGTAAAACAGCTCCAATAGCAGTATCGGAGGCATCTGCCGTTAATGATATTTCAGCCTTTTCGGATGGGTGAGTTAAAGTCGTGGCATGACTAAGTGCATCTTTTAAAGCTCGGAAAGCGTTTCTTGTTTCTTCCGTCCAAGTTACTTCTTTTCTGCAGTTCTTTTTGATACCACTGAGCAATGCTGTTAAAGGTTGTTGCAATTTTGCACAATTGGGTATAAATCGGTGATAAAAATTCACCATACCTAAAAAGCGTCTTAAACTAATGAATGTCTTAGGTTCAGGAAAGTTATTGATTGTATCAACTTTCGTTAAAAGAGGTTTAAGCCCTTCAGCTGACACTTCGTACCCAAGAAATGCAAGTTTAGTTTGACCGAATTTACATTTTGCCGCATTAATGCATAGACCATATTCGTTTAGTCTTTCGAGGACTGCTCGTACATGTTGCTGATGAGTTTCTTCATCAGGAGAGGCTATAAGAATGTCATCCAAGTAGCAAAATACAAAATCTAGTCCATACAGCACCGAGTTCATGAAACGTTGGAACGTTTGGGCCGCATTGCGTAGGCCGAACGTCATGAAAGGGAACTCGAATAAACCGAAAGGCGTGAGAATTGCTGTTTTCGGTATATCTTGCTCGCGAACCGGTATTTGTTGGTACGCTCTAATGAGATCAATGGAAGAGAAAATTGTTGTTCCCGCTAAAACATAACTGCAATCCGTTAAAAATGGAAGAGGGTATCTATCAGGGATCGTAACATTGTTTAATGCTCGATAGTCCCCACAAGGTCTCCAATCTCCAGATTTCTTCATAGCCAGATGTAGTGGGCTCGACCAATTACTTTTAGACGGTCTGCATAAACCCATTTGAAGCATAAATTCAAACTCCTTTCTGGCTGCTTTGAGTTTTTCTGCCGATAGCCTCCTAGCCTTAGCGAAAACGGGTGGACCTCTGGTTTCTATGTAATGTTCGATGTTATGATTTTTGACCTTATTGTTAACTACATTCAGTTTTAGCAAATCCGGAAAATCGTTAATAATATTTTTATATGGATCATGTACGGCATTTAGAATAGGAATATTATTAATATTTTGAAAACAAGGAGTTCCTTTACTTACTAACAATGTAGTGTCATCAATCAATTTGCGATTTTTGGAATCTACCAAAAGGTTAAAATTTGCAAGAAAATCTATACCTATTATCGGTCTGTTCACATCCGCAATTACAAAGGGCCAAATGAACAATCGTCTGAGTCCAAGATCAAGCTTGAGTAACTTTTGGCCATATGTTTTAATTTTCGTGCCATTTGCAGCAAATAGTTCTAATTTCGAGACAACTCTTTTATCTGCAGGTAATGGAGGAATAACGGACAGTTCTGCCCCGGTATCTATTAAAAACTGGGTGGCCGATTCTTTGTCGCTGATGAAAAGACGACTCAGCTCTACCCCTTGTCTCCCTGTCGTCAATGAGAGACGGGGGGCTAGTTTTCCGGGTTGTTTGTCTGTGATCCAGATGAGAAATTACACGGTTGTTTACACTTAAATTACTTGTCGCCGAATTTTTCGTGATAGTAACAGATATTACTGGACCTGTTACCACTGAAACTCCTACCTCTTGATTTGGTTCGGTAACGATAATGCGAACGACTGTGCCGTTGTCTGGATAAAATAGAAACTTGTAAACTAAGTTCATTCATCTGTTTTTGTAAGCTTTCAATCAGCCCCGAGTTTACGGTAATGGACGAAGTAGCAGCTATTCGGGGGGTAATAGGATTTAATTCCCAAATCTTATCAGCCATCTTCGCCACTTTTGACAAATCTTCGCCACTAACAGATATAATGCTGCGCATATTAACAGGTAGACGCTGGAGCCACAATGTTTTTAGGAAAGTATCTGTAACTTTGTCACCTGCCAAATTACGCATTTCACACAGTAACTGAGATGGTTTTTTATCTCCCAGTTCTAACTCACTCAGTAATTTTTGAGTTTTTTGAGTCTCCGAGTCTGCATATAATGAAATTAATCTGTCCTTGATGGCTTGATATTTGCGATCTTGTGGCGGACTTAGTAGCATATCAGATACGTGTGACAAAATCTCAGGTTCTATGGAACTTATCACATAATCATATTTTGTTTGGTCTTTAGTTATTTTTGCATTTCTAAATTGTGCTTCTAGCTGAAGGAACCATATCTTCGGATCTGGTTTCCAAAAATAAGGAACTTTGACGCTTACCTTGGCGACAGCCGCAGTTGTAGCACTAGGGTCATTTTCATTGCTTGCATCTTCGTCAGCCATAGTAGGATTCTATCACGTACGAGTCCACCAATGAAGCGTCTTTAATTGTAGGTGAATAATAATTATAATAATAATAATAATAACGCTTCTCTGACTCCAATATAAATATTATTTATTATATATTAGATGTTGCTTATATAACTAAATAATTAATCTACTTTTTGACATCGAATACATCTAACAGGCACAACCAAAACATTGATTCTTCTCTGTTTCATATCACCTATGTTGCCACACATGTTCAACTTATTTAATTAAAATCTTGATGGCCAAACGATAAATTGATGTGGAATAAATTGATGAGGATTTAATTGTCGTCTGCCGAAGCGACACTACATAGTTAATTTATAGTAATAGATTAAATATATACCACCACCGAGTAATTAAGACAAGTATTCAGTTACAATTGAAATTCTTACAATTAACATTAACTAATTACTTTCAATAGTTATGTACAAAAGTAAACGCCTTCAATTACAGCTCAAAAAACATTAACAATTTCACTAAACAACTGAAAGTCATATACAAAGATGCGTGCGTTCATTTAAAATCATACAAATTACTCACGTGCAAAAAATTTTTGCACGTGTATTTCAATTTAATGTACATATATTATATATTATGCTATATACACTCAAGAGCCAAAACATTATGACCACCTGTCAATAACGAGTTGGCCCACCTTTGGCGCGCAACACAGCTTCAACCCGCCTTGGCATGGATGCCACAAGTCCTTGGTAGATGGCCGGAGACAGATTGTACCAGATGTTTAAGCAACGGTCACGCAAATCCGAGATATTGCGAATTGGTGGTCTTTGAACTCTGAGCTGCAGTCTCATGACATCCCAAATGTGTTCTATCGGATGGAGATCCGGTGAGTTCGGCGGCCAGGACATTAACTGGAATTCAGCATCGTGTTCCTGGAACCACTCCAACACAATTTTAGCCTTGTGACACGGGGCGTTGTCCTGTTGGAACATTCCATTTCCAGCTGGAAAAACAGAGGCCATGTAAGGGTGAAACTGGTCCGCAATGATGTTCAGATACCCTGTAGAATTCATGTTGTGCTCTACCACAACCACGGGTCCCAGAGACGCCCAAGAGAACGTCCCCCAAAGCATAATACCGCCACCACCGGCTTGTGTATGACCTACTGTACATTGAAGGAGCAACAGTTCGCCTGGAAGACGGCGTATCCTGACACGGCCATCGGCGTGATGAATAACAAACCGTGATTCATCTGACCAGGCAACTCTCTCCCACTGATCCATGGACCAGTCGCGATGTTCTCTGGTCCAGCGCAGGCGCAGTTGGCGATGACGCTTGGTCAGCAAAGACACACGAGTGGGACGTTTGCTGCGTAGCCCCATATCCAACAGTGTCCGCTGAACAGTGTGCTGCGATACTATTCTACTTGGCCCTGCATTGTATTGGGCTGTCAGCTGAACCACTGTCTGGCTCCGGTTTTGCTTCACCATGCGAGACAGTCTCCGATGACCTTTTTCTTTGATAGCGTGTGGACGTCCAACACCATGTCGTCTACTGCTGGTTTCACCGTCATTCATCCACTTTGCATAAGTACTAACAACTGTGGGTCGCGAACAACCCACGAGTCGTGCAGTTTCGGAAATACTTATTCCGAGCCTTCGAGCCATTACAATCTGCCCTCTATCAAAGTCGTTTAGATCCGCAGCCTTTCCCATCACACACAGAAGTAAGTGAAAGAATGATTCTTCAGACTGTCCAGCAGCAGTTAAATACCACTTCCTCCTGATCACGTGCCTTCCACGTCATCCAGGCGAATTCATTGCAAAATGTAGGGGTGGTCATAACGCTTTGGCTCTTGAGTGTATATGTATAAATAGGCTATGTATAAATATATTAAGCAAAAATAAAATACATAAATTAACAATTTCATCTGTTAGTTCAACCATTCTATTACAATGAAATTAACAATTTCAGCCTATATTAGTTTTATCAATTTGATCCGATAGAAAATGTTTCTTTAATTTATTTATGTGCTGTTAATCTTTGGTTAGCTTAGGTTTTTAATGATGTATACACGTGCATTCAATAATTGGATCCGGTAGGCAGCGCTGCAATCGCATTTCAGAATTTTTTTTTATTTTCATGAATTTTAAAGCTGTATACACGTGCATTGAATAACAATTAACTTAACCTACAAATTTGTTAAACAAACGATTTTGCTGTTTTTAATTTCTGTTTATTATTGTATTTTTGCACGTGAGATTAATATAGGTTGATATATTTGTGAAGCGGTCGCTCCGGAAGCGTTACTTGACAGAGGCATACACAGAACACGGCAACTATTAGGGGAAAATTGTGTCTGAATATCCAAGCATACTTTGGACAAAAAGTTGATATAATTAATAAGTAGTAATTAAATTGATATATAATTAATAAGTAATTACATTAATCATTAATTATAAAGACCAAATAAATAGTTTTTAATAAGTAAATAGTCTATATATATATAAAACAGTTCTGTAACTGACTCATTCACTGACTTACATACAACGCACAGACCTGACCGCTGGACCTAAAGGGCTGAAATTTTGAATGGCGATTCTTCTTATAGTGTAGGGGTGCACTAAGGAAGATTTTTGAAAAATTCTTCTTAGTATTTTTTAAATTATATTTTTAAGCTGTTTTTGTAACTTTTTTTAAGTTTGCATTTAAAATAATAATTTGAGGGTTATAAAATTTATATCACGAGAAAGATAATAAAAATTCCTTCAAAATGAAATCTTTTTCGAATCTTTACCTCCCTTTTCTGATTTTTGGTGAATTTTTAAAAGATTAATTTTTTAGAATTTAATTTATTAAATGCTGATAATGTGATTTGTCTTTCTGGTACTTTAAATAAATTTATCGTCACGTGAATAAAAACTAAATAGACAAAAAAATATTTTTTTCTTGCTAATGCGGCAGACGATTGGACATTATTTTGTCTATAAAAATATCCCTTACGATTTTTTTATAATTTTTTTTTTTTTACATCAATTGTATACATTGATCGTCGTATTTATATATATATATATTATATATATAATATATATATATATATATTATATATATAATATATATATATATAATATATATATATATAATATATATAATATATATATATATATATAATATATATATATATATATATATATATATATATATATATATATATATATATATATATATATTTTTTTTTTTTTTTTTTTTGTTGGCGTTAATTGCATACATTGACCGTTGTATTTAATTTGAATGTACTCCGTAGCGAAGTGCGGGTTTTCAGATAGTGATAATATAGGTCTCTGCTGAATTTAGGGTGATGGGCTCTTGACTTAGCGGTTTCGCGTAATATGACATAAATTTCAACGTACTTTAATGGCTACACGGTTTGGCCAAAATAAGTGATTAAGGTGTGCAATTTGTAGAGAATTTAATGTAGTTTCAGCAGAATCCAAGATTTTTGCAATTACAAGCATAGTTTTTGAGTTACAAGCGAAAAATTAACGAGAAAACTGGATTTTCCACAAAGTAGGAAAATTTTGGCCTTTTTTTCAGCGCGCTCTAGCGGCCAAACCGTTCAACCAAAAAATTAAAATTGTGGGGTGCTGTTTATAGGAAATTTAATGTACTTTATGTTGCATATTGGTGTCTACCTCGAAAAGTGCATAGTTTTATCACTTTTTGGCAAAAAACTGAAAAAAGATTGAAAATTTTGAGGTTTTTTTGCAATTTTCGTTGTGAAGCCATATCCGTGGGAAGGGGCAAAGTTGAAATTCGGATTCAGCACCCCAAAATACATCTAGAACGAGTGAGAAAAAACTTCTATATTTTTTCCCTGGCCAAACCACCGTTTGACTGGACTATCTATTAAAGAATTTTGGAAAGAAAGGAGACTCGAAAAACTTGTAAGAAATTTTTTTATGTGGATTTTACGATTTGTAACGAAAATCGGCGCGCATCTGCAATTTACTGAGCTGCAAATGAAGGTTTGATATTGCAAACATGTTTTTGGATAAGAGTGTCCTGAACTCCTGTTATCCATTAATGCAGTTGATAAGGGGCCTCACAACCTTTGACTACTGGGAAATGACCCTAAACATGATCAAAATCGAGCTACTGAAACTCCAATAATATTAATATATATATATAATTTTTTTGTTTTATATCAAAATTACAAGTCTTCAGTTATATTTTATACAAAAATAGAACTTCTAAAGCCATAAATAATTTTTAGATTTTATTTTTAAATGTACACATTACTAAAAAGGGAAAAAAATAATTGGATGTTTCGCGCATCATAAAATTAAGAAATATGCATACAGAAACTATTTTTTGGTCAAATTAAATTAATAATACACTCAAGTTTAATGTAAAACCAAAAAATATAGTTTAAATTGAAAAATTTACATAAAATTTAAAAAAATTTAAAATTTAGCAATTTTTTAAAACATTTTCAAGTGTAAAATATTTTTTTACAATTTTTTTAAAAAACTTTTCTGGTTTTATTGTGTAAAGAAGCTTATAATACAAATCTGATAAAAATTTTGTGCGTCTAGCACACATAGTTTGGGAGTAACAGTGCGCGCAATCCAAAAATTCACATATTTGAGAAAACTGAAGTTAAAGTTGGAATAACATGGCTATGGCAACAGAGTGAGCTTTACATAAACTCTCATAACTCGAGAAATAATGCAAATTTTTTTTATGCGGTTTTTTTGCATATTGTTCAGAAATGTCCCAAAAATCAGAATATAGCAAAAACCAAAAATCGATTTTTTGAAGTTTCAAAAGGTTGTGCCCCTTTTAAAAAACAAAATAGGAAGTGGATCTCATGAGATATTATTAACGGGGGCTTTATGGTTACTTTAAAAGAGTATTTTCATTTGTCTTTAATACTGATTACTTTTCCTTACAGGGTGCTTGAAATGAGAAAATATTAAAAGGCGAGATTGAGATTTCAAAAAGTATTTTGCACGCCTTCACCGGATACTATGGAAAAGTTTTAAAATTTATTGAAGATCCTTTGAAATGTTTAAAAGTTAAAAATGTAAGGAAAAAAGTTTAAATATGTGTTAAAAAGTGTAAGAAAAAATGTTTTAAAATGTGTTTAAAATATAAGAAAAAGTTTTAAATTTGTTGAAAATGTAAGAAATAGTTCAAATATGTGCTGGAAAATGATAAATGTTATATGTTCAAAAAGTATTTTTATGTTGGTGTCTTTGTATAAGTGTAAAAAAGTATTTAAATATATATGTGAAAAGTTAGTAATGTCTTTGTAATAATAGTAAACGAAAAAGTGTATGTGAATGTAAATAAGTAAACGTACTTTGTAAATATATAAAATGTATTGATTTTTAAAATTGCAAATAGGATTAAATTGTAAATACGCGCTTGTAAATATGTATATAGGCACTCAAAAGTCAATATGTAAATATGTATATAGGAACGCAAAAGCGATTTTGTAAATATGTGTGTATAGATTTAAATATGTAAATATGTGAAAACAACTGACAATCTGAAATTCAATCAAAAAATGCCTCGCAGCCAACCATTTCTGAAATAAACATTTGTAGCCAGCCAAAAATAATAGAATAAAAACAATAGAGAAAAAACATTGGCTATTTGCATTTTGTTTATATGATTATCTCTCACAATTTTATAGGCAATAAGCGCAATTCGTAAATGAACTTTATTTGTTTGCAACATGTGAAAATATATCGGTGTTTCCCCTCGATGACATGCAATCCCCCAGCTTTTGAAAACGTGCCTGTCTTCGCATATGCATGTCGATCTCAGGCATACATGGGTCGAAGTGCGTATACGTGGCACTTTACCTAGAAAAACAGAGATTGGTTGGAAGGCGCGAATGAATAAACATTACCGGGTTATTCAGGAAACATCTTAAATAGCCTGTAGCGTGGAATTTAACGCTACCGTTAATGTGTGCTAATTTTGCCCCAATTTAATCTATAATTTATTTAATATCAGGAAATACCTTAATTCAGTCACTCTGTCAAGCAATATTTCACGTTAACAGGTGTGTTTCTAAGCCCCAGTTGGAATTCAGAGTGGTCTACTTTAACATCTTTGCTCATTCATGCACATCTGTGCGTAAATAGAATCAACTCGATTTTGTTGAAGAAATCTTTACGGTTTTTATTATTCCCAAGATACGGTTCTCTTGTTGCAAGAATTTCTTTAAACTACCGTTTCCGGTTTACGGGCTAACAAACAGCGTACCATCTTTCAAAACCCCTTTCGAAAGCAGTTACTCATTTTCACGGCGCTCAAGGTGACGTTTCCATAATACAAGCCATTTCTCTTACCCCCAAAGGCAATACCGTCAATTGATTCTGTGCAGCTTTTGAGAAAACCGCTTTGGTGTTAAATCGCCAAATTTTGGTGAATTTCAAAAGTCGCCAGGTCTCACCTGTTCAGTCAATCACTGTTTTTTAAACTTGCCTTTAGGTCGTGCCTTTTAGAAGCCCCTCCAGAATGTGGCCCTTCTTGCCTAATTCTGTGAGGAGGCTATACCATTTTCGATGTATGATTTTTATGAACCATCATGGTCATTTTTTATGTATTTGTACTTAACGATCAAAGCTTCCGAAGTGAACTTCAATAAATAACTGTCGACCTAATAATTGGCTCGCTTCCTTTTTTTTTGTGTGTGAATTTGGTTCCCGGATTGCAGAAGACGATGGCGCCGCCTGAGGGTATTGTGGTCACATCATGCTAATCCCACTATACAACGACGTTACCGGCCAACATATCTACTGAAGCTAATTAGGCTTCTAAATCCTACATCGTTTTATTGAAAACCGGTTATCATCATCGAAGTAATATTTGCTTGTTTCTAGCTCCACGAACTTTCTTGACTGGGTTCATCGGTTTCTTCTTCGACATACACTTTCGGCCATATTCTTCCCGTACGAACAGTTCGTCATCGAGATAGACTTAGTGCCGTGCAGCTTCCTTTTCCTACCACTAACTAAGGTGTAATTCTACAATATAGAGATAGACATTATTTTCTTCATCAGAGAATTATTTCTTCATTAGAGAAAAGATGCCGCATTTCTTCATTAGAGAATGGTTCCGTTCCTATTTTATCTCTACAAACTAAGGTACAGCTTCATTCTTCTACAGTACAAATTATGGTGCCGTCTTTTCTTCCGCACATAGCCTTATCACGGAAAATATGTAATGTATGGTATCGCAATAAGTACAGGTCTGCATGATATTAGTCACTCTTCATATCGCTACAGGAAGAAAAAAAAAGGGAGAAGACGCCAAATATGGCAAACCAGAGATAACCAGTCGTCTTTTAAATTTCCTGAGCATGTGCATTTATGTGTACAGTCACTCAAACATAGGCCTCTTCCTCATAACAAATATTCAATATTGCGACTGTGACTTTCGAACAATATCTCAAGACGAGGTTCGATGATTAAACAGCATTTTTGTGGGTAGTATGAGGACACTCTGTCCTTCATGTGGTGGAACGATCGAAAATCTGCAGTTGCTGATTCAGAATAAGGGCCTGTTGACATAGAATCCTCCAGTGCCAGCGTTACTTGCTTTGAAATATATTTAAACAATTACAAACCTCCAAATGATTAGCCACGAAATCGTTAAGGCGTGTGATTGGTTTAAAATATGTCATTAAGAGTAACGCTGACGCTGAGGGATTCTATGTGAACAGGCAATAAATCTTCAACAACAGTGCCTTATGTTTTAAGGTTTACATGTTGAAGCACGACGAGGTCTGGCATTACCGTCCATTTAAGGGGAGTGGTCACTTTTACGTACCTTTAAAAGTATCATTTTTAGACCTATGTTCGATTGTATGTAATACTCATGATTTTTGCTTGATTTACATGAAATTTTTAGAGTAACTGCCTATAATACTGTTTAATATATATATATATATATATATATATATATATATATATATATATACAGTAACCACCGCTTATAGTGATCAGTGGTTATAAGAATCAACCGCTTATAAGAATCAATATCGTGAAAACAAAAACAAATGTATTATTTCCATGTTAAAATTTTCGCTTTAAAGAATCAATCCACCGGTTTTAAGAATCAGCTTACAGTCTTCGCTTTCCTTTCATTTTTCCAAAAAAGCCACTTTTCAACACTCAAAAGGCATGAAGGTCTTTCTTTATATTTTTTAAAGAAAGAGTGATAAGATGGGATGGAATACAGTCGTAAAATGCATCCCTTTCTTTGTTAGACATTAGATAATAGTTTTTTTTAAACGCTTTAGCACAACACAGTCCTATTAGCTTGACCCAAGGGCATCTCTACACGTCCAGATTCGATTTCACTTTTCTCCACTGACAAACAAAGAAGGGGACTCTCTTTTTCCCACCTCCAACATCCTGGTTGCGGCTTCCTGGACACTGAAACACATAAATCTTCTGCAAAGTGTCCACTATCACTTAGGCAAACGTGACATTAGTAGATTCAGCACGTTATCAAATTGTGAAACGTAAGCTAGAAGGTGAATCTTCGTCTGAGACTATTAGTATTGAAAGAGGTATAAACAGCCTCCTGAAAACTTCCTTACGTCAAAATTCCATAGAAAACTTTTTCTTGCACCCTTCCTGTAGTTGAAATGTTAAACTGTTAAGCTGGTATGTTGTAACAAATATTGGATTTTTTTCTTCTCTTATTATAATCATGTGTATCTACTTATAGGTCAAGAAATTAAGTTATATTTTTAAAATTATAAACAATAATTTTAATAAAAGATAATTAACGTAAATTAAAGCGTATTTTATGGTAAATTATCTAATATATGTATATATAGATGTGTGTGTGCCTGACCCAAAACCTAAATTTCGGCTATAAGAATCAACCGCTTATAAGAATCAAAAACAGTAATAACAAACGCGATTCTTATAAGCGGAAATCACTGTGTATATATATATATACTAGCTGAAGTACCCGGTGATGCCCGGGATTTTAAGAATGTTTGTTGTTAACCAAAATCAATTTAAAAATTAACACAGTATAAATAACATAAAAAATATATGTGAAATGTTATACACGTCTCAGATTTTCAGCCTTTCATCATTGTAATACTAAAATCTGAAAAGTAAAAATGTCAAATTCTCTAATGTTTGTTAACCAAAATTAATTTAAAACTAAGCACAGTATAAATAACAGAAAAAATCCTTGTGAAATCTATAAATATATAAATTTATAATAAACTCCTCAGAATTCAGCTAGAATCAGCCTTTCATCATTGGGGTAAAAAAAAGAAGCTGCAATTACAGGTTCAGCAGAAATTTCCAATAGAACAATGATATGACTGCAGCGTTGCCTCTTAAAAAATGAAGTGTTTGATTGAGGGCTGCAAACCATTCAACTCCTCTCCACATTTAACTCCTATAAACATCCTCTACATATTAAATTCCTTTTCTCTCCATAATAAACTCCTCAGAATTTTGGTATATTCAGCCTTTCATCATAGTACCACTAAAAACTGAAACATCCTCTCCAGAAATATAAATTTATTAATTTCAATAATTAAACACACACAAATATATAAATTACGCAAAAGTTTTTTAACCAACATTTGAATAATTCGTAAATGAAAAAGCATATGAAAATAAAGATAAGAACTTCCGGAATCGAAATTAATTACCCTTAATTTTTAATTAATAAAAAACCAACATAATATGAATAAAAACGATAGTTGTTTAAAACCATATGAAAATAAAGCTATTATAAAGATAATAATAAAAAAAGCATAAAAAAATAATGCTCGCGCATGAAGTTAACGTTACGATATAAAGATAGTAATAATAATATAAACCGCGTGCATAAAATATTTAGCTTTTCAAGCGAAATAAATTAATTTTTAGAAAAAAACTACTTTTAATCGAGAAATTAAATACATTGCACAAAATTTTGATTTTACCAACTTTCCACCCTACTTCTTTTAAATAGGGTGTAAATATAAAGTTTTAACAGCCAATTGAATGCCAGTTAAAAACGATTGTTGTTTAAAATCATAAAAATTACGCTTATTATACAGATAATAAAAATAAGCATAGGAAAATAATGTGTGCGCATGAAGTAAACGTTACGATATAAAAATAGTAATAAAAATCTATATATATAAAACAGTTCCGTAACTGACTAACTGACTGATTGACTGACTGACATACAAAATACAGACCAAACCGCTGAACCTAAAGGACTGAAATTTTGCATGGCGATTCTTCTTATAATGTAGGGGTGCAGTAATAAAGATTTTTGAAAAAAATTTCTTAGATTTTTTTAAATTAAATTTTTAATCTGTTTTTGTAACTTTTTTCAAGTTTGCATTTAAAATAATAATTTGACGGTTGTAAAATTTATATCACGAAAAAGATCATAAAAATTCCTTTAAAATGAAATTCTTTTCGAATCTTTACCTCCATTTTCTAATTTTTGGTGAATTTTTAAAGATTAATCTTTACAATTTAATTTATTAAACGCTTATCATGTGATCTTTATCTGGTACTTTAAATAAATTTATCGTCACGTAACAACGAAATAGACAAAAAAAAATATTTTTTTTTTCTTGCTAATGCGGCAAACGATTGGACATTATCCAAAAAATATTAAAATACAGTAAAAGATATGTTCCTCAAACTGTACTATATTCTTTAGTATGTCCTATTAGATTTAATTTCAATATTTTCTTCTACATTATTTTGTCTATAAAAATATCCCTTACGATTTTTAAAAAAATGTATTTTTTTGTCTTATGGTTAGAATACTAAAAGTTTAAAATAGTGGCGCCATCTACTGAACACCTGTGAATCGAGAAAAAGTTGTTGGTTATTTATTAATTAAAAATATTGGAAAGTTCTTGTGGATCTGTAAATATACATGTGGTAACAGTTTTAAAATTTATAAATTATCAACCTACACAGGTGATAATTTATCCGGCGTTGCCCGGGATTTTAAGAATGTTTGTTAACCAAAATCAATTTAAAAACTAAGTACAGTATAAATAACATAGAATAAAAAGCATGTCAAATGTTATACGCATGAATAAAAAGAAAACTGAAAAGGAAAACTGAAAGAAAGCTGAAAAGGAAAAATGTCAAATTGTCTTTAGGAAAGTAAAGAATTTTGAAAAGTAAAGCTGAAAAGTAAAAATGTCAAATTGTCGAATGTTTGTTAACCAAAATCAATTTAAAAACTAAATACAGTATAAATAACATAGAAAAGATTTAGCCTTTATCATTGGACAAAAAATCCTGAAAAGTAAAACATAAAATATATAAATTTATAATAAACCTACCAAAATCCATTAAAAAACTAAACACAGTATAAATAACATAGAAATAAAAGTATACGAAATGTTATACACATTAATAATATGAAAAATAAAATAAAATAAAAATAATAAAATAAAATAAAAATAATTAAAAAAAGAATAAATAAATAATAATAATAATAATTTAAAAAATAATAAAATAAAAGCTGAAATAAAAAAGCCTCTATAAAAAGCTGAAAATACAGGTTTAGCAAAATGTGAACGATCCGTATTTGAACCCGCGGCGTGTAGCGTGGTAAATGAACGCTTTTACTGAATGCGCCACAATGACATGCTACTTTGTTGCGTAAAGAGGAAAATATTTGATTAAGTTTACTGGAAAGTTGCTATGGGTTGGTGAATATACATGTATTTATGGAGTGAGAGGAGTTTTAAGTCAAAAATAAGTTAGCAGGATAGAAGCTTAGTCTTCAACTCTTCAATAGACACAAAGACATAAGCGAGGGGGGTTGTAGTAGCGATTAAAAAAGATCTCGTGACACTTAGCGTGGTTGATTCGAATTTTCCATCGCGTGTGGTAGTGTCAATATGCCGTTGGATCCGATTTATTTTAGAGTATAAAATCTGACTTGAAAGATTATTATTTTCATTTATTATTCTGGTTTAATATATAACTTGAAACTTTTTGATTTTATTTATTTTTATCTTTTCGCTCGCTGTTTGCCAGCTAACCCTAACGCGGACGCCATATTCAGAGGGGTGATTCCACAAAGTGTAACAGCTTACATTTAGTTTCAAAATTCTTGGTTTTTTATTAATTAAAAATCAACGGTAATTAATTTCGATTTTTGAAGTTCTTCAGACCCTCGGCTGTTTTTAAAGACGCCTGTATGTAAAATTTCACGATCGTTGCTCCTAAACTGTGGATTTCTATACAATTACAGAGATACAAACATTCATTTTTATATATTAGATATACACAGTATTTCAAGGTAATTAAAAAAATAAAATTATTTTTTATACATAAAAAGTGAATAATTTTTTTAAAAATCGAGCATTTTGCAGTCAACTACTGTGCGTATTCTGTCAAAAAAAATTATAATAAACAATTATTACTGTACCTTAATATGTGATTACACTACTTCCGGCAACAAAATCCACCAACATTTTTGAACGTTACCATATTTTAATTTTTTTAAAGAATTTTTTTTTATAAGCTTTTACTTAGTCATTTTTGAAGTTTCTAATTAAAAATAGCACATACTAAAATGTTTTAATATATTTTAGAATAATGTTGGTGGATATTGTTGCCTGAAGTATTGTAATCACATATAGTAAATAATTATTACTGTACCTTAATAATTTATTTTGACAGAATGCGCACAACAGTTGACTGCAAAATTCTCGATTAAAAAAAATATTCACTTTTTATGCATAAAAAATAATTTTATTTTTTTTAATTACCTTGAAATTCTCTCTCTCTCTCTCTCTCTCTGTCTGTGTATATATATATATATATATATATAAAATAAACAGTATTATAAGCAGTTACTCAAAAAATTTCAGGTAAATCAAGCAAAAATCATGAGTAGTACATACAATTGAACATAGGTCTAAAAAAGATACTTTTAAAGTTACTTAAAAGTGACCACTCCCCTTAAAGGAACTGAGAATCAGTGACACCTCGGAAAAGACGTACGTGAGAAATGATCACCTCACTGTAGTAGCGGTTTCCTGTTACTGAACAACGTTCGAAAATGGGGGATCTCAGTACGACCATTCAGAATAATGCCTCCTCAGACCATGACACCTGCCTCTTCATACCGATCTCTTTCGGTAATGCTTTCTGGATTATAACATGCTCCCACATCCCTCCAGATTAGCTGACGTCCAGAATCACTGGTTAGACTTAGGCAACTCTCATCAGTTAAGAGCACCGTGCCCCATTGCCGGGCAATCTAATCTTTATGGTCTTTACACCATTTTAGTTGGTGTCCCCGATGTGCAGGCTTCAGCGGGATGCAACGATGTGACCGTCGGGCGAATATACCATCTTTGTGTAAACGTCTGACCACAGTGAACCGGGGCACTGTGTCTGTAGAAGTGGAATGGTATAATTCCCCACGGTGTGTGGCCAATAACGAATCTATTATAAAGGCTGCAGAGACAGGGGTAAATAGAGGCTTGTAAACCAATAGATAATAGAAGAATAGCTGTCGGTGTGGCCAGTGATAGCGATCTAAAGTCTAAATTTTACAAGATGGATGGTCGTTATTTTATGGCCCACAGTAAAAACGTCAGATGAGAAGGGTCAAAGTTGTTTTGCAAAATAAAATTATGGTGGGGGAGATACTTCGTAGACTATGGACAGAGGCGACAGAGGCTGTTTAATAAAGAACCAATTGGGGCAGGAACCACTGAAAGAAAAACAGCTCACTGCCCAATGAAAATGAGGGGCGGGCCAGAATGGCCCCCCTGTAAACGGACAACAGCTCCGCCATGGACGAAAGGAATTGGAGAAGAAGCAGATCGATTTCAAACTTGGTTCCTCAAAGTTAGATGATAGAGACTCTTGTCTGCCTTAGAGTCTTAGAGAAGTGCCAATATCCCGCTAAGATGTTCCTATACTTGAGATGATACATCATCGCTGCATACATCAGCTATAGTAAGTGCCTCCCCAATAGACTCTAAAATTCATCTTTGACAATATAGTTTGCCTCTGCTTCTGGGTTCTCAAAGTTAAAAATGTTAATATGAAAGAGATTATTGTATTAATAGCCATTACAATTTAATTGAAATTAGTGCCTTATCAAATAAATGTATGTTTAAGGTCAATGCTTTGTCTTCCTTGCTTGTTCCAACCCATGCATGCATCCATTGTTTTAAGGTAACTTAATTGCCTACAGTGTCCTGTGGCCATCTGCATTTGCTTTGCGATATTGCCTGCCGTCTGCCTTCTTTGGATTGTAAGACGATATATTGGCCATTCTTTGGTGCCGTTTTCTTTGTGCCACCACCAGCGATCTTTCAAACAGCTGTCCCCGTTGCTTTGAAGGTCTTCCACACACGTGAAACAATGCTATGGACGATACCAAAGTCTTCGGCTGCACTATTCACCCTGCGCCCTTCTTCAAGCTTACCAATTATTCGACTACGCGCGTAAAGTCATCTAATTGTATCATAATAGACATTTGTATCACCTGTAACACAATTACAATTCACTTGTTACAATGACGAGCACATTAACTTTATATTCCCTGCCTTCTCTCAAAAACTCCTTTCATCAAGTTCAGCCCTGTCACGTACCGTGCAAAGCGACTATCTAGAAATTTACATATGCGTCATATTTCTACTGATCAGGTATCCTTATGCAAATCACCTGTAGTTTTTGCGTTTCATTTTTCGGGTTTACACCAACAGAATACTGTCGGCCCTTTTGTTTTGCACACCAGTGTACTCTACGACGTGAATGAGAAACGTACAAAGTAAAGAATAACAGCAAGCTCGCCTAAAAAAAAAGAAATAGAATTTTTCAATACATTATGAAACAAAACAGTTACTCTGTGGGGTGAACCAACGCCTCTCCATTTGAGGGGATAGCACAAAAACGATAAAAATTAAAGTAAAGCACAATTGAAACCTCACTTAAGTAAAAAGAAATATAATTCTTCAATAAATTATATGGCAAAACAATTACCCAGTGAGGGGAAAGAAATGTAACTCCATTTGAGGGGATAGCGCAAAACATCCAAGCTTTGAGGCGAAGTTAGCTTTCGTCGTAAACCACGATACAACGCGGGCGAGAAACATAAGAAAAAGTAAAACACAATAGAAAGCTCAGTTAAATAAAATGAAATAGAATTCTGCATTAAATTGTGCAACAAACAGTTATCGATTACAGTGATCAAAAGTCACTCCATTTAAAGGGACAGCACAAAACGATAAACATTAATAAAAAGTCAAAAACAAATAGAAAGTGCACTTAGGTATAAAGAAATACAATTCTTCAATAAATTATGAAACAAAATATTACCCAGTGAGGTGAAACAAATCTTACTCCATTTGAGGAGATAGCACAAAAACATCCAAGCTTTGAGGTGAAGTCAACTTTCGTCAATAACCAAGATACAACGTGACCGGGAAACATAACCGAAAAAAGAAAAACAATATAGAAATCTCAGTTAAATAAAAAGAAATAGAATTCTGCATTAAACTCTATAACAAACAGTTACCCATTAGGGTGATACAAAGTCACTCCATATGAGGGGACAGCACAAAACGATAAATATTAATAAAAAGTCAAACACAATAGAAAGTGCACTTGGGAAAAAAGAAACAGTTCTTCAATAAATTATATAACAAAACATTACCCAGTGAGGTGAAACAAATCTTACTCCATTCGAGGGGATAGCACAAAAACATCCAAGCTTTGAGGCGAAGTCAACTTTCGTCAATAACCAAGATACAACGTGGCCGGGAAACATAACCGAAAAAAGTAAAACAATATAGAAATCTCAGTTAAATAAAAGAAATAGAATTCTGCATTAAACTCTATAACAAACAGTTACCCATTAGGGTGATACAAAGTCACTCCATATGAGGGGACAGCACAAAACGATAAATATTAATAAAAAGTCAAACACAATAGAAAGTGCACTTGGGAAAAAAGAAATACAATTCTCCAATAAATTATATAACAAAATATTACCCAGTGAGGTGAAACAAATACTCTTACTTCATTTGAGGGGATAGCACAAAAACATCCAAGCTTTGAGGCGAAGTCAACTTTCGTCAATAACCAAGATACAACGTGGCCGGGAAACATAACCGAAAAAAGTAAAACAATATAGAAATCTCAGTTAAATAAAAAGAAATAGAATTCTGCATTAAACTCTATAACAAACAGTTACCCATTAGGGTGATACAAAGTCACTCCATATGAGGGGACAGCACAAAACGATAAATATTAATAAAAAGTCAAACACAATAGAAAGTGCACTTAGGTAAAAAGAAACAGTTCTTCAATAAATTATATAACAAAACATTACCCAGTGAGGTGAAACAAATCTTACTCCATTCGAGGGGATAGCACAAAAACATCCAAGCTTTGAGGCGAAGTCAACTTTCGTCAATAACCAAGATACAACGTGGCCGGGAAACATAACCGAAAAAAGTAAAACAATATAGAAATCTCAGTTAAATAAAAAGAAATAGAATTCTGCATTAAACTCTATAACAAACAGTTACCCATTAGGGTGATACAAAGTCACTCCATATGAGGGGACAGCACAAAACGATAAATATTAATAAAAAGTCAAACACAATAGAAAGTGCACTTAGGTAAAAAGAAACAGTTCTTCAATAAATTATATAACAAAACATTACCCAGTGAGGTGAAACAAATCTTACTTCATTTGAGGGGATAGCACAAAAACATCCAAGCTTTGAGGCGAAGTCAACTTTCGTCAATAACCAAGATACAACGTGGCCGGGAAACATAACCGAAAAAAGTAAAACAATATAGAAATCTCAGTTAAACAAAAAGAAATAGAATTCTGCATTAAACTGTATAACAAGCAAGTACCCATTAGGGTGTGACAAAGTCACTCCATTTGAGGGGACAGCACAAAACGATAAACAATAATAAAAAGTCAAACACAATAGAAAGCGCACTTAAATAAAAATAAATAGAATTCTTCAACACATTATGTAACAAAACAGTTACCCAGTGCAGTGAACCAACGTTACCCTGTATATTTAGGAGACAGCACAAAAACATCCAAGCCTTGAGCCGCTTCCGTCAGGTCAAGCTTCCGTCGCTAACCACCATACAATGTGGACGAGAAACGTAAAAGAAATTTAAACACAACGAGAAGCTCACTTCAATAAAAAGAAATATAATTCTTTAATACACTATGTAAAAAAAAAAAAAACCAGTGGTGTGAAACTAATATTGTTCCATTTGAGGGGATAGCACAAAAACGAGAAATATTTGAAAAGTAAAGCACAATGGTAAGCTATCTTAATTATAACGAAACAATTCTCAATACATTATTTAACAAAACAATTACCTAATGATGTGACACAAATGTTACTATATTTGATAGAACAGCACAAACACATACAAGCTTTGAGGTGAAATTAAATTTCGTCGCCTACCACGATATAACATACGAGAAACAAAAAAAAAAAAAGAGTAAAACACAATAAAAGGCTCACTTATTTAAAAAGAAATAGAATTCTTCCTTAAATTGTGTAACAAACAATTACCCATTAGGGTGAACCAAAGTTACTCCATTTGAGGGGACAGCACAAAAAAGATACTTTTAACCCTTCAGCGGGCGCGCCAGTTTTTGGGAACACCAGCAGGCGCGCGTGGCACAAAGTGCAACGTCTCTTTCAACCTTGATTATTCCTTTTGTAACAAACTTTTTTTTTTAAATTGAAAATAATTCTGAGTATTATGACAAGATACAAAATTTTATAATATTGGGTTTATTTATAATTAAGGCCAAAGAATGCAGATACAATCGCCTTATTTCAAAACCGCCCGGTTTATTGGATCTAAGGACAACTTGCGAATGGATTCCTATTAGTCCAAAAACCTAAAAAATAATGAGATTGTCCATCTTCTTGATATGCGGGATACCGTGTAATAGCTGCAGATTGGACCGAGTACATCAACTCTTGCTTTTGTCGTATTGTAATCCAGTATAATTATTGGTTTACCATGGCTAAATCACGACTAACAATGAATGGAAGGGAATACAAGGGTGAGAAAATCAGACCTGCATTAGAAAGGGTTTAGCTATAAATAGAAACTGCTTAGAACATTCAAACCTTACATGTAAAAACAAACCATTCAAAATTACGAAAATCTTGCACTCTGTACACAGGCGCGCCCGCTTAAGGGTTAATAAAAAGTAAAGCACAATATAGCAAGCACAGTTAGATGAAAATAAATACTCTACAATAAATTATATAACAAAACAATTACCCTGTGGGGTGAACCAACATTACCCTTCATATGAGGGGTAGCACAAAAACATCAAAACTTTGAGGCGAAGTCAACTTTCGTCTTTAACCACAATGCAACATGGACGAGAAACAATTTTTTTTTTTTTTTAAACGAGAAACTTACTTATATAAAAATAAACATAATTCTTCAATACATTATGTAACAAAACAATTACCCAGTGGTGTGAAACCAATATATTGCTCCATTTGAGGGGATAGCACAAAAACGAGGAAAATAGAAAAAGTAAAGCACAATGGAAAGCTCACTTAAGTAAAATGAAACAGGATTCTTCAATAAGTCACACATAATTTCGCCCTGCAGATAGGTGCACGGGAACTCTGATGGTCGAACGACGTGGCAACAACTAGGTCCGGACACCCGGAAACCTGGGCCCAAGCCCACGGTGCTACCACAGCCCCCCCCCCCAAAGAAAAAAAAATAAATAAATAAATAATAATAAAAAAAATAAATAAATAAATTTTTTTTTTTAAATTTAGACAGCAATAACAAAAAACTTCAAATCAATTTCTAATTTCAGTGGCAAATGAACACATTATACTTTTTCCTAGTGCCCTTTAACAGATTTAGTCTTTACAATTTCTATTACCTTTCAAATTATTTGATTAGCTACAGTTACGGTACAATTTAGTTTATCAGAACATTCGTACTTGAATTCCAATAATAAATACACTTATTCCATAACGTATTTTCTTTACCTGCTCCAATTATATGCCATATTTCAAAACAAATTACTAAGCAAATCAATACGTAATTCTTCAATAAATTATATAACAAAACAATTACCTAGTGAGGTGACACAAATGTTGCTCCATATGAGGGAACGGCACAAAAACCCCCAAGCTTTGAGGCGAAATAGACTTTCGTCGCTAAACACGATACAACGTGGACTGCAATGGATACGCAGTGCCGTAATTAGCCATTCCTGTGCCCTGGGCAAGAATTTGCATTTGGGCCTCTTAATTAATTAGGTTTGGGAAAATAGTAAAACAAATACAGCATTTTGTTTCCCCCCCCCTTCCAAGTGGGCCCTTGGCGGGGGCCTTGTTGCCCCTGCCAAGTTACGGCACCGTGTATATCTATAGCACTCGTCAGTGTAATGTACTAAAAACTAACCGAGATTTTGAAATCCAAAACGAATACGAGCGATCATAAGCAGTGATATAAAATTTCAGTAATTTCTCATGAGATTTTGTATAGATGAGGGAACTCTATAAGAACCAAATCTGTAGTTCTTTAGATTCCAAGTTTTATGAAAAATATACCTGAAAGATTTCATAGACATATCAGTATTATGTTTTGAATTATCACGATAGTCATACAGCATTTTTGAGGAAAAATAAGGTTTTCAGAAAACACAGTTAAAGCTTTCACATGTGTTGGAAATTGACATCTGCTGATCTTCCTGAAATCGCTACAATTTTATTTGCAACGATCGTAAAGAAAATATAGAATCATATTTAGAAATAGAAATTCACACTCTTTAAATATAAAGGGATGAAAGTAATAGTAAAAAATTTGGCCGATTTTCATCCAAAATAAACGTTTTAAACACAGTCGAATACTTAAAGAAAATATATGGGAAATGCATCCAGCATTGTAGCTGTAAAAAATTATAGAAGGGGTTTAACATTGAAGATCCAAAGAAATTGCAAATCAAATGATGCAAAATGTTTTCGAGTCAACTACTCGAAAACAATTCATGCTCAGGTATAAAATGTTCAGTATTGATCTGAATATATACATACCTATTGTTATTCTAGAAAAAGGGGCAAGTCAAATGCGTATTATTTACCTGCACAATTAGTAGTTTGAGTTGTATTTTTTATGGTGAAGCCTTTTAGATCTAGGTTACTAAGATTACGAAAAGTAAAAAAAAAAAAAGAAAGCATTGAATTTTATTTACATTATATAAAAGTTGTATACAAAAACAGGATGAGCAAAATACATGCAACTATCCAGTTGATTGAAGGAATTCACAAACACAAACAGAAAAACGAATTAACCTCCAACCAATATTACTTGCACAATAAATAGGTATAATATCAGAGAGGTAGAAACGCACGACAAAGACGGAGAACATCAAATAGGTAAAATCACACAATAAATAGGTAGATTAACAAGACATAAAACCGTTGCTTCACAGTGATATTCCATATTTACAGTAATTAAGCCAAGGAATTAATTTCAGGACAGAAAATCAATTTTGTTCAGGTCTCTTACAAGAGGTAAAAATCCCTCATTGTTTTGTGAATTAATTATCATTTTTTGATACTTAGCGTAATTATCCAAAACGACGTAGCCCGGAAAATTATGGCGGTATTTGTATATCGCGTGTTCGACCTCCCCGAGTATTTGAAACATGCTGCCGTTCTGTCCCACTTTGGAAACTCTCACCAGCAACGTGCACATGCAACCGTAAAATTCGAAGAAGGACTTCGGATCCTTCTGCGTCAGGTACTGCCCGTAGAAGTCCACGAACTTGCGGACCCTGACGGCTGCGAGCGACGAAATCGAGGCCATCAGTTTGTCCTGGTAAATTTTCGGGAGTTCTTTGTCCGCGCTGTACTGGTTCACGAAACCGATTAGGAAGTCCCTAATGGTGAGGGCACTGTTCGTGAAAGGGCTCGCTGACCGGGACAGCACATGCTCGTTTGCCAAACGAAGCACCTGATCTCTGACGGCGGGAACGTCGGTGGACTGTTCGCACTCTAAGACGGACACGATGCCGTTCACCTCCTCGACGAACTCCGGTATCTTCTCGAAATAGCACGTGAAATACAGCACGATGTCGCCGATATCTGGGGTGAGGTATTGGTGGCACTTCGCCGGCAGTTCTGACTGCAGCATATCCTGGGCACCGTGTATTTCACGCTGGTATTGAGTCAGGCACAGCAGGAATTCGAAAATGTCTCGTCTGTATTCCGGTAATGCATTCAAGTAAAATACGGGGACTCCCATATCCCCCCTGAAGTGCCACCGATGGGTTGGCTAATAAAATGAAGTTTACTAAAAAAGACCTGCTGTTCGATGCACAGCGCGCGCTTCTACAAAATAACAGGCCTGGAGATAGAAGCTCCAGGCAGTCTGTCGAGGAGTGGGCACACTAGCTGCGCATGCGCGAAATTTGACAAGCAAGATAGGAATTCGGAGGAGAATTGAAACAGACTGACGTTGGCCGCCCGCGAACGCGCTCTTTCGTCTGATAACGTGTTCACATAAAATCCGTTAGGGCCTGTTCACATAGGAGTCTGTTGCGTTGCGTTAAGGAAAAGATGACGTTGAGACGAAAATAAACCAATCATAGGCCTCCAAACGATTAGCAATGAAATTTTTTACGCCTATGATTGGTTTATTTTCGTCTCAACGTCATCTTTTCCTTAACGCTACGCAACGGACTCCTATGTGAACAGGCCCTAAGAGTCAGCGTTCAAGATTCCGTTGGCGCTGATTGGCTCCGTTGGCGATGATTGGTATATGATTGGTTAAAAATTTTTACACTATGACGCTGACGGATCCTATGTGAACAGACCCATACTCTTTGGTGAGTTCCTTTCACTTGAACCAGGTAACCTTGCCTTTCTTAAGATAAGTGAGCCACACACATAGCATTTTCAATGATGGAACTAAATTAGCCTTTCAGGCGCAAAACATTTATTTTGCAAGCTATACAATCGCGTGCAGCATATCCAACTCGGTTTCAATACTAACAACCGATTCGAACACAACTACAAATGGCGCCAGCAACCAGCGCAGCCTATTGGAGGATGATTTTAATTCCAACGCACGCTGTATCTTAGCCGAGTGCAAACGAATTTGAATTTAATTATAACTTGCATATAAATGTAGTGTTATGTGTAATGTGTAAATATATCATAAAAGTTGTGATTTAGTTTTCCTCTAAGGATTTCATTTAGCTTCATCTAGCTACTTCGAATGGTCATCTCCGTGTTAGTGAGTAAGGGCCTGTTCACATAGGAGTCCATTGCGTTGAGTTAAGGAAAAGATGACGTTGTGAGACGAAAAAAAACCCAATCATATGCCTCTAAACGATTAGCAATGAAATTTTTAACGCCTATGATTGGTATATTTTCGTCTCAACGTCATCTTTTCCTTAACGCTACGCAACGGACTCCTATGTGAACAGGCACTAAGAAACAGAAGTAGTCTAGAATAAGGGGGACCAAGGTGAGGTCTTTTTTTGGTAAAGAAAGGTGCCTAAGAATATTGTTGCGAATCGAATGAATCGAGTGGAATGTGTGGGTGGAGTTCCACGCCCTCACCGATACCACGGAACCCCTCCCCCCCCCCCCGGACAACGCTGTAAAACTTTGTTGTTCATGTTTTCTACACTTATCTTGCTAGGTTTTGAGATGTATGGAGCATATCTTGGCAGTGCTCGCCATGTTTCATTAATTTCAGTCTAATTTAATTGTTATATGTTTTGTTATGTGTGGTGTTAAATAGAATTATAAAACGACAATCGTGGATTCTTCGGGTTATTTGGCACCTTACACCTTTAGTACTCTAGGATATACATTTCATTTTCTTCAAATATAGACAGACTCACCAGATTACCCTGACATCTCTTCAGTGTATGAAACAGTCAATGCTCTGTACACAGTCAAACAAATACATAATTTTTTTTTTTTTTGGGGGGGGAGGGGGGACAATATTTGGTAAGAAAAAGTTCGTACTTATAAAGCTTTTTTTTCATATTATAACTTACCTCTAATACTGTGACGAGTGTATGTTACACCAAAGTACTTTTAGATTTGACTGAATTTCAACCTTACTGTTTATTTATGTATTAAATAATTTTTAAAAAGATTAAAATTTAATGCAAAAAAAAAAAAAATTAACAGTCAGCAGTGTTTTATCAGTACCTAAATTACACGATGTTGACAAAACAAATTTTTACAACGTTCATACTTTCTTGACTTGAAAATGGCATCGTGGATATAAAGGATGCGTTAAAGGGACGATGGATAAACTGTGATCCAGCTAGTGAGGATACTGGCTGACGTACATTTTGCAAAACGAATTTACAATTTTCGGGTGTGTACTCCGGTGTGTAGCCTCGGGTGTATACATATATGAAGATTAGTCAGAAAGAAACGTCCAATTTCTTTCTTATTAATATTTGGTAAAAGATAAACTATAACGATTCAAGTTCTCCATCCACTCATGCTACTTTCGGCCGCATATATATATATATATATATATATATATATATATATATATATATATATATATATATATATATATATATATATATATATATATGGCTGGTATTGGGTTGCGGGTTTTCTCTTCTTATTGTAGGTACGCCGGTTCTCGGCCTGGATTTCTAAGAGGTTTTTCCTTGCGTCTGTGCGGTATGCTTCACGTTTGTTGAGGATTGCCTTTTGATGTTTTTCCTGGAGTGATTCTAAGATTCTTTTATCAGCTTTATTTCGCATTGTCACACCAATTAAAAGTTCAAAGTGTGTTATCTTTGTGGATCGTGGAGCAGTGGCGTTTAGTAGTCGTAGAAGTGCAGGAACATGGGAGGACCACTTCGCAGGATTTTCTTCGCAGGATTCCAGTAGTGATGTGAACTAACGTAATATTTTCTTCGGTACAATATCCTTCAAAATCTCTCGATGTAAAAGCAGGACCTTTGTCTGCGATAATCCTCTGGGTATTTCCAAAGACTGTCTGTTGATTTTGGAGCTTCGAAATAGCTTCTTGTGATGTTGTGGACTTTAAAGGGTAAAGCCACGTAAATTTGGAAAAAGCATCAACGATAGTAAAAATATGGTTGTAGTTCTTGTTTGTTGATTGAAGAGGACCAATGAAGTCAATGTGGTAGGTTGATAGAGGCAGATCTTCTTTAGGTATGGGATGTAGAAAACCTTCAGGTTGAACATGTTGGAGCCCTGAGTGCTTGATTTCTGTATTGCTTTTTGTCTACATTCTTCTTATAATTATTTATATTTAGTTATATATATATATACAGTGGAATCTCGATCCATCGTTTTTCCGTATGTGTCGTTCATTTTATCCAGTCCCAACGATCATATTGCTTTGTTATGTTTCCGCATCTATCGTTTTCCCGCATTTATCGTTCATTTCAATCGGTCCCTTGAAAAACGATAGATCGAGATTCCACTGTGTGTGTGTGTGTATATATATATATATATATATATATATATATATATATATATATACACACACGTATATATATTAACGATGTCGCTAAATCCTGAAAAAAAGTTCGTTATATGGAAAATTCGTTAAATAGAGTTTCACCTTTTAAAATACTTTAAACTACACAAAACAGATTTTAAATTCATAAACACTAAATATTATTAATAGCAGTAATTAATCACACCTTTATTTTGTAAATTAATGTCTATTTCTTTTATATATCTTACCCCTCAAACAGAAATCTGCAAGGAAAATAAGAATAAAACAAAACATTGCCTGGGAATACACTGTATTTTCGATTAAAAAAATTATATTAAAATTAATGAATTTTAATGACATTATCGCATTTATTATAACAAGTAATTTTAAGCATACATTACCTCATGTGTCCTTAAACTTAATTATTGATAAAGTCTCTTAATTTTGTCTAAGTTTTTTGTTTGAAAAAATGTTTTTTCTTATAATAAGTCTCGCATCTTTGCAATGTACTAAAAAGCCCTTCAGGCGTATTTTCTTCAAACTGTAATTCGCGTCGGAATGTGTTAAAAGAGAGTTAATGTGTTAAATGCAAGAATAAATTTGAAATGTTCAGAAATATTTTGAGAAATATGGAAGAAAAAAATATTGGATCACAAGAAAAAGTTCGTTAAATAGAGAATGCACTTCGCTATTTGGAGGTTATTTTACGAAGAAATTCGCAAAATGTTCTTGGTTCCAAGGAAAAGTTCGCAAAATAGAGGTTCGTTAAATAGAGGTCCGACTGTGTATATATATATATATATATATATATATATATATACAGTAGAACCCCGATTTTACGTTGTCCATTTCGTACGTTATCCCGCTTCCTACATCCTTTTCTGCTGGTCCGAGAAAATTGCCTATACCGATAATGTTAAAATATCCCAGTAAGTAAACCATGAAGCAAATTTGCAAAAAATTGTTAGTATTGAACGTGCTGTAGTTGAAATTGTTTCTAAAAGCAAAAGAAAAAATTAAGATTACACATTTTTTCCAATAGTTCATCCGGTAAGTGTCATTTTTTGAATAATATGCTTAGATTTTATTTAACCCCGATTTTACGTTTTCCCATTTCATGCGTGTTTTACCGCTGGTCCCAAGAAAAACGTGAAATCGGGGTTTCATTGTATATGTATATATATACAGGGTTCCCACCTATATTTGTTACACTCCCCTTAACTTCTAAACGGTGACAGCTTAAGCCATTAAGTTGGTGTCTAGGTATAGTAAAAAGGCTATGCGCGACTCGATGAAACAAGCGTTTTTATCTCAAAAATGATACGAGATACGGGAAAAAAGTCAATTACAAAGTTGTTCAGCATTATCCATTTACTAAGAAAAGACACCTTGCGCATATTAAAACTTAAAACAGAATGTAGAAAATGAACATTTGTTTGGTCACGATTTCGAAAACTATCGTGTCAAAAAGAGTGGAGGAAAGAAACTGAGACACTTCCCTATCTTCCCAAAGCAAATGTTCATTTTCTACATTCTGTTTTAAGTATTAATGTTCGCAAGGTGTCTTTTCTTAGTAATTCGATGATGCCGAACAACTTTGTAATTGACTTTTTTCCCGTATCGCATACTGTTATAGACCCCCTATTTCTTTGAAATTCGTAAGTGTACGAACACTTTTGGGAGCCACTGTATATATAGATTACATGTCGGCATCGTCTTTCTTTTAAAAGTAACCATGGGGTTTTAATTTTGTATCGTCCGCTAAGCAAGAAAGCACTACGTTGAAGTGAGATTTTTCGTGACATGTTGTTTTTATGGGAACCGTTTTTGTTCCTTTAACATCAATTGTTTTATTTCCTGTCATATCAAATATTACTGGAGTTTCATCCATACACTACTAATATGGATGCAAATCTTTTTTTTTAAGGGGAGGGGGGGGGGGGGTACTTTCGTAGGTCAATAACATACTTCTGGGAACATATCAATATGTTGTCCGAGTCTTTCGGAAGCATTTTGGGAATTTTTTTTTCTCGTAGAACTAAACTATTCCGTGCCATAAATCACCTGCACCAACTCAAAGTTGCTATAAAGATTTCCCTTTCATTTGCATTCTTTTTTCCACACTTTAAGGCAAACAAACGCATGCTGTTTCTTGTTACAATTAACGCATTCTGGCGATTTTCTAGGACCCAGTTCACAAGACTTTCTTCTAGGAAAGGCCATTTCGTTTTGCCTTTACACAAAGAACATTTTTTCGTTGGCATATTAGGTTTTGTGATTTCATTTTTCCTCCACTCACGTATGGAGCATTCACCAAAGCCAAACTATGTTGCTGAATGACAATTTCCCTTTTCATATTGAATAAATTTGCATTGGAAACCAGCATGGTGTTTATTTCATTTGGCAGGACCCGATGCGATTTACTAAAGCCGTCGATGTTCCCTTCAAAATGATGGATTCAAATGATTTGAGAAACAGAGACCATGACTCCTAATTCCGCGAATTTATTCTTACCTCCAGTTTGCGGGAAAATTTGTTTCCCTCAAACATTTCTCCACACATACTATATATTGTTCGCCTTATCGCTTGTCAATTCAGTATACCATTGTTCGGAAGCCTGGGAAAATTCTTCGAATGAATGCAACACCTCCTAAACGAAGTTTGTTTAGGACGTGTTGATGAATGACTTCAAACGGAAAGAGCATCGACATTTCAGGATTTTTCGTAAAGAATGCGCGTTATGGACCGGAATATACTGTAAACAAACACACACACACACACATCCACACACATATATATATATATATATATATATATATAGATAGATATATTTATTTTATATATATATAAATATAAATATATATGACAGGCGTTGGCTTTTGCCTGCTAATGTGTCGTTTGCAGTCTTCTTGTTTTATAGTCCATGGCATCGAGGGAAGGCATACACTCAAAAAGTACTCAGCATCGTCTAAATTAAGTAGAGTTTATTCAGTTCAATGTCATAATACCACCTCTCCAGATCTACGCATTTCATTATTCGCCATTTCTTTTTTAGAGCCGTGGCGAAACACATCTGATAACATCGACTTCTATTCCCGCTCTCCCCAAATTCGCTGGAATCTCAGCGCGCCAACTCTCCTTGGACATGCGCAGAGCCCTAAACAGACATCTTTCAAGGCTAAATAAAATGTAAACGTTTCTCCTCGACCGCAGAACTCAGAGGCGCACGAAGATTATATAATAAAAGGGAAATTCCCTTTCCCAATTCGCGTCTTTGAATACGAACAATTAGAGGCGAATTACGCCACGAATATAATTTAATTCCCAAGCCCCCTTTAAATTTAGAATAATCATTCTTTTCCCACTAAATCCTTTGCAACTTTCCCCCCCGTCCCCCTGAAGGCGCGCACACAAGGAGTAGCTAATTCCATGTGGCAACGCCTCAGAAGAGCAAAATCATCAAATCCGCCAACTGGAAAACATGCTGAGTAGGGACGTCTCCCCACACAACAAGGATCCCAATGAACCCCATTATTAAAACCAAATGCCCCTCGTTATAACACCTGGATAATCTCTTTCTGAGCTGTGAGACCTGGAGCAGTGGTTTTTTAAAAAATACACAGTTTACAATACTTTACAAGTTACATTAAAAGATTCTTGAGTTGTACAGTATATTATTATATCACTGATGACTTGAAACAAAATAGGAAGATATTACAACATTATATCAAAATATATCACCATAAATATTCAAAATATCACCTTAATTTTACCAAAATATCATCTCAATAAGACATCACTTGAAAATAATGTCGCTTCAAATCTCATTTAGGGCCTTTTATTATTATTATTCTTATTCTTATTATTATTAAATTAAATTAATAGAATAAAAATGTTGACAATTAACGTGGACTGTCAGTAGTATTTTACAATTTAAAGTCCATGCTTTAAGATTTTCATCAAATTCTTTGAGTGGTAATGTAATTGACAGTCCTGTAAGCTGTCCACTCGCCCTCTATTTTACAACAGTTCCAGTTTACATTGCTACAAATATTGAATTTATTTACACAGATTATGGTAATATGAAAATGGACGTAACATGAAAAGAACAATTAACTATGAAAAACAAAAGAAACTGCGGTCGACCGTCTTCCTTGGAGGCCTCCTGGAACCATATGACCCTGTAAGACTCAAAGACAAAAACATATTAGTGGTTGAAAAAGAATATAAACATTTTATCCTTTTTTTTTCCATGGGAATTTTCTCATTTACCTCTATTTATTGAATTTTACAAAATTTTTACATCGATTCAACTCACTTATTTTTCATTTAGAGCTCTTTTACCTTCGACTTACTTGTGAAATACAAACATATGAAATTACACATGAAATTCAAAATACTCTACATATTATTTATACTTCAAAATTTTTTCCATAACACAAAACTCTGATTCAAATTTATCACAATTCAAAGTTATCAAACATTTCATAATTTACACTTCATTCGCCTTAATATTTCATAATGATAGATTCATTATGTAAAACAATTCACTTCTGGTACTGGTGTACCACTCCTTCATCTGTGTACATTCTGTTTAATTCAAGGTGTATGTTTTTGTTTGTGTGTGTTGGTGTAGTTGAGTGAACAAGTGCATGGTTGGGTCAGAGGAGAGCAGGTTCAACAATTTCCCACCGTCTTAACCACAACCGACAACTCTAAACAAAATTCTGAGTGAAAATTGGTGCGTATAGTGCACGACACTGAAACTCTAGGTTGGGAAAGGCTCAAAAGAGATCAGTATTCACTCACTGACTCCAGAAAAAGGAAAGGATGTAACACCCAGCCAACCAAGAGGAAAAGGGTAATCCGTTCACTCATGAATTCCAATGGGGAAAACATGAGTCAACAGAAACCTGAAGGAAAAGGGAGGACAAAGGAGCGGTCATCCCACAGCCTGTCTTTGGTCATTATTTGTTTATCTTGGATTAACTCAGCACCTAAAGTGACTGACACGTAAAATTGCTTATATACAAGTGATTAGGTAATTGGGATGACTTCCAGCGCGTGGGTAGAAGTGGGAGATAGTATAGACTTCAAGAAAGAGGGAAATTAAAAAGGTAAAAGAATAGACTTGTCAAAATTGGGCAAATATCACATACAGTTCAGCTTAAGACAATTCAAAACATTATAAATTAGTGATAAACATTTCAACATACTCAGATTTTGTAGATTTAGAAAAAGTTCTTTCAACAGTTATTTAAATTTTAACTCATATCATACAATTGTTAAAGTCAAAAAATCAATACAATCATATTATAGCTTTTCTTTGCTTTCAGAAATACAATTTAATTTTCATAGTTTTATTATTAACATTCAAAATTTACAATTTCAATTTTATTTGCAATTAGTACAAAACTTTCCTTATTTTCCCCCCTCCCCCCAAGAAATGCTGCAGGGACTGAAATTTATTTTAATTTAAACTCATTTTGTGGATGAAAATGTCTTAATCTTGTTGAATGTACAATGTCGGTGGCTTTTCCAGTATATTGATTTGGTCTGTTAATTTCAAAATTTACATTAGATAGTTGATTTAAAATTGTGTAGGGGCCTGAATAACGTGGATCTAGTTTCTTGAATTTGGGTATTTAAATTCTTCGTACATCACTAAGTCACCAATTTTAAAATTTGACTGAACAAAATGTTTATCATATCTTTGTTTATTAATTTTATGGTGTTGAATAGTTCTTTGTACTGCAATTTTCCTAGCTTCCTCAACAGGTGGGTAATTTAATGAAGTTGTTTTGGGCAAAGGTGAATCATATGGTAGTATTCCAAATAAAAGGTAGTTTGGGGAAAAGCCAGTCACAGAATGGGGTTGATTATTGTATTCAGAAGTTACCTGTTCTAAAATTTTTGTCCAGGGAATTTTTTTCGAAGAAGAATTTACTTTACATCTTAATTTTGCTACTATTGTTTGATTACATCTTTCATTCTTGCCGTTTGTCTGAGGTCTATGCGAACTGGTTAATAATTGTCGTACATTGTGATGCTTTAAAAATTTCTTAAATCTGGAAGAAGTGAATGCAGCATTTCTGTCACTGAGTATTTGTTTTGGAACCTTTATATTGAAAACTTGTCTCAAGCAGTTTGTGTAAGTCTCACTGGTTACACTCTTTGAGGGGAATGTCCATATGTACCTGGTTGCATGATCAATTACAAGATGAAGATATTTTTTTGTTGAATTGTAATAATTGAAACCCCCAACAGTATCGACTGAAATTAAGTCAAATGGTTCATTCGCCACAGGCACTTGCTCCATCAGTCCAAATTTTTTCTGAGTTGATTTTTTATTCTTTTGACAGGTTTCACAACAACGAACAAAATTTGCTATGTCTACAATTATGTCTTGCCAATAGTAAATTGGGGAAATTAACTTTAACATCTTTTTTACACCTGGGTGACCGAACCTTTCATGAGCTGAATTTATTAACTTTACTCTTAGTGATGGCGGAACTACAATTTTGACTAAGTTTTTCTTTTTTATAGTTAAGACTCCATTATATTTTTTATACTTAATGTTATTTATATTATCATCCCACTGTCCTTTAATTATTTCATCTGTGCTTAGGAAATAACAATATTGATTAACAAAATGACTCACAGGGTTTCTGGATAACATATCAGCCTCATGATTGCATTTTCCCTTAATATACACTATATCATAATCATACATTGATAATTTTAATGACCATCTAAATAGCCTGCCAGTTAAATTCTTTACATTTTTTAGCCATTGTAATGCAGAGTGATCTGAATGTATTGTAAATTTCTGGCCATGTAAATAACAGTGATATTTGTCAATCGAATCAACAATTGCCAAGCATTCAAGCTCTGTTATGGCATAATTTTTCTCATGTTTTCTTAATTGTCTGGAATAAAAAGCTATTGGGTGCAATTGTCCATTTGGATGTTTTTGTTTCAAAACTGCAGCTATTGCTTCTTGACTGGCATCAACGTACAAGTGGCATGGATAATTTGGATTATATAAAGTCAAAATTGGTTTTGAAATTAACTCATCTTTTAATTTTTGATATGATATTTGACATTCAAGAGACCAGTTCCATTTTACATCTTTCTTTAATAATTTGTTGAGTGGTAATCTTAACTTTGCATAATCTTGAATGAACTTTTGGTATACATTTATGGAACCTAAAAATCTTTGGAGTTCTTTACATTTTTGGGTGGTAACAATTTTTTATTGTCTCAATGTTTGTATTTTGTGGAGAATATTGTCCTTGTGACACCTCATAACCTAAGAAATTTATTTCCTTCTTTGCAAATTGACACTTTGATTTTTTTAGTTTGATATTTTCTTGTTTACAGATTTGAAAAATTTCTTCTAAGTGTTGCATATATTCATTAAAATTTTGAGAAAAAATTATTATGTCGTCAAAGTAATTTAGTGCATATTTTATTTGATACTTGTTTAAAATTTGTCTAATTGCTCGTTGAAAAACGCTGGGAGCATTCTTCCAACCAAAGGGGAGCCTGAGCCACTCATATAGTCCAAAATTTGTAGTGAAAGCTAATTTTTCTGTGTCTTTGTCATGTATTGCAATATGCCAATATCCCGAAGTTAAGTCAAGTGTTGAAAAGTATCTTGCATGTGTTAGTTGGTCTAAGATGTCATCTATTCTTGGAATAGGTTCTGAATCAAATTTTGTGATTGAGTTTAATTTACGATAATCTATGCATAAACGAGTTTTTCCTTCTCCTCTCTTTTTTACTAAGCAAACTGGTGATGCAAATGGTGAATGGGATGGTTTAATAAATCCTGCTTTTAACAACTCATTTATTTGTTTTTGTATTTCCAAATTTTCAGTTTGTGAGGAACGGTAGGGTCTAAGAGCTATTGGAAGTTCTGAAGTTAAGTGAACTCTTTGAGGTTCTAATTTTATTTTTCCTACATCATATTTATTTTTTGAAAAGATATGTTCGAAATTTTTTAAAATGTTTTCTAATCGGGGCCAGTCCTCGGATATTTGCTCTGGTGTCACAAAGTCCAAAGCATCACCGGGCTCTTTAAACAGAGTATTCAATGTATCATCGGGGATACCTGATGTCTCATTTAAATTTTGAACATTACAATCAGTACTTATTATTTTGTTTGAATTCTCATAATTTACATTTGATTTTCTCATTCTTTGGTTATTGTCAAAATTCAGGGTTTCATAGTCATTTGAAAAAACATTATTCACATTACTTTTCACATAATTTTTGTAAACAGTCCCTTCGTAGTGCTCAGGAGAGTGATCATATCTTAAATAGTTTCTCTTAACAAATTTTCTACCTTTATCGTACCCTCTATTACTATTCACAGTCCAATGATTAAAATATTTTCTATTTTCATATACATTTTTGTTTACATTTCTAAAATTACACATATTGTTATTTTTATAACACCTTTTACCATTATACATATTATCACAATAATTTCCAATTATTTTTCTTTGAACATTCAATGCATATGGATTAACATAATTATTATCATTACACAGTAATATTTCTTTATTAAATTGGTATACTTTTAATTTTCTTAAATTTATTTCGAGACGAAAAAGTCTCATATGTTCTAAACTTAGTAACACATATGGCAAATCACTTTTAATTACCAACATTTCAATTTCCCTAGTTATTTTACCAATTTTTACAGTTGTTTTTATTAAATTTGTTACAGTTACTTGACCATCAGTTTGATTTAACACAATATTTTCTAAGTTTAGTTTTTTAAAATCTTTAATTACTTTAAATAATGACTGTGAAATCAGTGTAACCGTACTACCCGTATCCAGTAAGCATTGAAAATTTTTATCACTCACCCGAGCTGAAAATATAAGTCATCTGTTGTCTCTGTTGTCGTGGAGATCAGTCCTATTCCACTGTTGATGAGACTGTGGGCGGTTTTCTCGTCGCCAGGCATAATAATTTTCTCGTCTGTCAGGCACATTTTCTCTTCTGTCATATCGTCCTTGTCGTGGTCTAAAGCTTTGTGGAGCGCGTTGATCAAAGTCTCCTCTGTATTCTTCATGATTAAATTGTTGGGCGAAAGTTGGCTGAAAACGAAAATCCTCTCTTCTTGCATGTACATGTTTTTCTTGATTTTGTTTCTGATCCATATCTTTCGGAGAAATGGGAATTTGTATTCTCTTCGCCTTCTCCAGCCACTCATATGGGTTTTTAATATTTTGCAGAGTTAATAATGTTCTGATGTGGTGCGGTGAGTCTATTGTCAGTATTTCAACTAATTCTTCATCATTTTTTCCGAGAGAGCGTCCTATTTCTATTTTTGCTTTGTAATAGTCATATATATCACCATCATCTTGTAGTTTTAAGTTCCTGAAATCTGTTATGAGCTGTTCGCGACTTCTTGAAAATATTGTAATTAAATTCTTTCTTATGTCATCATAATTTTCTTTATATAATTCTGTGGAAATTATTAAGTCCTGCACCTCATCGTTCACAAAATTAATTAAGTTCTCTTTCTTCCACTCTGCGTCTAAATCTAGAGCTTGGCATTTTTCATCGAACATGGTTAACCAAGGAAGGATATTCTTTTTCCTTTTGCTGTCGAAAATTGGAATTTTGAGTTTTTCTTCATTTATTTTCTTTGCTATGTCTTTTTTGGTCCGTCCGCTGTCCTTCTGCGATTCTTCAGTATTCATTTTTCTTGTGTTTTCTTCTGCGTTATATGTATTTGCAGTGGGTATTGTCCCTTCAGGAGATCCAATTTGTTGCATGAGACTGTCATCAAGTGCTATTTTTTTTTGAAGGTCGGTGTCACTTGTTTCTTCTGCCATAGTTATTTAATTTATTTTTCAACGTAATTTAATTTATTTATAAGGTCGTAAATTTCTTCGCACCTGTGTGCTATCCAAATGGGTTTTAATTAACTCGTCGTAGGTTTCATCACTGCCGGCTACTGACAGGCGTTGGCTTTTGCCTGCTAATGTGTCGTTTGCAGTCTTCTTGTTTTATAGTCCATGGCATCGAGGGAAGGCATACACTCAAAAAGTACTCAGCATCGTCTAAATTAAGTAGAGTTTATTCAGTTCAATGTCATAATACCACCTCTCCAGATCTACGCATTTCATTATTCGCCATTTCTTTTTTAGAGCCGTGGCGAAACACATCTGATAACATCGACTTCTATTCCCGCTCTCCCCAAATTCGCGGGAATCTCAGCGCGCCAACTCTCCTTGGACATGCGCAGAGCCCTAAACAGACATCTTTCAAGGCTAAATAAAATGTAACGTTTCTCCTCGACCGCAGAACTCAGAGGCGCACGAAGATTATATAATAAAAGGGAAATTCCCTTTCCCAATTCGCGTCTTTGAATACGAACAATTAGAGGCGAATTACGCCACGAATATAATTTAATTCCCAAGCCCCCTTTAAATTTAGAATAATCATTCTTTTCCCACTAAATCCTTTACATATATATATATATATATATATATATATATATATATATATATATATATATATATATATATATATTTATTCATATATATATATATAATATATATATATATATATATATATATATATATATATTTATTCATATATATATATAAATATATATATATATAAATATATATATATATATATATATATATATATATATATATATATATATATATATATATATATATATATATATATATATATATATATATATATATATATATGTGTGTGTGTGTGTGTGTATACAGTGTATATATATTTTCAATTTATATTTTTCTTATCTGTATTTCTACAAATGGTAACAAAATGTAATATAAAATTTAACTTTCAATTCAAATTCTTCTCTATAGGAACACGAACCCTATATATGTTTAAAAACAATAAGTTACACGTCATTATGGGTACAATATATATGATATATGGGTACAACATAACACAGAAATATGATCGTTATAAATCCTAAAATTTATGAACAGTAACTAGAAA
>OU015490.1:41326958-41336958 GCA_907164885.2 Dolomedes plantarius
CACGTGATTTCTTTTCTGGTACAATAAATAAATTTATCGTCACGGGCATAATAACTAAATAGACAAAAAAAATTTTTTCTTGCTATGCGGAAGACGATGGACTTATCCAAAAAAAATATTAAAAGCAGTGAAAGATGATTGTTTCTCAAACTGTACTATAGTAACTATACCATATTCTTTAATATTTCCTATTACATTTAGTTTGAACATTTTTCTTCTACATTATTTGTCTATAAAAATATCCTCTTACGATTTTTTTTATAATATATATATATATATTTTTTTTTACATCAAATTGTATACATTGATCATCGTATTTATTATATATATATATATATATATATATATTATATATATTATATATATATATATATATATTATATATATATATTAGATATATATAAAGTACTATATAGATATATATATATATATAAATAATACTATATATAAATAATATATATAAATATATATAATATAATATATATAATTATATATAATATATATAAATATATATATATATATATATATATATATATACATATATATATATATATTGGCTTAATTGCATGCATTGACCGTTGTATTTAATTTGAATGTACTCCGTAGCGAAGCGCGGGGTTTTAGCTAGTAATGTATATTTTGTGTCGACGAATATATCTTTGCAGTAATACTTCCAGAAACAGTAAAATTTTTCTGCTTGTTAATTTTGTCACTAAATATTGCTTTTTGCTTCCAGCAGCTGAGAGAGAAGCGAGGAAGACACTCCGACTAATTCACAGCAGAGCCTTGCAGCTTCGCAGCAGACACGAGATGAGGCCCATCTTCACAGCAGGATAGAACAGTGCCTTGGGAACTTGCTCTCTTCGACCCGGACACCAATGTTGATTTCGAAGCCTTGTTTCCCGCTTCCGATCCCGGTGTAGCACGTGAATCACTTTGCGGTCAAGTGCAGCGGTCTACAGCGGAGGACATCGGGAATGCACTTCAACATTTAGATTTCGACAATTTACTTCCCCTTGGTTGGTTGAATTTAGAAAAGGCAGGAAACACTAACAATTCAAGTAGGCCGCAGTTAACTTCGGACACCCCTCATAACTTCGAAGTTTCGATTCCTGCTCCTGATCCCGGTGTAGCTTGTGCATCCCCTTGCGGCGAAGAGCATCAATCGACAGCGGAGCACATCGCGAACACACGGGAGAATTTTGAAATGACAGAAAACACCTACAATTCAAGTAGGCCGCAGTTAACTTCGGACACCCCTGATAACTTCGAAGTTTCGATTCCTGCTCCTGATCCCGGTGTAGCATGTGGATCCCCTTGCGGTGAAGAGCAGCAATCGACAGCGGAGCACATCGCGAATACACGGGAGAATTTTGATTTCTACAAATTACTTTCCCTTGCTTATTTTAAGCTAAGAATGACAATAAACACTAACAATTCAACTACCAAGTTAAAAGCAGTGTTGTTGTCTAACTTTATAAGGATTTTGGAACAGAAAATAGATGCAAACTTGTAAAATTATTTCCATATTTCTGCACACAGGATACGGAACATTTTGAATGAAAATTTCTGAAATACGAAATGTTGCCAAATGTCGCATGTAAATTACTGAGGGAATTGTTTTCCTCTTTGACGTGATCTTCAGAATCTAGAAAGCTCAATGTTGACTCCCAAGTGTTTTCAAGAGTGTGCGTCAAGTATGCCGACTGGTAACTATATGAATGCCTCGTCGTTACGTGTGTCCTTCAATTGCTTCCTTCAGATGCTGGGGACGAATGGACTTTCGATGGCTCCGCATCAAATGGAACAGTAGGTTCTTGCATGGCACAGAATTTCATCTCACCACAATTCTCAAGCAAGTCGCCTCTGAACCAACCAAACCCACAGTGCTCCGAAGTGCAGGCTTTCACTTCTGGGGAGTATGGGTTTAACAATCAAAATGGCCCAGCGGGCGCCCAGACACTGGGGAGTGAGAAACATCGCCGCGCCTTCACCAATTTAAAACCTTCATAATCCTACATATCCCTCATCACGATGGCCATTGACAGAAGTCCGGCGAATTTGTGCACTCTGAGTGATATATATCAGTTCCTCGTCGACACTTTCCCTTATTATCGCCAGAACCAGCAGAGGTGGCAGAATTCCGTTCGGCATAGCCTCATTTTCAACGACTGCTTCGTGAAAGTAGAAAGAACTCCAGACATGCCGGGAAAAGGCAGATTTCGGACTCTTCATCCCGATTCTGTAAATATGCTCGAGAACGGCTGCTACCTGAGGCGATTCAAGTGCATCAAGAAAGATGCGATGAGGCAGTGTCAGAAAAGCCAGAAAATTTCGAGCGATTCCTCCCCGTCAAAAGCTACCCAGAACATACCGCTAGATTCTGCCAAAGCTTGATGTGACCAAGCCTTTGCCAAAGAGGAATGTTCTTCCCTTCAAGTTTCCTGAACACCAACAGATGCCGCCGCAAAACAACCAGCAAATGTGCCCTACGACCACCGCCAGTTCTTATCATTTCGAGACGGACAATCTTCCGGCTTCGGACGTCCCGTGGCAGAGAATTCGCATGGGTTGCTTGAAACAGGAAGAACTAAAAACTCTTCGTCAACCGGATTCTTGCTTGATGACCAACACAAGCATGCCAAACTTGAAACACCTAACATCTCCCCAAGGTGTGCTTAGGACAATGAGCGATATTTTTTTGATTTGAACAATGTACTTTTCTTTGGTTGGTTGGAGTAAAAAATGACAGTAAACACGGACAATTCATACCGAGATTAAAAAAAGTAGTGTTGACTAACTTTATAACGATTATGCAACAGAAAATGGATGGAAACCTGTAAAATTATTTCCATATTTCTGTAAAACCTGTGCAATTACGTTTATGTAATATTTTTAAAAATAGACGTTCACAGTGGATTAGTGCCTAAAGGGGATACCACTTAAAAAAAAAACGCGCCGAAAAAAGCCCTACCTCTTGGGTGGTGTGGAAATGGGCTAATTTTAATATCTTTCTTTTCGCATAATTGTATAAGAATGCAATTACATTTTTTATGAAAAATTAAACTTTTATATATATATATATATATGTATGTATGTATGTATATATATATATATATATATGTATGTATGTATGTATATATATATATATATATATATATATATATATATATATATATATATATATATATATATATCTTTATATTTATATTTCTTCTGTCCGTGTATATATATATATATATATATATATATATATATATATATATATATATATATATATATATATATATATATAGATATATGTATATTATATATATATATATATATATATATATATATATATATATATATATATATATATATATAAAGATATTTAAAATTAAGATGACTAAAAGGGCAGATGTGACCATTTAATACTCCTATAACACCAAAACAGTAATAAACAATTATGAAGAGGAAAAATATTTTAGGTGAAATAGATAAGTTAAACCAGATTATTTTACTAATATAGTCAACTAAAACATAATTACAAGATGAATAGAATGAAAAAAATCTTAATACAAAGATACAGAAATAGAAAAATACTAAGTAACTAAATAATTACTCACTAACATATACACTATACACATTAAGATACAAAATACTTAGCTCCCACCAAGCAATGAGACACGAAACTCATGCACACTCAATTTTATACCCTGAAGGAAACATGCAAATAACATGAAATTTACAACATGCATTAGCGGAGGTGAGATATGCAAATGATTAGAATTTCAGCGCAGACGCACATCACACGCGCCTGTGGCGCCACTTCAAAGCGCTATTTAAGGCTTGGAGATTTCGACGATTTCAAGTTCGGCAATTGTGTTTTTCTTGTGGTCTTTTCAAAAAAAACGATCAATTATGCCTCGTCGAAAACAGCGATCATCTTTTGATCAAGTATCCGAGTTCGACAGAGGAAGGATAGTGGCCTACCGAGATTGTGGATTATCTTTCAGGGAAATCGGTAGTCGTGTTGGACGAAACCAAACAACTGTAATGCGGATATGTGATCGTTGGATGCAGGAGGGTACGACGGACCGGCGTGTTCGATCGCATCCACCTCAGCGCACCACTTCACGTGATGACAGTCAAATTGTGCGCATGGCAGTGACGGATCACTCAGTCACATCACGAACCATAGCACAGCACATGCAGTCTGTAACGCAACACCCAGTGTCTGCGCGTACCATTCGACGCCGTTTACAGCAGAGTGGTCTGTCCGCAAGATGTCCATTGTTTTGTCTACCCTTGACGCAGAACCACAGACGTCTCCGCCGCCAATGATGCGATGACAGGAGAATGTGGACGGCAGAATGGAATGAAATTGTCTTTACTGACGAGTCACGCTTCTGTCTGCAACACCACGATGGTCGCATTCGAGTCTGGAGACACCGTGAAGAGAGGATGCTGAACAGCTGCGTTATGGACCGCCACACTGGTCCTGCACCGGGTATTATGGTATAGGGCGGTATTGGATATCACTCTGGCACACCTGTAGTACGCATTGCCGGTACTTTAAACAGCCAGCGCTACATCTCCGAGGTGTTGGAGCCAGTTGTCCTTCCTTACCTTCAGGGCTTGCCCACAGCCATATTTCAACAGGATAATGCGCGACCACACGTGGCACGCATTGTCCAACGGTTCTTCGTCAATCTCCAGATTGAATTGCTTCCCTGACCGCCTCGGTCTCCGGATCTTTCGCCGATAGAAAACATGTGGTCCATGGTTGCTCTACGATTGACCCAGATTCCATCCCCAGCTGCCACAGCAGATCAACTTTGGCAACGTGTGGAAGCTGCTTGGTCTGCTGTACCCCAAGAAATCATCCAAAGTGTCTTTGAATCAATGCCGAGGCGTGTGACAGCGGTGATCTCCAACAATGGCGGCTACTCTGGCTACTGATTTTGGCAGAAACCACACTTCACAGAAGTCTATAAATTTAATCATTTGATACTTAGTCAACATGTTATCTGCAAAATAAATTTTGTTGTGATATCTCTTGTCTTTCTTGGTGTTGCAATTTCGGTGGCCAGCAGTGTATTTAGGAAAGAAATGAGCTATTATATATTAAAACTAATATTGCGAATGACGGGTTATGGTACTTCCGGGCTCACTATTCTGCGTTTAAACGGAAGAGTAATGTTATAAATCATATTTGTAGACAAAACAGTGTTCAATAATACGAATAATTAGTTAAACTTCACTTGAGTTAACCGAAAAAGATTGAAAAAGCGACAAAGTACAAAAACATATGAGCAAATATAACATTTGTGATTCGCTTTCAATCACAAATGTTATACTTACAATATTAGTGCAAATCAGAATCACTAATATTGCAAATGAACAGATGTAATTATTATTGTGTTTTTATTAGCATAACTATCCTAATTCATTGAATTTGAATCCCGTTAACACCACCGAAATCAATGACGTGTTAATCGGGTGCAACGTGCACCCAAAATCCAAAATGTAATCATAACAATTAGAAATTAAACTAAATTGTAATAACAGTTTTCAGTTTTACTCTTCTATATTGTTGAGAAAATAAGATTTAATTAGGAAAACAATTGAAAAAAAATAATTGCATTCGGGCAAAAATGAAAGCAATTATATAATTTATTAGTAGTAAAATTAGATTTCAATATTAAGTTAATTGTAAAAACTCAGAACAGGTTTACGTTTAGTCAAAATATTCGAAATTAATGAGAAGCTAAGACTTTATGACCGACTAAGTCTAAATGGAAATATTGTCATAACTAAAACTTTCCTTAAATTTCATCTTAAATTATAAGAAAAATTAAGAACGGATCAATGGAGATTTTGAATGTATTGAACAATTTCATAAATGCATTTGAAAACTGTTCATAGAGACGACCATACATTATACACCGTGCCCCGATGCCTGAAGTACAAGTACATCATTTAGTTTGAATCGAGTTGCCATTATTGATTTTATTGTGAATTTTAAGAAGCAGTGTATTATGGAAAAAAAATGCAAGTATGTCGAAACAAAATTGGTTTGATTGAAAACTGTTAAATAAGTATATGTACATAAGTTTACCCTGCAAACCAGTCAGAAAACACATAAAAACAGATAATGTCGAGTGAAAATGTCCCATTTCTATCTGATCCAAATATCTTACCCCAAAAATATTTTAAAACTTTTTCTGTAACATAAAACTGAGAAATAGAAAATGATGGATTTTATTTTTAAATTTAATTTTTTATGAGCATTTTATACTGTAATGTTCATTTAGTGTTCATATAGTGTAAATGCTCGTTTATATTACTCTTGAGAGTTTTATCTTCCCGTTGGAACAAAAAAGCCTTTTAAGTTCATATATATATATATATATATATATATAATGATATCGGCTAACGAGGACGGTAAACTTTAACTTAAACTATGTAGAGGAGATGAAACACAAACATGTTGTAGACGTAGCCAGAGTGTCAGGAGATGAAGACCATTTCACGAGAGCCGTTGACACATCGGAGAGGAAAACCACACACTGGAGAGGCATTGGAAGGACGCACACAACAGATATGCGACGAATATTAATTTATTCCGGATTCTAATGAAGACAAATATTATTCAGAAAAACACAGGTATCTTGACAACTGGACACACCGGTCCCTGCCGGGGCGCATTCAGAACGCAGATTTTACATCATATCGGACAACAGCGGAGCAGCGCGTAAACAGGACAAGACATCGACAAACAGTAAAAAGTACGCCGTAAACTTTTACAGAAGGTTATAAAGTGTAAGGGTACTGACCGCGGGGAAATAATTTTATTGGCTAGAATTGAGCATCTGACTTGATTACTTAAGGACGGCATGATGTTCCTTAAAGCGCCCCGAGGCGAAAACATCACGTGGTGCTGAATCATGTTTACAAATATCTTTAACGCGCGTGTACTAAGGGGTAATATGGATGGTTAGTTCGTTAATTCCTAGGTCGCAATTTGAAGAAAGAGACAGTACTTTATTGAGAAGAAACAAGGATAATTTAGAATACGCGTTAAGTAAAAAAGGTGGGGCGGAACAGTTTATAAGGATGGGGCGTTATTATTACATATATACACTGAAGTGCCACTGAATTAGGGATAGCAAAGCCTGTGCAAATTGTGTAGCGCTGCGCATCATGTATGCGCAAGTGAGGGCGCTGTGGTAACTGCATATATAGCGCGTACTGTGGTTGTTCTGAATTAGTTGTTAGAATTGCCAGTATGGGTAAACTGCCTGATTTAGACGCCTTCGATCGCGGACAAAACGTAGGTGCGCGACGCATGGGCCATTCAATTTCCGAAATCGTCAGACAGCTAGGATTTTCAAGGTCGACAGTGTCAAGAGCATACCAAGATTTCATGGATGGTGGAAAAAAAAACTAGCGATCGGGCAAACTGCAAAGGACAATTTGCCTTGACAGTGCGTGGTGAGAGACGGCTCAGGCGTATTGTACGTAGCCAGCGAAGCCAAACATTAGTTCAAATTACCACCCAGTTTAATGACGGTGCCAGTCGTACAGTCAGTAAACGGACTGTGTGTAGGATTTATTCACCTGGAAGCAATAGATGCATGCAAGGGTTGGAATAAGCAAGGAATACAGCGCATTGACCTTACACATACATTTATTAGATAACCCAAATTTCCATTAACATGTCAGAACTATAGTATTACAATCCGTTTTATATTAATAATTTTGACGTACACTACCCAGAAGCAGAGGCAAACTATAGAGTCAAATATGATTTTTAGAATCTAACGGGGAGGCACTTACTATAACGGATGTATGCAACGATGATCGTAGCATCGGTGACCGGGACCCTGTATCATCTCCAGTGTATGAAAACGTTGGCGGTATATTGGCACTTCTCCACGGCTATATGGCAGACGAGAGCCTCCGACATCTAACTCTCAGGAACCCAATCTAAAGTCCGTCTTCTTCTTCTTCTTTTTTTTTGATTCCTCTAGTCCTAAGCGAAGCTGTTGTGCGTTTACAGGGGGCCATTCTAGCACGCCCCTCACTTTGATTAGGCAGTGGGCTGTTTCTCCTTTAGTGGTTCCTATCCCTAATTGGTCCTTTATTATACCGCCTCTGTCGCCTCTGTCCATAGGCTATGTAGTACCTCCCCCACATACGTTTATTTTGTAAAACAACTTTGATTCAACTCCTCTGACGTTTTTACTGTGGGCCATAAAATAACGACCATCCATCTTGTAAAATATAAACTTCAGATCGCTATCACTGGCCACACCGACAGCTATTCTTCTATTTTTTTTTATTGTTTTACAATCCTGTATTTGCCCCTGCCTCTGCATCCTTTATGATACATTCTTTATTGTCCACACACCGTGGGGAATTACACTATTTTCACTTCTACACTGTGCAACGCTCGCTTCACCGTATGGGTTTAAGGAGCCGTCGACCTACGAGAGTACCATTGCTCTATACCCGCCATCGGGCTGCACGTCTTGCCTAGGCAGGAGGGCACAGAGACTGGAGTGTAGAGGACTGGAAACGAGTAGCATGGAGTGATGAGTCTCGATTCCAACTACTTAACGCCGACGGGAGGCTGAGAATATGGCGTCAGGCTCATGAAGCCATGGATCCTGCATGCCTGGCTGGAACTGTACAAGGGCATGGTGGCTCAATCATGGTCTGGGGTGTTTTTTCGTGGCACAGTTTGGGATCTTCGGTGCGTGTACCAACCTCCCTCAATGCAATTCGGTACGTAGAGTTGCTGGGTGATCACCTCCATCCGTTTATGCTGTTCTGTTATCCGCACGGTAATGGAGTTTCCCAGCAAGATAACTGTACCTCTCACAAGTCCCGTTTGGCTACTGGCTGGTTGGATGAGCATTCCTCTGACTTCGTTGACATGAATTGGCCACCTAGAAGCCCACAATTAAATCCTATTGAGCATCTTTTCGATGTTTTGAAACAAGGCGTGAAAGGCCATCATACAGCACCAAAGAACCTTACTGAATTATGGAGAGCATTAGCCAATATTTGGCAAGCCATTCCCGTGGAACGTTTCCAGAAACTTGTTGAATCTATGCCTCGTCGTGTGGCAGCCGTTATATATATATATATATATATATACACTCTAAGACAAAAAAAACGACGCACCAACGCATTATCCGAATGGGATAAAAATCGGTAGATGTGATGTACATGTACAGAAAAGCAAGTGATTACAACTTGAGAAAAATTGGATGATTTATTCAAGAGAAAGGGCTTTACAAAGTGAAAATGTCAATAACGCGTTGGTCCACCTCTAGTCCTTTGTCAAGCTGTTATTCGTCTTGGCATTGATTGATAGAGGTGGCGGATGTCCTCCTGCGGGATATCATGCCAAATTCTGTCCAATTGGCGCGTTAGATCGTCAAAATCCCGAGCTTGTTGGAGGGCCCACAATTCAAACATAAAAATAAAGCGCCATACGATAATTTTAATTATGAATTTATCCGAAAAAATTTCAGTGTACGATGACTTTTGTGAGATAAAGTTTTTGTTACTTTTTGATTACTGGTTTCTTAAAAATTCAGTTTTACTATGTTCTCAAAATATTTCATGTAGTTTTGTTAAGAATATATTATAGATCTTATTATTAAATACCCATTCTGAAATATTCATTTTAATCAATGTATAGACCCCTATTTCATTGAAAATCGTAAGTGTACGAAAACTTTTGAGAGCCACTGTATATATAGATTACATGTCGGCATCGTCTTTGTTTTAAAAGTAACCATGGGTTTTAATTTTGTATCGTCCGCTAAGCAAGAAAGCACTACGTTGAAGTGAGATTTTTCGTGACATGTTGTTTTTATGGGAACCGTTTTTGTTCCTTTAACATCAATTGTTTTATTTCCTGTCATATCAAATATTACTGGAGTTTCATCCATACACTACTAATATGGATGGAAATCTTCTTTTTTTTTTGAGGGTAGGG
>OU015490.1:41341958-41391958 GCA_907164885.2 Dolomedes plantarius
TTCCTAGTCACTACATGTCCCCTTCAAAAATTTATAAAACAACAGTATGCCGTATTTTTTTTCAGTGGCTCACCCCTTCCCCTCAAAATGTTTACACAATTTATACACTGGGGAATTTCAAACCAATTTGGTTCGGTTTTATTAAAGGGTGGGAGTTAGAATAAGAAAGTTGATACAAGACTTGTTCCTCATGAATGCAGCAACTTCCTTGCACCAGTCTGTCCAATCCGTGGAACCTCTCTTGATGGTCGCAGTCCTAGTAAAGGGGTTCGTTGACCGTGTGGGCATCCTTCGTGCAGCAGGTCGTAGGTCCTGAGGCGCTGGTCCGGCTTGACGATGGACAGGAGGTCTCTTGGGAGGAGGCCAACCTTGCTGGGCGGCAGAAATCTTGCGCTTCCTGTACTTATGCAAAGGAGCTTTAAAATTGTCATTCTTCCTTTTGATAACCTTGTGTACCTTATGTGTGCCACGTTCATCCTTAGATGGAGGTTTTGTAGTGCACACTTTACTTTTCTCCGTACTTTTTAGAGTATAGGCATTAGATTTTAATGCAGATTCTATTGTTTCAAATTTATACGCCGCACCAACGTGTTTAGTTACTGGCTTTATCTCGATGCTTGTGTCATGTTTTTCAACAACCTGACTCTGTTTTTCGTATTTGTGCTTATACGACTTCTTTTTTACCTCCTTAATTACTTCAGTATTAGCAGTTTTAATGCTGGAACCTGAAGGCGCTTTTTCACGTTTTTTATCCCCCTTAACTTTAGTTTTATCCTCTTTTGACGAAAAAGTCTCTTTAAAACGTCCTTCTTCAGAATCGCTATCATTTAAACTCTTTAACACTCCTTCAGTTTTAGGAAGATTAAGCTTTTCGTACTGGTGCGTATTAATGCAAACGACGTCTATAACTTCAGAAGCATTAGCTAAACTACTTACAGTATAACTCTGTGTCAACTTTTCATCCTGATTCTCAGTCTGGTTTTCATGTACTTTATTTAAAACCATATTATCAACCTGGCCTACACAATCCCCATTCGGATGGAAACTTGAAATAATATCATCATTACCTAGCGAGTTCCTACTATCGTTTAAAGAATTTTTTTTGTCGTCAACTAATAAGTATTCACTAACTTCCGTAACGCATACTTCGTCATCTACTAAATTTCCTTCATTAACAGATGTGTGAATATCATCTAAAATATCAGGTATAGCATCAATAATATCAGGTATAGCATTAATAATATCAGGTATAGCATTAATAGAAGTGTCCGATGATTTATTTTCTAAACCACTAGCATTAGTATCGGCACTATTTTCAGAAATTTGTACTGGAATTACCTCATCATTCCAGCTAGACTCACTTTCTTTATAAGCCACAAAAATACCCTGACTTTCACTATTCTCAAAATAATGATTACTGCTCGGGCAAAATAATACATTTGACCACACAGTTTCAATAGGTTGAACCATATCATGTGAATCAACTTGCCAGTGCAAGTAAGGTGCTTGCATATTATTTACTTTAAGTGAACTAATTTCATTATAACGCCGTGCGCTTCTATTATTTTGCCTGCGGTACTGCTTACGCTGCTGGTTTGAAACTCGCGAAAAATTTTGGCGCGGGTGTATAAAACTTCTCGTACCTGAATGACGGTGAGGGGTAGCGAAGAAATGCCTATTGTCATATTTAGCTAAAGCTTGAAGGAGGGTAACCTTGCTTGTAATTGTTTGATTATCTAAAAAATCTTGAACACTTGGCTTCAAACGTTGGATAACTATTTTTAAGATTATCGCTTCCGTCATCCCTTCTAAATATTCCTCACACTTGGAAATCTTTTCCGTGGCAAAATCTAACGCAGACTGACCTTCACGTTGCCTTAGCGAATAAATTTCCGCTTCAATTTCACTTTGATTAAAGGTCTTTGGAAAAACGCTAAGAAACTGTTGCTTGAATGACAAATAGTCAAAAATCAGATTACTGCTTTGCATGCATGTGTACCACTGAAATGCACTACATCTTAAAGCGGCTAGAGCAATTTTAAGTTTATCCCCCTCTGGGGTGCATTGTTGCTGAAAGTAATGCTCAATTTTCTTTAGGAATTGGCTTGAGGGGCCGCCATTGAAGGTGGCTTCGAATGGCGCAATTTGCTGAACCATAATTACCCGAGGAAAATTTCCAGCAGGATTTTGTTCTACAACACTCATTTTTAAATAGTATATAAGTACTGGCAACAATTTTATCAATATAAGTACACAGTACACAGTTTTTAATTTCAATTATGTTGTTCGTTACAAATGTAACGCTAACTACCAGGGTATATATATCTGTCTTTTAAGATAGACTATTTAGATGTGAGTAGACCATAAACATTGACGACGGACCAGTTGTTCGTAATTAACAACGTTTTTATTAATCAAATGATTTTAAACAAAGTAAATGGGGAAATTTCCCGCTCGTGGAATGACATCCACACAAAGCAACGTTTTGGCTACTACTGAAGTATTTTTGTCTACGTCATATCAGACGCCGCCTAGCGCATGCGCTCAGACATGCCGCCCGGCCTTGCAATGTGACAACATTCAAGAAATATAAAGTTAAAAGAAACAATTACATTATAAAGAAATAATTCAAATACAAATAATACACAATTTCAAATATAAAAAAACACTTATGCGTAACATCTTGAGAAATTATACTATAAACATGACACCATAAAATGGTAATTTTTTCCTTAAAAATAAATCAAATTTCATATCAAACTTATTCATCAATGGGAAGAATACAAATATTTCTTACACTTCTCTTTAACATTTTTCCATTAGACAATCGTAAATTTACAACTCTGACCTTTGTATCTGTACCATGAAAAAGTTCGGTAATCCTACCAGTCAACCATTTCGTACTCGGAAGGTTGTCATCCTTAATTAATGCGAGAGCACCAATTTTTACATTATTTGTTTGAAACTTCCATTTGCTTCGCTGTTGTAGATTGTTCAAATAGTCTCGTTTCCACAACTTCCAAATCTGTTGGCTTAGTTTAGTTACCCTCTGCCATTTCATAAGACTATTTTCAGGAATATTTATCAATTGAGGTTCAACAATGGAGGTGATGGGTCTGCCTATCAAAAAGTGACCAGGGTACAATGTTTCAAAATCATCGAATTCCGATGACATGGGAGTAAGGGGTCGTGAGTTCAGCACTCCTTCAATTTCTGAAATGACAGTTAAAAATTCTTCTAAATTAAGATTCGAATTACCGACTATACGTTTTAAGTGGAACTTGAACGATTTGACCCCCGCTTCCCAGAGTCCACCGAAATTCGGAGATTTTGGAGGGATATGGTTCCATTCTATACCTTCGTTACTGAGATAATTAGCCAATGTTTCATCTGGGTGATTTACCAGTTGGTGTAGTTTTTTGAGCTCTGCGTTGGCTCCAACAAAGTTTTTTGCGTTATCACTAAATATTTTAGAACTTCTACCTCTTCGACTAAAAAATCTTTTCAAACTGGCAATGAAAGCCTTAGTAGTCAAGTCCGAAACAAAGTCTAGGTGTGTTGCCCTGGTGCACATACAAACAAATATAGAAACATAGATTTTGTTGAGCACACCTTTCCTTTGATTCTTAAATTTTACAAAAAAAGGGCCGCAAAAATCTATGCCTGTCACATTAAAAGGAAAGTTGGGTACAACACGTTCCTCTGGCAAATCACCCATAATTTGACTTGCTTCTCGAGGTTTGTTTTTAAAGCAAGTGATGCAATTATGTACAGTTTTACGACAAACATCTCTACCATTTGGTATCCAGAATTTTTGGCGAACATGATACAATAGGGACTGTGGACCTATGTGCAAGTTTTTTAAATGAAAATATTTTACAACAGTTTGAGTAAATCGATGCTTGCTAGGAAGTACCATAGGGAATTTTTCATTAAATCTTAGCTTAGATTTAGACAACCTACCTCCTACTCTTAATATTTTATCATCATCTAAAAAACAATTTAATGAAGTCAATTTGCTATTACCCTTAACAGACTTGCCACTTTTCAACCTTTTGATCTCTTCTGAATACTCACCTTCCTGTACATACTTAATAATAATGTTTTCAGCTTTAGTCAGCTCCATATGAGTCAGACGACCGGTTTCCTTTTTCCCTGGATTTTTTACATTATGAATGAACCTGTAAACATGACTTAGAATACGAATTATTTTCACATAGTTATTACTAAGATCAAGTATACTATTTAAAACACTTTTTTCATCAGATAAATTGATTAAAGTAATGCTTTTAGAATTAGTGTCACTTTTCATTTCAGAAAGATAGTTTGTTTCTGGAACATCAGGAACAACGTCTGTAACGGGCAGTTCACTGGATGTAAGAAATGGGGGGCCTTTTAACCACATTGAATTGTCCACAAGAGACTGAGCGCTGGTACCTCTAGACACTAAATCCGCAGGGTTTTCTCTACCTGGACAGTGATGCCAGGCATTGGTATCGGTCAGGGTTTTTATTTCATTAACCCTATTTGCTACAAACTGTTTCCAGCGTTTGGTGGGACCTTTTATCCAATATAGCACTATTGTCGAGTCTGTCCAAAAATACACTGTTGACTGAGTTTTTTGGTCGATAGTTTCCTTGACTGTCTTGGTTAATCGTGCAGCTAACAAGGCACCTAGAAGTTCTAATCTAGGTATTGAAATCTTCTTTAGAGGGGCAACCCTGCTTTTAGATGTTACAAGATTGACCTCAATACCATTCTTTGTTAAAACTCGTAAATAAACAGCGGCGCCATATGCCACTTTGCTGGCATCAGAGAAACTGTGGATTTCAACTACATCACCAAACTCACTATTCGAGTTCAGCACAAATCGAGGAATTTTTAATTCTGCTAGACATGGAAGTTCGCTACACCACTGTAACCATTCTTTTTGAACATCAGGAGGTAGATCTCCATCCCAGGGAATTCTCTGTAGCCACAACTGCTGAAAAAGACATTTTACACGTATGGTGAACGGTGCCAATAGTCCCAAAGGGTCGAAGATTTTCCCAGCAGCTTGGAGAAGAAAACGTTTTGTATTTTTATCGTTGGACAAGAACTGAATTAAACCTTTAACTTCTATGGTGAAACAATCATCAGGGGTGTTCCATGCCATTCCTAAAACCTTTGTTGAATTTGAACCTAAGCTAATGGATTCGTGTTGATGTTGGATATCAAACCCATCTTCCTTCCACTGTTTCATGAGATTTTCGTCGTTTGTAAACCATTTTCTAAGAAACATCCCGGCTTTCTGCAAGATTTCCTTGGCTTTGTAGGAGACTTCTAGTGCAAGATCAAGGTTGTCGATGCTAGTGATAAAATCATCAACATACAGGCAGCGATCAAGGAGTTGTGTGGTCACAGGAAATTCACCTTTGAACTTTTCAATGTGTTTTCTTATGGTTGCAGATAACAGGAACGGACTGGCGTTTACCCCAAAAAGAACTCGTTTAAATCGGTACACTTCGATGTTTTCATTCATGCCATTAGACCACAAAAAACGTACTGCATCTCTGTCCTTTTTTGAAAGGGAAATCTGTAGAAATGCCTTTTCAATGTCAGAAGTTAAGGCAATTTTGTTTAGTCTAAAGTTTATTAGAATATCAAAGAGGTTTGGATTCAAATTTGGCCCTGTCCATAACCAATCATTTAAGGAAAGGTGACCAATGTCATGCGAGCTGGCATCAAAAACTACACGAGTTTTAGTAGTAAGTCGATCTTGTTTCTGAACCGCCTGATATGGCAAGTAATAAAGTGGTTTTTCCACCACGTCCTGATTTTTAGTTTCTTCCACCCTTTCAATGATTTCATTCTTTAAATAGTCATCAATAATTTCTTTGTACTGTGCATGCAACTCTGGGTTGCGATAAAATTTTCTTTGTAGCGAGTGTAATCTTTGTTTTGACACTTTAAAGTTATCCCCTAATTCGTTAAAATCTTTTTTCCATGGCAGTTCTACTTCGTAACGACCATTGTGAAACGTAGTAGTTTCATTAAATATTTTAATGGCCTGATCTTGTTCCGTTAATTTTGGGTCATCATGTATTATACCAATAGATTCCAATTCCCAAAATGACTTTAGAGTGTTATCTATCGTATCACAGTTTTGAATTAAATAACAATGCATTTTATTTTGAGTTTGGATTTCCTTCAGAGACCCAGTAGCTATCCAGCCAAACACTGAATCTTTCATAAACAACTTATCAGCAACTTTAAAGGAATCATTTTTAATAATCTTGAAAAACAGTTCAGCTCCAATAAGAGCATGTATTTTTCCTGGTCTAAAATATGTAGCGTCTGCAAGTTCTATAAAGTCAGGTAATTTTACATCTGAAATATCCAAATAATGCGAAGGAGTTAAATCAGTTATTTTTGGAATAATAAAAAACTCAACACTTTCCTGGAAGCTCTCATCTGCATTCGAAATTGTAGTATCAACTTTTGACTTTATTGTATGAACAGATCCATTTAAACCAGTCACTGGCGCATTTACACATTTCTTTTTAATCCCCAAAATATCAGCACACTCATTCGTTAAACAATTTATATTCGAACCATTATCTAAAATACACCTAACTCTTTTCTTGTTTCCGGTAGAATCTTCAATATAAATATACGCTGTGTTTAACAAAATCGATTTGTTTTCTTTTTCCGAAATATTCAGAGTTTGAAACGCTGAGTTTTGCTCTTTTGGTTCTGTGTTTGTTTCCGCAGGACGGTTGAAACCACCTGCTGTTTTTGCTCTTTTTTCAGGATCAGCGATTTGTTCGTGATGTAACATCGTATGGTGTCTTCTACCACAGATTACACAAGAATATTTAGATTTGCAGAAATTAGAAGTGTGGTTTTTATTCAGACAGTTGATGCATAATTTTTCATCCTTTACCGTTTCAAATCTTTTATGTGTATCCATTCCCTGGAATACGCTACATTTGTTCAAATGATGTGGATGTTTACATAAAACACATTCTTTAGGTTTATATTTTTCATTAGCGTTAATCATTAAAGATTTTGTTTTGTTATAGGGGGAAGAAACTTTGTTTGTATTCTTTGCAAGGGGCGTGCGATTTATACCTTCTAGTACTAAGCTTCTTTTTTCCAAGAAAGACATTAATGTATCAAATTTGGGAACTTCCTTGGAATTTAGATCTGATTCAAATAATCTTCGTGTTTCCCGATCAAGTTTTTGAAGTATAACACTGACTAAAAATATTTCCGATAAATCATTTTTCTCGTATTTCAAAACACTCAATGCTCTGATGTTTTTATTTATACAATCAATTAAAGCTCTTAGTTCTTTAGTCGATTCATGTTGTAGTTTCTCGTAATTGAGAATCGCAAGAACATGTGTTTCAAGTAGTAAACGTAAATTTTCAAACCTTTCGGTTAAAGCATTAAACAACGAATCGAAAGAATCATCACATGACTCTATTTGTTTAGCATCGCCCTTTAGTGAGGCGCGTAGATAATACAATTTTTGTGTTTCATTTAATACTTCATTATTAGTAATTAGATCATTAAATTGACTTTTAAATGCTGACCAGTCCTCTATTTTCCCATTAAAAATAGGGAGAGGTATTTATGGTAGCTTAACTTTCGTTTTTGCTGTCTGTGCGTTACTTCGGGTTTCGCTGTTTCGGTTTACATTATCAACAATACTAACAGCATTTTTAATTGAATCAAGGAGGGTTTTGAAACTCACCTCCAATATCTCCAGGCGGTCTTCTGATTCACTTAAATCCTCTTCAGCTTCATTTATGTCACAATCAGCGTCATCTAATAGCAGAGAACAATATTGTTCTCGCAAATCTTCCAGTCTTGATTGCAGACTTTCTGTTTTACGCATTTTCACACTTAGTTCGCTCGGAGTAGTATTAACTTCCTCAGTTTGTGTTTTGCAGAACTGTTCCAATTTCGTAATATTGCCTTTCAAGGCACCCTTTAATCTATTTAATTTCTCCATAGGTCGTTGGTCTACTGCGGATCTGGCGGAACACTTGTCTTTTAAGATAGACTATTTAGATGTGAGTAGACCATAAACATTGACGACGGACCAGTTGTTCGTAATTAACAACGTTTTTATTAATCAAATGATTTTAAACAAAGTAAATGGGGAAATTTCCCGCTCGTGGAATGACATCCACACAAAGCAACGTTTTGGCTACTACTGAAGTATTTTTGTCTACGTCATATCAGACGCCGCCTAGCGCATGCGCTCAGACAATATCTTCGGGCGCCAGTATAGAGAATCTATGCTCACTTCTACCCAGACTTGGGTGTATATAATTTGAAGTGGCACTCTATTTGAAGTTGAAGCAAACACAGTTTATACATGAAACAATGTTTATTGAATTCGTTGCACATATAATTGGCTTTTACAGCAATAAGCATGCGTACTACTTGTACGGAATGTATAAACACAGCTTTCAAGAACAATATATTTTTATACTCACGAACAGTAAGTCAAACCAGCAGTACTGCCACGTAAACTTCTGGCCCGCTAAGCACTAGCGCAGGATAACACCTTTTCAACCGTAACAACGCCCTTTCTTATTCATTAATGACGCTGCGTGGTATTTATACTAAGAGCGTATGCCGAAATTAGCATATCTGAAGCAGCTTCTTTAATTCATTAATTCAAAAGTTCGATTCTTGTGAATCGAATCTTGTGTATACCTTACAAGTTAAAGAAAAAGAAAAAGTTTAAAAGTTAAAAATATGGCATTTAACTGTAAAAACAACAGTTTTCTTTTACAGTGTACTTTTCTTTATTTTAAACAAACTTTATTCGTAATAAAAAAAAAGCATTATAATTTTTACTATATACATTTTTAAAATTTGGCGGCACACTTTAAGAATTTGGCGGCACACAAAAGTGCCGCGACACAGTGGTTTAGAATCACTGATCTAGATGCTATAGTTTATTAGAATGTTCTATTAACTTATAACAGAATTTTACAAGAATAAAATTCCCATTGGTCTTTATATTTTTGTTTCTTGTAATCCAATATTTGTGTCTATACATTTTCTGGAATAACTTCATTTTACTTTTTTACTATGTACTAGTTCCTTGCTTAGCCTGCACGGCTCAATTAATACACCGATAAACAAAATGAACATGAATTAATTTTCTTTTAAATGAACATTGTAGATATTATATGAAATTTCAATCCATCCCCTAAACTGTAAGTTAAAAACTATCTTTGTGTTTATACTCTTTAAAAAAGTTTATAATTTTTTTTGTTTCTCTATTTAAAGGATGGTCAACTCAAAACAATCCAGGGCCCCTTGAAATAAACATAGATGACTGTGACGAAGTGTAATTTAGCACGGAATTTTGATGTCTGCTGTTCTAAAGGGGAAATTCCTATAATCAAATACCAGACGTGCATACTGCACTCTGCATTTTAATTTGAAAATCAATTTAAATGTTTAAATTATTTAAAATGCATATAAATACAGGGTCTATAAAAAAATTCCGCATCATGATATAGGTAAAATTGTATTATTGATTACTTAGAAAATTGTTTTGCAGACAGAAATATTTTCTTAGGGAAAAATTAATTTGGGTAATATCAAAATGTATATATGCTTTACAAAAAATGCGAAAAAGTCAAAATGTAAGTTTGAAAAATCAAATGATTTTGAAATTTGTTTAATTAGTTAGTTTTGATTATTCTGCTGTAGAAAAAATGGGTATTTCCGAGTATAACATTCAAATTACATATCTTACAGTTTCTGTCATCTTTCGAGAAAATACTGAAAATCTTCAGTTTAAACTCGTAATTCTCTGAACACATATTTTATGACTCAGTTTTTCAAATAATTTTGTTTAATTTTAATTTTACACTGCTGAAATATTCTCCACCACCTAGGATGAAGAACGTTTAACGTCGATGATACTGCCAGAGCCTGACTAAGGCTGGGGCATACGCGGCAGTTGCCCCGGGCCACCACATCAGAGGGGGCCCCCAAATCGAATAGAAAGTTTAGTATTAAGTATTAAGTTCTTCATTACTGAAGTAGTGAAGCAGAGGGGGGGCCCCAAAGAAGTTTTTGCCCCGGGCCCCAATTAGGCTAAGTCGGGCCCTGGATACTGCTCAAATAAAGGTAAAATTAAATTCTTCTTGCGTAATTTTTCCTGATTTTTAATTTTTTCTCGAGAAAATTATTTTTTTTTCTCAAGGAAGAGACAGATGAAATATTAATTTCCACTTTCAAAATTAAAAAAAATACCTCGATCTCACTTCGGGAAAAGGGAGAGTGCATTCCCCCCCCCCCCCCTCCCTTTGTAGGTGTGTTTTGAGTTATCACGTGACTAAAAAGCTACAGAAAGGGGTGAACTTCTGGCCAATAAGATGGTCAGTCCCCTTATCAGTTCCTTGACAATTGTGATCGCACGTGCTAGGGGGTAAATAAACACAAGCGACTTTCTGTTCGGACATTTACGCTTAGAGAGTCTACAGCACGGTTGTGTGATATGGCCGATATTATGGATTACGCGGATATGCTGTCGTGGCTAGACCAAATGATAGAGTCTAAACAAAAAATCTTTGAAAATAACGAAGGTAATTCTTTCTTTCCAACTTTACTTATAATATTATGTCTATAGTCTATATATATATATAAAACAGTTCCGTAACTGACTCACTGACTGACGTACAACGCACAGGCCAAACCGTTGGACCTAAAGGGCTGAAATTTTGCATGGCGATTCTTCTTATGGTGTAGGGGTGCACTAAGAAAGATTTTTGAAAAATTCTTCTTAGATTTTTTAAATTAAATTTTTAAACTGTTTTTGTAACTTTTTTTTAAGTTTGCATTTAAAATAAGAATTTGAGGGTTATAAAATTTATATCGCGAGAAAGATCATAAAAATTCCTTTAAAATGAAATCTTTTTCGAACCTTTACCTCGATTTTCTGATATTTGGTGAATTTTTAAAGATTAATTTTTAGAATTTAATTTATTAAATGCCGATTACGTGATTACTTTTTCTGGTACTTTAAATAAATTTATCGTCACGTGATAACAGGTAAATAGACAAAAAAAATATTTTTTTTCTTGCTAATGCGGCAGACGATTGGACATTATCCAAAAAAATATTAAAATTCAATAAATATATTATGTTCCTCAAACTGTATACGGTGGTTTTATAAATATATTTTTTTGGTTATTTTTACATGAATTGTATACATTGATCGTCGTATTTATTATAAATAAATAAATATATATATATATATATATTATATACTATTGTTTTGTTTATTAGCTATTTATTTATTCTACAATGCTTATTCAACATTATCTTTTTGATTTGTTTATTGGTTGATACTTTATATTTTACTCATTAATTTCTACATATTAAATTATAGTTTTGTTTATGAGTTTAAACATTTAATCTATATTAATTTTTCCACTTTATCTTCTATTGATACATTTTTATTTATTATTTTACACATGTATATCAACATATTATTTTATTGAATTGATAATATTATTTGTGAACTGTATATAGGTATAATCATTAATTATTTTACGCAAGTTAAACAAATTAATTTTCTAAGAATAGTTAATCACTTTATTGGTGTATAAAATTATTTTACTCAAGATATTCTACTACTGTTTTGTTTTATTTGATACATAAATTGTTCTATTTATATTCTCTTTAGCTTTTTACTAAGCTACTATGTTGGTTCAATTGAACTTATACTTTCTAATAATATCATGAGTTATAGTAAAACATATTTAGCGACTGGCAAATTGGCATATCATACTAATGATGTCAATGCTCGGTACATTGATACTTATTGGGGTATCAATGGATCGTCAAACAATTACCAATTATCTTCATCCTCTTTCTCTGTGCCCTCTCCAAGTTATCAAGTCAGGCAAAAGACGTTGGTTTTTGATAAATGCACTAATAAGCTATGTAAAACTTGTCCCCTAGCACATAATTCACAAATTCACGTAAATTAAAAAAAAACAAAATTTCTGCAAAACTTACATATACAAAAATTGCATATACAAAATCACTTGTAGTTGTTGTCATATGGAATATATAGGACAAACTTCTAATCCACTACATATTAGAATAAATTTACACCGTTCTAATATAAAAAATATAATACACTAAATAGTCAACCACTAAACATTGAATTTGATCACTTCAAAAAACATAATTTTGAAAATATTGTTATCTCCATTCTTGATATAATTAAATCACCCTCTGAAAGGTTATATTATGAAATATTTATATGCAAAAACATAAAACTCTCTTTCCATATGGCCTTAATCAAATTTATAAACAGAAAACTATAGTTAAATTTAATTTTACTGATGTGTCAGCTCAACCTATTTACCCTAATCTAATCGAAGATACTCAGTCCTCAAAAAGAACTAAAAGAGGTAAAAGTTATAATAAAAGTAAGACTTTTGATTGTAGCTTATATAAAAATGCCTTAATAAGTTTTCAGGAAAGGTTTATTATTGATTATCAATATAAAAAATTAAAAGCTTGGATTTTTTCTATCGTTAAAAAACATATCATTAAGCTATATCAACTATTTTTGAGTACGAAAATAAAGAATTATCATTATCAGCATCTGGTATATGATTTAATATTAACACGGGCAAATCATTTAAAAATAAACCTATATAAAAAACAAAATTCAGCTAATAACACTTATTGTGTACTAAATTTTTCTAACCATAAACTAAATAATATAAACTTCAATAGTATATTTGATAAACTTCATGATATGTTTCCTATAAAAGACATAAAAATAAAACGTGCCTTTAAATATACTCTGACTATGGGTAGACGTATATTTAACTATAATCAGGTATCCAAAAATTTTTCTCAGTCAATAAATTTAAAATGTGTTTGTCATCTGCCCATTTACAATAGTTATTTAGATACGACACATGGTCATGTAATAACAGGCAATTTGGATATTGTGGAAGATGTAGCACTGCGAGAGTTGATGAATTTGGGAACTAAGTTTAGATTACCGAGTACTACTAATAATAAGAAAATAATAAGTTTCTTAAATGCTGATTTAGATAAATTTATTTACGAAATAGCAATTAATTACTCTATACCTACAGAAGCCTTCAACGCATGGAAAATTAATTTACTAAAACTAGTACATGCTAAACTACCCAATAATAGTAATAACATTATTAATTCCTATAAACACTTTAAAGCTGCTATTACAAAATTACAAGATGACTTTATAGTCACTTATGTAGATAAAGCAGCCAACAACTATGCCATAATTTGTAAAAAATATTTTGCCATATATTTAAAAAAACAGCTAGAAAATAGTGATTTTTTCAGCCATTAAAAGAAAGTACTAGTATTATTATTAAGAAAATAATAGCTAAATATAAACTACTAGGTATTTCATCTAACAATTATCTTTTTCCTTTTATTACTTTAGTTACTAACTTTCATAAAACACCTATTGCTTTTAGAGCAGTAACCTGTGGTCACATCACTTATGCTACTAAAGCAAGTAAATTATTATTAAAGTACCTTAAATTAATCTATAAAAATATAACATCTGGTGTTTGTGGTATAATTGATAATAGCTATAGTCTAATTAGGAAACTACAAACATTAGATAACTGTAAAAATGTAGTAACTTATGATTTTGAAGATCTATTTAATAATATCGATATAATTGATTTAAATAGAATAATCATAATGTTAGTACAAAAAAATATTCAATACTTAAACCACGAAATTAAACTAACTCGTTTCAATAGGCTCCTAGAATTAGTAACTAAACATAATTACATAGTTCATAATAATAGTATATACTTACAGTCCAAAGGTGTACGAAGGTGGTAATGCTTCAAGTATGCTAGCTAATTAATACTTATATTATTTTGAAATTAATAATATAGAAAATAGCAATTACAATATATTTAGATATATAGATGATATAATAGTAATTAATAAAAGTAATAACCCTATAGACTTAAATTTTTACCCTCCTAATCTGGAACAAATTAAAAGTAGCCATGATAATATTAATGTAAACTTTTTAGATATTAATATTAAATTAAATACTCACAGTAAATTTACTTTTGACTTATACGACAAAAGATCTGACTATAATTTTAATATTGTTAAATTTCAAAATTATCTAACCTGTTTACATAAATCTGTTTTTAATAACATTATTGTAAATCAGTTAGTTCGTATAAATAGGCTATGTTCTAAAGACAATAGGATTAAGCATATTATAGACTTGAAAGCTGTGCTAACTCGGAATAATTACCCAGTAAGTCTATCCAAAAACATAATTGGTTGTTTTTGTTTTAATGAATAGTTTGTTCTGTTGCATTAATATGATAAACATAACAATAGGTTAAAATAGAAAAAATAACTACTAAAATAAAAATAAAAATCATAAGTAAAAATAAAAATAATAAAAAATTAACTCTTAGTAGTAATAATAATAAAAAACTAAATAATTAAGGGAATAATAGTCCTAAAATACGGTAACCTAAGTAAGTTTGTAACTGTGAATCCACTACCTCAATGGTTGCAAGTTTTGTGACGTCAGTCATCTTGCGGTTACAAGTTCTTAACTTCCACTCTGACTAGCGCCAGGCTTGGTGTTCTTTGGTTAAGTACTTTTATTCAAACTTAATTCAATTATTAATCAATTATTCTGTTAATAATGGATTGTACGGAGTCTGAGTGTGTTTATTTTATAGATCATACTCATCGGAAACAATCCATTGGGTTTTAGACAGTATTGACACCGCTGATGAAGAAATGCTGTCAAAAACCTAATTCATACTTTTCTTTTCATGTTGATTGTTCCTGGCTTCAAGTAGCTTTAGAGCTATTACTGGTTTTCTCTTTCATCTTATTCTTATTTATATATATATATATATATATATATATATATATATATATATATATATATATATATATATATATATATATATATATATATTTATTTATTTATTTATATTTTTGGCATTAATTGCATACATTGATCGTTGTATTTAATTTTAATGTACTCCGTAGCGAAGTGCGGGTTTTCAGCTAGTAGTCTATATATATAAAACAGTTCCGTAACTGACTCACTGACTGATATACAACGCACAGACCAAACCGCTGGACCTAAAGGGCTGAAATTTTGCATGGCGATTCTTCTTATGGTGTAGGGGTGCACTAAGAAAGATTTCTGAAAAAAATTCTTTTTAGATTTTTTTAAATTAAATTTTTAAGCTGTTTTTGTAACTTTTTTAAGTTTGCATTTAAAAATAAGAATTTGAGGGTTATAAAATTTATATCACGAGAAAGATCATAAAAATTCCTTTAAAATGAAATCTTTTTCGAACCTTTACCTTGATTTTCTGATATTTGGTGAATTTTTAAAGATTAATTTTTAGAATTTAATTTATTAAATGCCGATCACGTGATTTCTTTTTCTGTACTTTAAATAAATTTATCGTCACGTGCATAACAACTAAATAGACAAAAAAAAATTTCTCTCTAATGGAGCAGACGATTAGATATTATCAAAGAAAAAATAAATATCCCTTACGATTTTTTTATAAAACATATTTTTTACATCAATTGTATACATTGATCGTCGCATTTATTATCTATATATATAAAACAGTTCCGTAACTGACTCACTGACATACAACGCACAGACCAAACCGCTGGACCTAAAGGGCTGAAATTTTGCATGGCGATTCTTCTTATGGTGTAGGGGTGCACTAAGAAAGATTTTTGAAAAATTCTACTTGGATTTTTTTAAATTAAATTTTTAAGCTGTTTTTGTAACTTTTTTAAAGTTTGCATTTAAAATAATAATTTGGGGGTTATAAAATACATATCGCGAGAAAGACCGTAAAAATTCCTTTAAAATGAGATCTTTTTCGAATCTTAAACTTCATTTTCTGATTTTTGGTGAATTTTTAAAGATTCATTTTTAGAATTTAATTTATTAAATGCCGATCACGTGATTTCTTTTTCTGGTACAATAAATAAATTTATCGTCACGGGCATAATAACTAAATAGACAAAAAAAATTTTTCTTGCTAATGCGGAAGACGATTGGACATTATCCAAAAAAAATATTAAAATGCAGTGAAAGATATGTTTCTCAAACTGTACTATATTAACTATACCATATTCTTTAATATTTCCTATTACATTTAGTTTGAACATTTTCTTCTACATTATTTTGTCTATAAAAATATCTCTTACGATTTTTTTTATAAATATATATATATTTTTTTTTTACATCAATTGTATACATTGATCATCGTATTTATTATATATATATATATATATATATATATATATATATATATATATATATATATATATATAAATATATATATATATATATATATATATATATATATATATATATATATATATATATATATATATATATATATAAATATATATATATATATATATAAATATATATATATATATATATATATATATATAATATATATATATATATATAATATATATATATATATATATATATATATATATATATATATATATATATATATAATATATATATATATATATATATATATATATATATATATATATATATATATATATATATATATATATATAATATATATATATATATATATATATATATATATATATATATATATATATATATATATATATATATATATATATATATATATATATATATATATATATATATATATATATATATATATATATATATATATATATATATATATATATATATATATATTGGCATTAATTGCATGCATTGACCGTTGTATTTAATTTGAATGTACTCCGTAGCGAAGCGCGGGTTTTTAGCTAGTAATGTATATTTTGTGTCGACTAATATATCTTTGCAGTAAATACTTTCCAGAAACAGTAAAATTTTTCTGCTTGTTAATTTTGTCACTAAAATATTGCTTTTTGCTTCCAGCAGCTGAGAGGAGAAGCGAGGAAGACACTCCGACTAATTCACAGCAGAGCCTTGCAGCTTCGCAGCAGACACGAGATGAGGCACCATCTTCACAGCAGGATAGAACAGTGCCTTGGGAACTTGCTCTCTTCGACCCGGACACCAATGTTGATTTCGAAGCCTTGTTTCCCGCTTCCGATCCCGGTGTAGCACGTGAATCACTTTGCGGTCAAGTGCAGCGGTCTACAGCGGAGGACATCGGGAATGCACTTCAACATTTAGATTTCGACAATTTACTTCCCCTTGGTTGGTTGAATTTAGAAAGGGCAGGAAACACTAACAATTCAAGTAGGCCGCAGTTAACTTCGGACACCCCTCATAACTTCGAAGTTTCGATTCCTGCTCCTGATCCCGGTGTAGCTTGTGCATCCCCTTGCGGCGAAGAGCAGCAATCGACAGCGGAGCACATCGCGAACACACGGGAGAATTTTGAAATGACAGAAAACACCTACAATTCAAGTAGGCCGCAGTTAACTTCGGACACCCCTGATAACTTCGAAGTTTCGATTCCTGCTCCTGATCCCGGTGTAGCATGTGGATCCCCTTGCGGTGAAGAGCAGCAATCGACAGCGGAGCACATCGCGAATACACGGGAGAATTTTGATTTCTACAAATTACTTTCCCTTGCTTATTTTAAGCTAAGAATGACAATAAACACTAACAATTCAACTACCAAGTTAAAAGCAGTGTTGTTGTCTAACTTTATAAGGATTTTGGAACAGAAAATAGATGCAAACTTGTAAAATTATTTCCATATTTCTGCACACAGGATACGGAACATTTTGAATGAAAATTTCTGAAATACGAAATGTTGCCAAATGTCGCATGTAAATTACTGAGGGAATTGTTTTCCTCTTTGACGTGATCTTCAGAATCTAGAAAGCTCAATGTTGACTCCCAAGTGTTTTCAAGAGTGTGCGTGAAGTATGCCGACTGGTAACTATATGAATGCCACGTCGTTACGTGTGTCCTTCAATTGCTCCCTTCAGATGCTGGGGACGAATGGACTTTCGATGCCTCCGCATCAAATGGAACAGTAGGTTCTTGCATGGCACAGAATTTCATCTCACCACAATTCTCAAGCAAGCCGCCTCTGAACCAACCAAACCCACAGTGCTCCGAAGTGCAGGCTTTCACTTCTGGGGAGTATGGGTTTAACAATCAAAATGGCCCAGCGGGCGCCCAGACACTGGGGAGTGAGAAACATCGCCGCGCCTTCACCAATTTAAAACCTTCATAATCCTACATATCCCTCATCACGATGGCCATTGACAGAAGTCCGGCGAATTTGTGCACTCTGAGTGATATATATCAGTTCCTCGTCGACACTTTCCCTTATTATCGCCAGAACCAGCAGAGGTGGCAGAATTCCGTTCGGCATAGCCTCAGTTTCAACGACTGCTTCGTGAAAGTAGAAAGAACTCCAGACATGCCGGGAAAAGGCAGATTTCGGACTCTTCATCCCGATTCTGTCAATATGCTCGAGAACGGCTGCTACCTGAGGCGATTCAAGTGCATCAAGAAAGATGCGATGAGGCAGTGTCAGAAAAGCCAGAAAATTTCGAGCGATTCCTCCCCGTCAAAAGCTACCCAGAACATACCGCTAGATTCTGCCAAAGCTTGATGTGACCAAGCCTTTGCCAAAGAGGAATGTTCTTCCCTTCAAGTTTCCTGAACACCAACAGATGCCGCCGCAAAACAACCAGCAAATGTGCCCTACGACCACCGCCAGTTCTTATCATTTCGCGACGGACAATCTTCCGGCTTCGGACGTCCCGTGGCAGAGAATTCGCATGGGTTGCTTGAAACAGGAAGAACTAAAAACTCTTCGTCAACCGGATTCTTGCTTGATGACCAACACAAGCATGCCAAACTTGAAACACCTAACATCTCCCCAAGGTGTGCTTAGGACAATGAGCGATATTTTTTTGATTTGAACAATGTACTTTTCTTTGGTTGGTTGGAGTAAAAAATGACAGTAAACACGGACAATTCAACTACCGAGATTAAAAAAAGTAGTGTTGACTAACTTTATAACGATTATGCAACAGAAAATGGATGGAAACCTGTAAAATTATTTCCATATTTCTGTAAAACCTGTGCAATTACGTTTATGTAATATTTTTAAAAATAGACGTTCACAGTGGATTAGTGCCTAAAGGGGATACCACTTAAAAAAAAACGCGCCGAAAAAAGCCCTACCTCTTGGGTGGTGTGGAAATGGGCTAATTTTAATATCTTTCTTTTCGCATAATTGTATAAGAATGCAATTACATTTTTTATGCAAAATTAAACTTATATATATATATATATATATATATGTATATATATATATATATGTATGTATGTATGTATATATATATATATATATATATATATATATATATATTATATATATATATATATATATATATATATATATATATATATATATATATATGTATATATATATATATATATATATATATATATATATATATATATATATATATAAAGATATTTAAAATTAAGATGACTAAAAGGGCAGATGTGACCATTTAATACTCCTATAACACCAAAACAGTAATAAACAATTATGAAGAGGAAAAATATTTTAGGTGAAATAGATAAGTTAAACCAGATTATTTTACTAATATAGTCAACTAAAACATAATTACAAGATGAATAGAATGAAAAAAATCTTAATACAAAGATACAGAAATAGAAAAATACTAAGTAACTAAATAATTACTCACTAACATATACACTATACACATTAAGATACAAAATACTTAGCTCCCACCAAGCAATGAGACACGAAACTCATGCACACTCAATTTTATACCCTGAAGGAAACATGCAAATAACATGAAATTTACAACATGCATTAGCGGAGGTGAGATATGCAAATGATTAGAATTTCAGCGCAGACGCACATCACACGCGCCTGTGGCGCCACTTCAAAGCGCTATTTAAGGCTTGGAGATTTCGACGATTTCAAGTTCGGCAATTGTGTTTTTCTTGTGGTCTTTTCAAAAAAACGATCAATTATGCCTCGTCGAAAACAGCGATCATCTTTTGATCAAGTATCCGAGTTCGACAGAGGAAGGATAGTGGCCTACCGAGATTGTGGATTATCTTTCAGGGAAATCGGTAGTCGTGTTGGACGAAACCAAACAACTGTAATGCGGATATGTGATCGTTGGATGCAGGAGGGTACGACGGACCGGCGTGTTCGATCGCATCCACCTCAGCGCACCACTTCACGTGATGACAGGCAAATTGTGCGCATGGCAGTGACGGATCACTCAGTCACATCACGAACCATAGCACAGCACATGCAGTCTGTAACGCAACATCCAGTGTCTGCGCGTACCATTCGACGCCGTTTACAGCAGAGTGGTCTGTCCGCAAGATGTCCATTGTTTTGTCTACCCTTGACGCAGAACCACAGACGTCTCCGCCGCCAATGATGCGATGACAGGAGAATGTGGACGGCAGAATGGAATGAAATTGTCTTTACTGACGAGTCACGCTTCTGTCTGCAACACCACGATGGTCGCATTCGAGTCTGGAGACACCGTGAAGAGAGGATGCTGAACAGCTGCGTTATGGACCGCCACACTGGTCCTGCACCGGGTATTATGGTATAGGGCGGTATTGGATATCACTCTGGCACACCTGTAGTACGCATTGCCGGTACTTTAAACAGCCAGCGCTACATCTCCGAGGTGTTGGAGCCAGTTGTCCTTCCTTACCTTCAGGGCTTGCCCACAGCCATATTTCAACAGGATAATGCGCGACCACACGTGGCACGCATTGTCCAACGTTTCTTCGTCAATCTCCAGATTGAATTGCTTCCCTGACCGCCTCGGTCTCCGGATCTTTCGCCGATAGAAAACATGTGGTCCATGGTTGCTCTACGATTGACCCAGATTCCATCCCCAGCTGCCACAGCAGATCAACTTTGGCAACGTGTGGAAGCTGCTTGGTCTGCTGTACCCCAAGAAATCATCCAAAGTCTCTTTGAATCAATGCCGAGGCGTGTGACAGCGGTGATCTCCAACAATGGCGGCTACTCTGGCTACTGATTTTGGCAGGAACCACACTTCACAGAAGTCTATAAATTTAATCATTTGATACTTGGTCAACATGTTATCTGCAAAATAAATTTTGTTGTGATATCTCTTGTCTTTCTTGGTGTTGCAATTTCGGTGGCCAGCAGTGTATTTAGGAAAGAAATGAGCTATTAAATATTAAAACTAATATTGCGAATGACAGGTTATGGTACTTCCGGGCTCACTATTCTGCGTTTAAACGGAAGAGTAATGTTATAAATCATATTTGTAGACAAAACAGTGTTCAATAATACGAATAATTAGTTAAACTTCACTTGAGTTAACCGAAAAAGATTGAAAAAGCGACAAAGTACAAAAACATATGAGCAAATATAACATTTGTGATTCGCTTTCAATCACAAATGTTATACTTACAATATTAGTGCAAATCAGAATCACTAATATTGCAAATGAACAGATGTAATTATTATTGTGTTTTTATTAGCATAACTATCCTAATTCATTGAATTTGAATCCCGTTAACACCACCGAAATCAATGACGTGTTAATCGGGTGCAACGTGCACCCAAAATCCAAAATGTAATCATAACAAATAGAAATTAAACTAAATTGTAATAACAGTTTTCAGTTTTACTCTTCTATATTGTTGAGAAAATAAGATTTAATTAGGAAAACAATTGAAAAAAAATAATTGCATTCGGGCAAAAATGAAAGCAATTATATAATTTATTAGTAGTAAAATTAGATTTCAATATTAAGTTAATTGTAAAAACTCAGAACAGGTTTACGTTTAGTCAAAACATTCGAAATTAAAGAGAAGCTAAGACTTTATGACCGACTAAGTCTAAATGGAAATATTGTCATAACTAAAACTTTCCTTAAATTTCATCTTAAATTATAAGAAAAATTAAGAACGGATCAATGGAGATTTTGAATGTATTGAACAATTTCATAAATGCATTTGAAAACTGTTCATAGAGACGACCATACATTATACACCGTGCCCCGATGCCTGAAGTACAAGTACATCATTTAGTTTGAATCGAGTTGCCATTATTGATTTTTATTGTGAATTTTAAGAAGCAGTGTATTATGGAAAAAAAATGCAAGTATGTCGAAACAAAATTGGTTTGATTGAAAACTGTTAAATAAGTATATGTACATAAGTTTACCCTGCAAACCAGTCAGAAAACACATAAAAACAGATAATGTCGAGTGAGAATGTCCCATTTCTATCTGATCCAAATATCTTACCCCAAAAATATTTTAAAACTTTTTCTGTAACATAAAACTGAGAAATAGAAAATGATGGATTTTATTTTTAAATTTAATTTTTTATGAGCATTTTATACTGTAATGTTCATTTAGTGTTCATATAGTGTAAATGCTCGTTTATATTACTCTTGAGAGTTTTATCTTCCCGTTGGAACAAAAAAGCCTTTTAAGTTCATACATATATATATATATATATATATAAAATGATATCGGCTAACGAGGACGGTAAACTTTAACTTAAACTATGTAGAGGAGATGAAACACAAACATGTTGTAGACGTAGCCAGAGTGTCAGGAGATGAAGACCATTTCACGAGAGCCGTTGACACATCGGAGAGGAAAACCACACACTGGAGAGGCATTGGAAGGACGCACACAACAGATATGCGACGAATATTAATTTATTCCGGATTCTAATGAAGACAAATATTATTCAGAAAAACACAGGTATCTTGACAACTGGACACACCGGTCCCTGCCGGGGCGCATTCAGAACGCAGATTTTACATCATATCGGACAACAGCGGAGCAGCGCGTAAACAGGACAAGACATCGACAAACAGTAAAAAGTACGCCGTAAACTTTTACAGAAGGTTATAAAGTGTAGGGGTACTGACCGCGGGGAAATAATTTTATTGGCTAGAATTGAGCATCTGACTTGATTACTTAAGGACGGCATGATGTTCCTTAAAGCGCCCCGAGGCGAAAACATCACGTGGTGCTGAATCATGTTTACAAATATCTTTAACGCGCGTGTACTAAGGGGTAATATGGATGGTTAGTTCGTTAATTCCTAGGTCGCAATTTGAAGAAAGAGACAGTACTTTATTGAGAAGAAACAAGGATAATTTAGAATACGCGTTAAGTAAAAGAGGTGGGGCGGAACAGTTTATAAGGATGGGGCGTTATTATTACATATATACACTGAAGTGCCACTGAATTAGGGATAGCAAAGCCTATGCAAATTGTGTAGCGCTGCGCATCATGTATGCGCAAGTGAGGGCGCTGTGGTAACTGCATATATAGCGCGTACTGTGGTTGTTCTGAATTAGTTGTTAGAATTGCCAGTATGGGTAAACTGCCTGATTTAGACGCCTTCGATCGCGGACAAAACGTAGGTGCGCGACGCATGGGCCATTCAATTTCCGAAATCGTCAGACAGCTAGGATTTTCAAGGTCGACAGTGTCAAGAGCATACCAAGATTTCATGGATGGTGGAAAAAAAACTAGCGATCGGGCAAACTGCAAAGGACAATTTGCCTTGACAGTGCGTGGTGAGAGACGGCTCAGGCGTATTGTACGTAGCCAGCGAAGCCAAACATTAGTTCAAATTACCACCCAGTTTAATGACGGTGCCAGTCGTACAGTCAGTAAACGGACTGTGTGTAGGATTTAATCACCTGGAAGCAATAGATGCATGCAAGGGTTGGAATAAGCAAGGAATACAGCGCATTGACCTTACACATACATTTATTAGATAACCCAAATTTCCATTAACATGTCAGAACTATAGTATTACAATCCGTTTTATATTAATAATTTTGACGTACACTACCCAGAAGCAGAGGCAAACTATAGAGTCAAATATGATTTTTAGAATCTAACGGGGAGGCACTTACTATAACGGATGTATGCAACGATGATCGTAGCATCGGCGACCGGGACCCTGTATCATCTCCAGTGTATGAAAACGTTGGCGGTATATTGGCACTTCTCCACGGCTATATGGCAGACGAGAGCCTCCGACATCTAACTCTCAGGAACCCAATCTAAAGACCGTCTTCTTCTTCTTCTTTTTTTTTTGATTCCTCTCGTCCTAAGCGAAGCTGTTGTCCGTTTACAGGGGGCCATTCTAGCACGCCCCTCACTTTGATTAGGCAGTGGGCTGTTTCTCCTTTAGTGGTTCCTATCCCTAATTGGTCCTTTATTATACCGCCTCTGTCGCCTCTGTCCATAGGCTATGTAGTACCTCCCCCCACATACGTTTATTTTGTAAAACAACTTTGATTCAACTCCTCTGACGTTTTTACTGTGGGCCATAAAATAACGACCATCCATCTTGTAAAATATAAACTTCAGATCGCTATCACTGGCCACACCGACAGCTATTCTTCTATTTTTTTTTATTGTTTTACAATCCTGTATTTGCCCCTGCCTCTGCATCCTTTATGATACATTCTTTATTGTCCACACACCGTGGGGAATTACACTATTTTCACTTCTACACTGTGCAACGCTCGCTTCACCGTATGGGTTTAAGGAGCCGTCGACCTACGAGAGTACCATTGCTCTATACTCGCCATCGGGCTGCACGTCTTGCCTAGGCAGGAGGGCACAGAGACTGGAGTGTAGAGGACTGGAAACGAGTAGCATGGAGTGATGAGTCTCGATTCCAACTACTTAACGCCGACGGGAGGCTGAGAATATGGCGTCAGGCTCATGAAGCCATGGATCCTGCATGCCTGGCTGGAACTGTACAAGGGCATGGTGGCTCAATCATGGTCTGGGGTGTTTTTTCGTGGCACAGTTTGGGATCTTTGGTGCGTGTACCAACCTCCCTCAATGCAATTCGGTACGTAGAGTTGCTGGGTGATCACCTCCATCCGTTTATGCTGTTCTGTTATCCGCACGGTAATGGAGTTTCCCAGCAAGATAACTGTACCTCTCACAAGTCCCGTTTGGCTACTGGCTGGTTGGATGAGCATTCCTCTGACTTCGTTGTCATGAATTGGCCACCTAGAAGCCCAGAATTAAATCCTATTGAGCATCTTTGGGACGTTTTGAAACAAGGCGTGAAAGGCCATCATACAGCACCAAAGAACCTTACTGAATTATGGACAGCATTAGCCAATATTTGGCAAGCCATTCCCGTGGAACGTTTCCAGAAACTTGTTGAATCTACGCCTCGTCGTGTGGCAGCCGTTATCAAGGCCAGAGGAGGCCCAACTCGTTACTAGGTAGGTATCCCTAATTCAGTGGCACTTCAGTATATATATATATATATATTTATATATACACTCTAAGACAAAAAAAACGACGCACCAACGCATTATCCGAATGGGATAAAAATCGGTAGATGTGATGTACATGTACAGAAAAACAAGTGATTACAACTTGAGAAAAATAGGATGATTTATTCAAGAGAAAGGGCTTTACAAAGTGAAAATGTCAATAACGCGTTGGTCCACCTCTGGTCCTTTTGCAAGCTGTTATTCGTCTTGGCATTGATTGATAGAGGTGGCGGATGTCCTCCTGCGGGATATCATGCCAAATTCTGTCCAATTGGCGCGTTAGATCGTCAAAATCCCGAGCTTGTTGGAGGGCCCACAATTCAAACATAAAAATAAAGCGCCATACGATAATTTTAATTATGAATTTATCCGAAAAAATTTCAGTGTACGATGACTTTTGTGAGATAAAGTTTTTGTTACTTTTTGATTACTGGTTTCTTAAAAATTCAGTTTTACTATGTTTTCAAAATATTTCATGTAGTTTTGTTAAGAATATATTATAGATCTTATTATTAAATACCCATTCTGAAATATTCATTTTAATCAATGTATAGACCCCTATTTCATTGAAAATCGTAAGTGTACGAAAACTTTTGGGAGCCACTGTATATATAGATTACATGTCGGCATCGTCTTTCTTTTAAAAGTAACCATGGGTTTTAATTTTGTATCGTCCGCTAAGCAAGAAAGCACTACGTTGAAGTGAGATTTTTCGTGACATGTTGTTTTTATGGGAACCGTTTTTGTTCCTTTAACATCAATTGTTTTATTTCCTGTCATATCAAATATTACTGGAGTTTCATCCATACACTACTAATATGGATGCAAATCTTTTTTTTTTTTTTGAGGGTAGGGGGGGGGGCATTCGTAGTTCAATAACATACTTCTGGGAACATATCAATATGTTGTCCGAGTCTTTCGGAAGCATTTTGGGAATTTTTTTTTTTCTCGTAGAACTAAACTATTCCGTGCCATAAATCAACTGCACCAACTCAAAGTTGCTATAAAGATTTCCCCTTCATTTGCATTCTTTTTTTCCCCATTTTAAGGCAAACAAACGTATGCTGTGTCTTGTTACAATTAACGCATTCTGGCGATTTTCTAGGACCCAGTTCACAAAACTTTCTTCTAGGAAAGGCCATTTCGTTTTGCCTTTACACAAAGAACATTTATTCGTTGGCATATTAGGTTTTGTGATTTCATGTTTCCTCCACTCACGTATGGAGCATTCACCAACGCCAAACTATCTTGCTGAATCACGATTTTCCCTTTTCATATTGAATAAATTTGCATTTGAAACCAGCATGGTGCTTATTTCATTTGGCAGGACCCGATGCGATTTACTAAAGCCATCGATATTTCCCTTCAAAATGGTGGATTCAAATGATTCGAGGAACAGAGACCATGACTCCTAATTCCGCGAATTCATTCTTGCCTCCAGTTTGCGGAAAAATTTGCTTCCCTCAAACATTTCTCCACACATACTATATATTGTTCGCCTTATTGCTTGTCAATTCAGTATACCATTGTTCGGAAGCCTGGGAAAATTCTTCGAATGAATGCAACACCTCCTAAACGAAGTTTGTTTAGGAGGTATTGATGAATGACTTCAAACGGAAAGAGCATCGACAGGTGTACATTTCAGGATTTTTGTAAAGAATGCGCGTTATGGACCGGAATATACTGTAAACAAACACACACACACACATCCACATATATATATATATGTGTGTGTGTGTGTGTGTATACAGTGTATATATATTTTCAATTTATATTTTTCTTATCTGTATTTCTACAAATGGTAACAAAATGTAATATAAAATTTAACTTTCAATTCAAATTCTTCTCTATAGGAACACGAACCCTATATATGTTTAAAAACAATAAGTTACACGTCATTATGGGTACAATATATATGATATATGGGTACAACATAACAAAGAAATATGATCGTTATAAATCCTAAAATTTATGAACAGTAACTAGAAATTAAAAACACACCAGAAACACTTATTTCAAATATCAAAATGATCAAAATCAAGTCATTAGTACCTTTATAAAAGGAAAGGTTTTCTGTTAAAACATCAGGAAGCATAAAATATTTATTCTTTTCCCAACTAACACATAAAATAAAAAGGTGCTGGCTGAATAATACAATGCAACCTAATGAGAAAGTTAATATTTATACAAAAGTATATATATATATATATATATATATATATATATATATATATCATTTTCCTTATATAACTTTAGTTCCAAAATTTCATAAAACACCTATTGCTTTTAGAGCAGTAACCTGTGGTCATAATACTTATGCTACAAAAGCAAGTAAATTATTATTAAAATACCTTAAATTAATCTATAAAAATATAACATCAGGTGTTTGTGGTATAATTGATAATAGCTATAGTCTAATTAGAAAACTACAAACATTAGATAACTGTAAATATATTATAACTTATGATTTTAAAGATCTATTTAATAATATTGATATAATTGATTTAAATAGAATAATCATAATGTTAGTACAAAATAATATTCAATACTTAAACAACGAAATTAAACTAACTCGTTTCAATAGGCTCCTAGAATTAGTAACTAAACATAATTACATAGTTCATAATAATAGTATATACTTACAGTCCAAAGGTGTACCACAAGGTGGTAATGCTTCAAGTATGCTAGCTAATTTATACTTATATTATTTTGAAATTAATAATATAGAAAATAGCAATTACAATATATTTAGATATATAGATGATATAATAGTAATAAATAAAAGTAATAACAATATAGACTTAAATTTTTACCCTCCTAATTTGGAACTAATTAAAAGTAGCCATGATAATATTAATGTAAACTTTCTAGATATCAATATTAAATTAAGTACTAACAATAAATTAACTTATGACTTATACGACAAAAGATCTGAATTTAATTTTAATATTGTTAAATTTCAAAATTATCTAACCTGTTTACATAAATCTGTTTTTAATAACATTATTGTAAATCAGTTAGTTCGTATAAATAGGCTATGTTCTAAAGACAATAGGATTAAGCATATTATAGACTTGAAAGCTGTGCTAACTAGTAATAATTACCCAGTTAGTCTTTCCAAAAACATAATTGGTTGTTTTTGTTTTAATGAATAGTTTGTTCTGATGCATTAATAAGTTAAACATAAATAGGTTAAAATAAAAATAATAACTACTAAAAACAAAAATAAAATCATAAGAATAATAAAAAATAATTAACTAATAGTAGTAACAATAATAAAACTAAATAAATAATGGAATAATAGTCTTAAAATAAGTTACCTAAGTAAGTCTGTAACTGAGTATCCACTACCTCAATGGTTGCAAGTTATGACGTCAGTCATCTTGCGGTTACAAGTTCTTAACTTCCACTCTGACTAGCGCCAGGCTTGGTGTTCTTTGGATAAGTACTTTAATACAAATTCATTTATTATTCAATTCTTCTGTTAATAATGGATTGTACGGTGTCTGAGTGTGTTTATTTAATAGATCATACTCATCAAAAACAATCCATTGGTTTTTAGACAGTATTGACACCGCTGATGAAGAAATGCTGTCAAAAACCGTATTCATACTTATCTTTACATGTTGGATGTTCCTGGCTTCATGTAGCTTTAGAGCTATTACTGGTTTTCTCTTTCATCTTATTCTTATTTATATATATATATATATATATATATATATATATATATATGTATATATATATATATATATATATATATATATATACATATATATATATATACATATATATATATAAACATATATATATACATATATATATACATATATATATATACATATATATATATACATACATATATATATATACATATATATATATATATATACATACATATATATATACATATATATATATATACATACATATATATATACATACATATATATATACATATATATATATAAATACAATATAATATATATATATACATACATATATATATATATATTATATATATATATATATATAATATATATATATATATATATATATATATATTATATTATATATATATATAGATATACAATGTATCTATATATATAATATATACACATATATAGATATATACATATATATAAATACATATATATTATACATACATTATATATATATACATATATAGAATATATACATATATATATATACATAGATATATATACATACATATATATACATATATATATATATACATAGACATATATAGATATATATATTATATAATATATATATATATATATATATAGATATATATATATACATTATATATATATATATACATACATACACACACACACACATATATATATATTATATATATATATATATATATATATATATATATATATATATATATATATATATATAAAGAAAAAGATAAAAAGTTTAAAAGTTAAAGAAAAAGAAAAAGTTTAAAAGTTAAAAATATGGCATTTAACTGTAAAAACAACAGTTTTCTTTTACAGTGTACTTTTCTTTATTTTAAACAAACTTTATTCGTAATAAAAAAAAGCATTATAATTTTTACTATATACATTTTTAAAATTTGGCGGCACACTTTAAGAATTTGGCGGCACACAAAAGTGCCGCGACACAGTGGTTTAGAATCACTGATCTAGATGCTATAGTTTATTAGAATGTTCTATTAACTTATAACAGAATTTTACAAGAATAAAATTCCCATTGGTCTTTATATTTTTGTTTCTTGTAATCCAATATTTGTGTCTATACATTTTCTGGAATAACTTCATGTTACTTTTTTACTATGTACTAGTTCCTTGCTTAGCCTGCACGGCTCAATTAATACACCGATAAACAAAATGAACATGAATTAATTTTCTTTTAAATGAACATTGTAGATATTATATGAAATTTCAATCCATCCCCTAAACTGTAAGTTAAAAACTATCTTTGTGTTTATACTCTTTAAAAAAGTTTATAATTTTTTTTGTTTCTCTATTTAAAGGATGGTCAACTCAAAACAATCCAGGGCCCCTTGAAATAAACATAGATGACTGTGACGAAGTGTAATTTAGCACGGAATTTTGATGTCTGCTGTTCTAAAGGGGAAATTCCTATAATCAAATACCAGACGTGCATACTGCACTCTGCATTTTAATTTGAAAATCAATTTAAATGTTTAAATTATTTAAAATGCATATAAATACAGGGTCTATAAAAAAATTCCGCATCATGATATAGGTAAAATTGTATTATTGATTACTTAGAAAATTGTTTTGCAGACAGAAATATTTTCTTAGGGAAAAATTAATTTGGGTAATATCAAAATGTATATATGCTTTACAAAAAATGCGAAAAAGTCAAAATGTAAGTTTGAAAAATCAAATGATTTTGAAATTTGTTTAATTAGTTAGTTTTGATTATTCTGCTGTAGAAAAAATGGGTATTTCCGAGTATAACATTCAAATTACATATCTTACAGTTTCTGTCATCTTTCGAGAAAATACTGAAAATCTTCAGTTTAAACTCGTAATTCTCTGAACACATATTTTATGACTCAGTTTTTCAAATAATTTTGTTTAATTTTAATTTTACACTGCTGAAATATTCTCCACCACCTAGGATGAAGAACGTTTAACGTCGATGATACTGCCAGAGCCTGACTAAGGCTGGGGCATACGCGGCAGTTGCCCCGGGCCACCACATCAGAGGGGGCCCCCAAATCGAATAGAAAGTTTAGTATTAAGTATTAAGTTCTTCATTACTGAAGTAGTGAAGCAGAGGGGGGGCCCCAAAGAAGTTTTTGCCCCGGGCCCCAATTAGGCTAAGTCGGGCCCTGGATACTGCTCAAATAAAGGTAAAATTAAATTCTTCTTGCGTAATTTTTCCTGATTTTTAATTTTTTCTCGGGAAAATTATTTTTTTTTCTCAAGGAAGAGACAGATGAAATATTAATTTCCACTTTCAAAATTAAAAAATATACTTCGATCTCACTTCGGGAAAAGGGAGAGTGCATTCTCCCCCCGCCCCTCCCTTTGTAGGTGTGTTTTGAGTTATCACGTGACTAAAAAGCTACAGAAAGGGGTGAACTTCTGGCCAATAAGATGGTCAGTCCCCTTATCAGTTCCTTGACAATTGTGATCGCACGTGCTAGGGGGTAAATAAACACAAGCGACTTTCTGTTCGGACATTTACGCTTAGAGAGTCTACAGCACGGTTGTGTGATATGGCCGATATTATGGATTACGCGGATATGCTGTCGTGGCTAGACCAAATGATAGAGTCTAAACAAAAAATCTTTGAAAATAACGAAGGTAATTCTTTCTTTCCAACTTTACTTATAATATTATGTCTATAGTCTATATATATATATAAAACAGTTCCGTAACTGACTCACTGACTGACGTACAACGCACAGGCCAAACCGTTGGACCTAAAGGGCTGAAATTTTGCATGGCGATTCTTCTTATGGTGTAGGGGTGCACTAAGAAAGATTTTTGAAAAATTCTTCTTAGATTTTTTAAATTAAATTTTTAAACTGTTTTTGTAACTTTTTTTTAAGTTTGCATTTAAAATAAGAATTTGAGGGTTATAAAATTTATATCGCGAGAAAGATCATAAAAATTCCTTTAAAATGAAATCTTTTTCGAGCCTTTACCTCGATTTTCTGATATTTGGTGAATTTTTAAAGATTAATTTTTAGAATTTAATTTATTAAATGCCGATTACGTGATTACTTTTTCTGGTACTTTAAATAAATTTATCGTCACGTGATAACAGGTAAATAGACAAAAAAAATATTTTTTTTTCTTGCTAATGCGGCAGACGATTGGACATTATCCAAAAAAATATTAAAATTCAATAAATATATTATGTTCCTCAAACTGTATACGGTGGTTTTATAAATATATTTTTTTGGTTATTTTTACATGAATTGTATACATTGATCGTCGTATTTATTATAAATAAATAAATATATATATATATATATATATATATACTATTGTTTTGTTTATTAGCTATTTATTTATTCTATAATGCTTATTCAACATTATCTTTTTGATTTGTTTATTGGTTGATACTTTATATTTTACTCATTAATTTCTACATATTAAATTATAGTTTTGTTTATGAGTTTAAACATTTAATCTATATTAATTTTTCCACTTTATCTTCTATTGATACATTTTTATTTATTATTTTACACATGTATATCAACATATTATTTTATTGAATTGATAATATTATTTGTGAACTGTATATAGGTATAATCATTAATTATTTTACGCAAGTTAAACAAATTAATTTTCTAAGAATAGTTAATCACTTTATTGGTGTATAAAATTATTTTACTCAAGATATTCTACTACTGTTTTGTTTTATTTGATACATAAATTGTTCTATATATATTCTCTTAAGCTTTTTACTAAGCTACTATGTTGGTTCAATTGAACTTATACTTTCTAATAATATCATGAGTTATAGTAAAACATATTTAGCGACTGGCAAATTGGCATATCATACTAATGATGTCAATGCTCGGTACATTGATACTTATTGGGGTATCAATGGATCGTCAAACAATTACCAATTATCTTCATCCTCTTTCTCTGTGCCCTCTCCAAGTTATCAAGTCAGGCAAAAGACGTTGGTTTTTGATAAATGCACTAATAAGCTATGTAAAACTTGTCCCCTAGCACATAATTCACAAATTCACGTAAATTAAAAAAAAACAAAATTTCTGCAAAACTTACATATACAAAAATTGCATATACAAAATCACTTGTAGTTGTTGTCATATGGAATATATAGGACAAACTTCTAATCCACTACATATTAGAATAAATTTACACCGTTCTAATATAAAAAATATAATACACTAAATAGTCAACCACTAAACATTGAATTTGATCACTTCAAAAAACATAATTTTGAAAATATTGTTATCTCCATTCTTGATATAATTAAATCACCCTCTGAAAGGTTATATTATGAAATATTTATATGCAAAAACATAAAACTCTCTTTCCATATGGCCTTAATCAAATTTATAAACAGAAAACTATAGTTAAATTTAATTTTACTGATGTGTCAGCTCAACCTATTTACCCTAATCTAATCGAAGATACTCAGTCCTCAAAAAGAACTAAAAGAGGTAAAAGTTATAATAAAAGTAAGACTTTTGATTGTAGCTTATATAAAAATGCCTTAATAAGTTTTCAGGAAAGGTTTATTATTGATTATCAATATAAAAAATTAAAAGCTTGGATTTTTTCTATCGTTAAAAAACATATCATTAAGCTATATCAACTATTTTTGAGTACGAAAATAAAGAATTATCATTATCAGCATCTGGTATATGATTTAATATTAACACGGGCAAATCATTTAAAAATAAACCTATATAAAAAACAAAATTCAGCTAATAACACTTATTGTGTACTAAATTTTTCTAACCATAAACTAAATAATATAAACTTCAATAGTATATTTGATAAACTTCATGATATGTTTCCTATAAAAGACATAAAAATAAAACGTGCCTTTAAATATACTCTGACTATGGGTAGACGTATATTTAACTATAATCAGGTATCCAAAAATTTTTCTCAGTCAATAAATTTAAAATGTGTTTGTCATCTGCCCATTTACAATAGTTATTTAGATACGACACATGGTCATGTAATAACAGGCAATTTGGATATTGTGGAAGATGTAGCACTGCGAGAGTTGATGAATTTGGGAACTAAGTTTAGATTACCGAGTACTACTAATAATAAGAAAATAATAAGTTTCTTAAATGCTGATTTAGATAAATTTATTTACGAAATAGCAATTAATTACTCTATACCTACAGAAGCCTTCAACGCATGGAAAATTAATTTACTAAAACTAGTACATGCTAAACTACCCAATAATAGTAATAACATTATTAATTCCTATAAACACTTTAAAGCTGCTATTACAAAATTACAAGATGACTTTATAGTCACTTATGTAGATAAAGCAGCCAACAACTATGCCATAATTTGTAAAAAATATTTTGCCATATATTTAAAAAAACAGCTAGAAAATAGTGATTTTTTCAGCCATTAAAAGAAAGTACTAGTATTATTATTAAGAAAATAATAGCTAAATATAAACTACTAGGTATTTCATCTAACAATTATCTTTTTCCTTTTATTACTTTAGTTACTAACTTTCATAAAACACCTATTGCTTTTAGAGCAGTAACCTGTGGTCACATCACTTATGCTACTAAAGCAAGTAAATTATTATTAAAGTACCTTAAATTAATCTATAAAAATATAACATCTGGTGTTTGTGGTATAATTGATAATAGCTATAGTCTAATTAGGAAACTACAAACATTAGATAACTGTAATATGTAGTAACTTATGATTTTGAAGATCTATTTAATAATATCGATATAATTGATTTAAATAGAATAATCATAATGTTAGTACAAAAAAATATTCAATACTTAAACCACGAAATTAAACTAACTCGTTTCAATAGGCTCCTAGAATTAGTAACTAAACATAATTACATAGTTCATAATAATAGTATATACTTACAGTCCAAAGGTGTACGAAGGTGGTAATGCTTCAAGTATGCTAGCTAATTAATACTTATATTATTTTGAAATTAATAATATAGAAAATAGCAATTACAATATATTTAGATATATAGATGATATAATAGTAATTAATAAAAGTAATAACCCTATAGACTTAAATTTTTACCCTCCTAATCTGGAACAAATTAAAAGTAGCCATGATAATATTAATGTAAACTTTTTAGATATTAATATTAAATTAAATACTCACAGTAAATTTACTTTTGACTTATACGACAAAAGATCTGACTATAATTTTAATATTGTTAAATTTCAAAATTATCTAACCTGTTTACATAAATCTGTTTTTAATAACATTATTGTAAATCAGTTAGTTCGTATAAATAGGCTATGTTCTAAAGACAATAGGATTAAGCATATTATAGACTTGAAAGCTGTGCTAACTCGGAATAATTACCCAGTAAGTCTATCCAAAAACATAATTGGTTGTTTTTGTTTTAATGAATAGTTTGTTCTGTTGCATTAATATGATAAACATAACAATAGGTTAAAATAGAAAATATAACTACTAAAATAAAAATAAAAATCATAAGTAAAAATTAAAATAATAAAAAATTAACTCTTAGTAGTAATAATAATAAAAAACTAAATAATTAAGGGAATAATAGTCCTAAAATACGGTAACCTAAGTAAGTTTGTAACTGTGAATCCACTACCTCAATGGTTGCAAGTTTTGTGACGTCAGTCATCTTGCGGTTACAAGTTCTTAACTTCCACTCTGACTAGCGCCAGGCTTGGTGTTCTTTGGTTAAGTACTTTTATTCAAACTTAATTCAATTATTAATCAATTATTCTGTTAATAATGGATTGTACGGAGTCTGAGAGTGTTTATTTTATAGATCATACTCATGGGAAACAATCCATTGGGTTTTAGACAGTATTGACACCGCTGATGAAGAAATGCTGTCAAAAACCTAATTCATACTTTTCTTTTCATGTTGATTGTTCCTGGCTTCAAGTAGCTTTAGAGCTATTACTGGTTTTCTCTTTCATCTTATTCTTATTTATATATATATATATATATATATATATATATATATATATATATATATATATATATATATATATATATATATATATTTATTTATTTATTTATATTTTTGGCATTAATTGCAAACATTGATCGTTGAATTTAATTTTAATGTACTCCGTAGCGAAGTGCGGGTTTTCAGCTAGTAGTCTATATATATAAAACAGTTCCGTAACTGACTCACTGACTGACATACAACGCACAGACCAAACCGCTGGACCTAAAGGGCTGAAATTTTGCATGGCGATTCTTCTTATGGTGTAGGGGTGCACTAAGAAAGATTTCTGAAAAAAATTCTTTTTAGATTTTTTTAAATTAAATTTTTAAGCTGTTTTTGTAACTTTTTAAAGTTTGCATTTAAAAATAAGAATTTGAGGGTTATAAAATTTATATCACGAGAAAGATCATAAAAATTCCTTTAAAATGAAATCTTTTTCGAACCTTTACCTTGATTTTCTGATATTTGGTGAATTTTTAAAGATTAATTTTTAGAATTTAATTTATTAAATGCCGATCACGTGATTTCTTTTTCTGTACTTTAAATAAATTTATCGTCACGTGCATAACAACTAAATAGACAAAAAAAAATTTTCTCTCTAATGGAGCAGACGATTAGATATTATCAAAGAAAAAATAAATATCCCTTACGATTTTTTTATAAAACATATTTTTTACATCAATTGTATACATTCATCGTCGCATTTATTATCTATATATATAAAACAGTTCCGTAACTGACTCACTGACATACAACGCACAGACCAAACTGCTGGACCTAAAGGACTGAAATTTTGCATGGCGATTCTTCTTATGGTGTAGGGGTGCACTAAGAAAGATTTTTGAAAAATTCTACTTGGATTTTTTTAAATTAAATTTTTAAGCTGTTTTTGTAACTTTTTTAAAGTTTGCATTTAAAATAATAATTTGGGGGTTATAAAATACATATCGCTATAAAATACATATCGTTATAAAAATATTAAAATGCAGTGAAAGATATGTTTCTCAAACTGTACTATATTAACTATACCATATTCTTTAATATTTCCTATTACATTTAGTTTGAACATTTTCTTCTACATTATTTTGTCTATAAAAATATCTCTTACGATTTTTTTTATAAATATATATATATATTTTTTTTTACATCAATTGTATACATTGATCATCGTATTTATTATATATATATATATATATATATATATATATATATATATATATATATATATATATATGTATATATATATATATATATATATATATATATATATATATAAATATATATATATATATATAAATATACATATATATATATAAATATATATATATAATATAATATATATATATATATATATATATATATATATATATATATATATATATATATATATATATATATATATATATATATATATATATATATATATATATATATATATATATATATAATATATATATATAATATATAAAAAATATATATATATAAATATAGATATATATATAATATATATATATATATATATATATATATATATATATATATATATATATATATATAATATATATATAAATATATATATATATATATATATATATATATATATATATAGGCATTAATTGCATGCATTGACCGTTGTATTTAATTTGAATGTACTCCGTAGCGAAGCGCGGGTTTTTAGCTAGTAATGTATATTTTGTGTCGACTAATATATCTTTGCAGTAAATACTTTCCAGAAACAGTAAAACTTTTCTACTTGTTAATTTTGTCACTAAAATATTACTTTTTTTGCTTCCAGCAGCTGAGAGGAGAAGCGAGGAAGACACTCCTACTAATACACAGCAGAGCCTTGCAACTTCGCAGCAGACACGAGATGAGGCACCATCTTCACAGCAGGATAGAACAGTGCCTTGGGAACTTGCTCTCTTCGACCCGGACACCAATGTTGATTTCGAAGCCTTGTTTCCCGCTTCCGATTCCGGTGTAGCACGTGAATCACTTTGCGGTCAAGTGCAGCGGTCTACTGCGGAGGACATCGGGAATGCACTTCAACATTTAGATTTCGACAATTTACTTCCCCATGGTTGGTTGAATTTAGAAAGGACAGAAAACACTAACAATTCAAGTAGGCCGCAGTTAACTTCGGACACCCCTCATAACTTCGAAGTTTCGATTCCTGCTCCAGATCCCGGTGTAGCATGTGCATCCCCTTGCGGCGAAGAGCAGCAATCGACAGCGGAGCACATCGCGAATACACGGGAGAATTTTGAAAGGACAGAAAACACCTACAATTCAAGTAGGCCGCAGTTAACTTCGGACACCCCTCATAACTTCGAAGTTTTGATTCCTGCTCCTGATCCCGGTGTGGCATGTGCATCCCCTTGCGGTGAAGAGCAGCAATCGACAGCGGAGCACATCGCGAATACACGGGAGAATTTTGATTTCTACAAATTACTTTCCCTTGCTTATTTTAAGCTAAGAATGACAATAAACACTAATAATTCAACCACCGAGTTAAAAGCAGTGTTGCTGTCTAACTTTATAAGGATTTTGCAACAGAAAATAGATGAAAACCTGTAAAATTATTTCCATATTTCTGCACACGGGATACGGAACATTTTGAATGAAAATTTCTGAAATACGAAATGTTGCCAAATCTCGTATGTAAATCATTGAGGGAATTGTTTTCCTATTTGACGTGATCTTTAGAATCTAGAAATCTCAATGTTGACTCCCAAGTGTTTTCAAGAGTGTGCGTCAAGTATGCCGACTGGTAACTATATGAATGCCACGTCGTTACGTGTGTCCTTCAATTGCTCCCTTCAGATGCTGGGGACGAATGGACTTTCGATGCCTCCGCATCAAATGGAACAGTAGGTTCTTGCATAGCACAGAATTTCATCTCACCACAATTCTCAAGCAAGCCGCCTCTGAACCAACCAAACCCACAGTGCTCCGAAGTGCAGGCTTTCACTTCTGGGGAGTATGGGTTTAACAATCAAAATGACCCAGCGGGTGCCCAGACACTGCGGAGTGAGAAACATCGCCGCGCCTTCACCAATTTAAAACCTTCATATTCCTACATATCCCTCATCACGATGGCCATTGACAGAATTCCGGCGAATTTGTGCACTCTGAGTGATATATATATCAGTTCCTCGTCGACACTTTCCCTTATTATCGCCAGAACCAGCAGAGGTGGCAGAATTCCGTTCGGCATAGCCTCAGTTTCAACGACTGCTTCGTGAAAGTAGAAAGAACTCCAGACATGCCGGGAAAAGGCAGATTTTGGACTCTTCATCCCGATTCTGTCAATATGCTGGAGAACGGCTGCTACCTGAGGCGATTCAAGTGCATCAAGAAAGATGCGATGAGGCAGTGTCAGAAAAGCCAGAAAATTTCGAGCGATTCCTCCCCGTCAAAAGCTACCGAGGACGTACCGCTTGATTCTGCCAAAGTTTGATGTGACCAAGTCTTTGCCAAAGAGGAATGTTCTTCCCTTGAAGTTTCCTGCACACCAACAGATGCCGCCGCAAAACATTCGGCAAATGTGCCCTACGACCACCGCCAGTTCTTATCATTTCAATACGGACAATCTTACGCCTTCGAACGTCCCGTGGCAGAGAATTCGCATGGGTTGCTTGAAACAGGAAGAACTAAAAACTCTTCGTCAACCGGATTCTTGCTTGATGTCCAACAGAAGCATGCCAAACATGAAACACCTAACATCTCCCCAAGGTGTGCTTAGGACAATGAGCGATATTTTTTTGATTTGAACAATGTACATTTCTTTGGTTGGTTGAAGTAAAAAATGACAGTTAACACGGACAATTCAACTACCGAGATAAAAACAGTAGTGTTGACTAACTTTATAAGGATTATGCAACAGAAAATGGATGGAAACCTGCAAAATTATTTCCATATTTCTGAAAAAAACCTGTGCAATTACGTTTATGTCATATTTTTAAAAATAGACGTTCACAGTGGATTAGTGCCTAATGGGGATACCACTTTAAAAAAAACGCGCCGAAAAAAGCCCTACCTCTTGGGTGGTGTGGAAATGGGCTAATTTTAATCTCTTTCTTTTCGCATAATTGTATAAGAATGCAATTACATTTTTTATGCAAATTTAAACTTATATATATATATATATATATATATATATATATATATATATATATATATATATATATATATATATATATATATATATATATATATATATTATATATATATATATATATATATATATATATATATGTGTATATATATATATATATATATATATATATATATATATATATATATATATATGTATATATATTATATATATTATATATATATATGTATATATATATATATATGTATATATATATATGTATATATATATATATATATATATATATGTATATATATATATATATATATATATATATATATATATATATATATATATATATATATATATATGTATATATATATATATATATATATATATATATATATATATCTTTATATTTATATTTCTTCTGTCCGTGTATATATATATATATATATATCGTTTATCTGAAGTTTGCAAATACTATAGCCATATGCATAGCTCAGCCTAGCAGATAACACAAAAAGAACAAAAACATAGGTGCATTAGCACTCAAAGATAGAAATATAGGTGAATGAACACCCAAAAGACAAAAAATAACAAAAAAACAAGCAATTAGACTGTAAAAAGCCAAAAATATCAAGAAAATCACCAGTCTTTGCTTGGCTCATCAGCCGTGGGTAAAGCAAAGAAACATAATCAAACACAAGTGGTTTCGCCATGGTGTCATATTCAAAAACTTTTATATTAATATGGCTAAATTAGAAGACAAAAAAACTAAAAGAAATTATTATGACACGACGGTCGTAGGTAGGTGCTACAAAATAACCGTTTATAAAAGAAATATGAGCACCACCCCACGGGACCACTTGTAGCCCTGCAAATAAACGAAAAAGTCATACCAGAATAAACTGCATTAAAATAGAATTCTTCTTATCCAGGCATCAGAGCTCGTACAAAAGAACAGACGATTTAGAAACGATGAACATATCCGTCTATACCTTATATGCGTAAGCCAGTACACGTGCGGTCGTTCCATCACATACGTCAGCAGCCATCCTGCCCCGGGCGTCCAATGGCTTTAACCCGGGCCATTCATATACTTTACGTGTGCAGTGGAATATTCAAATTAGTAGCGGCCGACCCAATATAGCATTCTAAAAAGTCCAACGGTATGCTATTATCATAATATTGTTTCGCCTTAAAAATAAAAAATTGTTTACTAATAGCATCCTTAGAATTACAAATTCTGCAAAATCTTAGTATCTGGCATAAGATAATGTTAATAAAGATTCTCTTCGCAATGTTTGATGACCAGTGTGTTAATGATATTACTTTAAAAGGGAACGTTATTCTTTTATCGTATACTGACATATATAAAAAACTGTTTTTTATTTCGAAAGCAATATCTAGGAAGTCCGCGCTAAAAGAGCCGTCGTTTGTATTTTTTAATGTAAGGCACTCTGGATATATATTCTCTAGTCTGAAATTGTCTGGCGTATTAAAAATAATAAGATCATCAATATAACGAAAAATCTTTAAATCCAAACTAACAGAATCCGACATATTGTATGCATGCTCATAATAAAATAAAAATAGGTTGGCTGCAGTACTGGAGTAACTAGTTCCCATACCTATTCCATTTGTTTGCAAAAAAATATCCTTTCCGACCTTAACAAAGTTATTAAATAAACAGAAATTGCAGAGATCGTAAAATAAAGTAGATCAAACATCCGACAAATCCTCCCGGACGTCATCGTACAGTTGTATTAGGACATCTTTCAAACTTGCAATTGGTATGTTCGTAAATAAGTTTTCAAAATCATAGGTGTGTATTGAGTTGATATTTTGATAACCGTTACCCAGACTCGCCACAAGTTCTATACTATTATAAATTATCCAGAAACTGCTTTTGTACTTATATTTTAACACATTTAGAATCTTTTTTAGGTATTTTTCAAACCTCAGATTAAAATTATTACCAATACTTTTTACACTGCTACATATAAAACGAAATTTTACGGGGGTTTTATGAAATTTTGGAGTACAAAACAAATAAGGAAGACTTCTTTCAGAAACAGGAATGCCACATTTTCTTGCGAATGCTCCAAATTTTTTAAATAATACGTTAATATCCTGTTTATATAATCTATATGTGTTTCCATTATATAACTCCGTTTTAATTGTATTTATAAAAAATTCCTTTCAAATAATTGCAAAATTTGATCCAGCTTTATCTATGGGACAAAAAACAAATTTATTTCTCAGTGCTTTAGCTTTCTGATAAATCGTTTTATTCCATCTATGGTATGTATGCTCATTATAATTGATATAACGTTGAAGAAAATCTTCAAAGTAAATCAAAAGCCTTATTTTCCATTCACGGAACAAAATTAAAGGTGTAACATATTTATAGCTAAGGCCCAAAATGTAGTTGTCCAGATTCCTTTTAAAAACATCGCATGCCATTTTAAAATTGATTTTTTTATTTAATCTAAATTTTGTGCCAAGAAGTAAAAAAGACCGAATAATATTATCTTCTATGATATCCAGATCGCCTGTAACTACATGTCCCAAGTTATCATCTACAAATTTTGAACCAGCATATTCAGCACATACTCAAGACACATCGACACCGCCAGCACGAACCTATCGTTTGCAAACTTTAGATAAACGATATATTCGTGCTTTGTGGTTAATGGCTGCTTTAGCGCATGGCCACGAAAGCTATTTGTTGTTTTTCTTCACCTTGTGTGTATATACATATATATATATATATACACATATATATATATATATATATATATATATATATATATATATATATATATATGTGTGTGTGTGTATATATATATATATATATGTATATATATATATAAAGATATTTAAAATTAAGATGACTAAAAGGGCAGATGTGACCATTTAATACTCCTATAACATGAAATAAGATAGACATATATAAATAAGCAAAAAATGGAATTGCAGGTGGTATAGTTGATGACTGGGGGGGGGGGGGTTGTGACCCCCCATCCCCGGTTAAACATGTTTTATGACAGGCAACACTCCCGGAGGTCGGCTATAACACCAAAACAGTAATAAACAATTATGAAGAGGAAAAATATTTTAGGTGAAATAGATAAGTTAAACCAGATTATTTTACTAATATAGTCAACTAAAACATAATTACAAGATGAATAGAATGAAAAAAATCTTAATACAAAGATACAGAAATAGAATAATACTAAGTAACTAAATAATTACTCACTAACATATACACTATACACATTAAGATACAAAATACTTAGCTCCCACCAAGCAATGAGACACGAAACTCATGCACACTCACTTTTATACCCTGAAGGAAACATGCAAATAACATGAAATTTACAACATGCATTAGCGGAGGTGAGATATGTAAATGATTAGAATTTCAGCGCAGAAGCACATCACGCGCGCCTGTGGCGCCACTTCAAAGCGCTATTTAAGGCTTGGAGATTTCGACGATTTCAAGTTCGGCAATTGTGTTTTTCTTGTGGTCTTTTCAAAAAAACGATCAATTATGCCTCGTCGAAAACAGCGATCATCTTTTGATCAAGTATCCGAGTTCGACAGAGGAAGGATAGTGGCCTACCGAGATTGTGGATTATCTTTCAGAGAAATCGGTAGTCGTGTTGGACGAAACCAAACAACTGTAATGCGGATATGTGATCGTTGGATGCAGGAGGGTACGACGGACCGGCGTGTTCGATCGCATCCACCTCAGCGCACCACTTCACGTGATGACAGGCAAATTGTGCGCATGGCAGTGACGGATCGCTCAGTCACATCACGAATCATAGCACAGCACATGCAGTCTGTAACGCATCATCCAGTGTCTGCGCGTACCATTCGACGCCGTTTACAGCAGAGTGGTCTGTCCGCAAGATGTCCATTGCTTTGTCTACCCTTGACGCAGAACCACAGACGTCTCCGCCGCCAATGGTGCGATGACAGAAGGATGTGGACGGCAGAATGGAATGAAATTGTCTTTACTGACGAGTCACGCTTCTGTCTGCAACACCACGATGGTCGCATTCGAGTCTGGAGACACCGTGAAGAGAGGATGCTGAACAGCTGCGTTATGGACCGCCACACTGGTCCTGCACCGGGTATTATGGTATGGGGCGGTATTGGATATCACTCTGGCACACCTCTAGTACGCATTGCCGGTACTTAACAGCCAGCGCTACATCTCCGAGGTGTTGGAGCCAGTTGTCCTTCCTTACCTTCAGGGCTTGCCCACAGCCATATTTCAACAGGATAATGCGCGACCACACGTGGCACGCATTGTCCAACGGTTCTTCGTCAATCTCCAGATTGAATTGCTTCCCTGACCGCCTCGGTCTCCGGATCTTTCGCCGATAGAAAACATGTGGTCCATGGTTGCTCTACGATTGACCCAGATTCCATCCCCAGCTGCCACAGCAGATCAACTTTGGCAACGTGTGGAAGCTGCTTGGTCTGCTGTACCCCAAGAAATCATCCAAAGTCTCTTTGAATCAATGCCGAGGCGTGTGGCAGCGGTGATCTCCAACAATGGCGGCTACTCTGGCTACTGATTTTGGCAGGAACCACACTTCACAGAAGTCTATAAATTTAATCATTTGATACTTGGTCAACATGTTATCTGCAAAATAAATTTTGTTGTGATATCTCTTGTCTTTCTTGGTGTTGCAATTTCGGTGGCCAGCAGTGTATTTAGGAAAGAAATGAGCTATTAAATATTAAAACTAATATTGCGAATGACAGGTTATGGTACTTCCGGGCTCACTATTCTGCGTTTAAACGGAAGAGTAATGTTATAAATCATATTTGTAGACAAAACAGTGTTCAATAATACGAATAATTAGTTAAACTTCACTTGAGTTAACCGAAAAAGATTGAAAAAGCGACAAAGTACAAAAACATATGAGCAAATATAACATTTGTGATTCGCTTTCAATCACAAATGTTAGACTTACAATATTAGTGCAAATCAGAATCACTAATATTTGAAATAAACAGATGTAATTATTACTGTTTTTTTATTAGCATAACTATCCTAATTCATTGAATTTGAATCCCGTTAACACCATCGAAATCAATGACGTGTTAATCGGGTGCAACGTGCACCCAAAATCCAAAATGTAATCATCACAAATAGAAATTAAACTAAATTGTAATAACAGTTTTCAGTTTTACTCTTCTATTTTGTTGAGAAAATAAGATTTAATTAGGAAAACAATTGAAAAAAAATAATTGCATTCGGGCAAAAATGAAAGCAATTATATAATTTATTAGTAGTAAAATTAGATTTCAATATTAAGTTAATTGTAAAAACTCAGAACAGGTTTACGTTTAGTCAAAACATTCGAAATTAAAGAGAAGCTAAGACTTTATGACCGACTAAGTCTAAATGGAAATATTGTCATAACTAAAACTTTCCTTAAATTTCATCTTAAATTATAAGAAAAATTAAGAACGGATCAATGGAGATTTTGAATGTATTGAACAATTTCATAAATGCATTTGAAAACTGTTCATAGAGACGACCATACATTATACACCGTGCCCCGATGCCTGAAGTACAAGTACATCATTTAGTTTGAATCGAGTTGCCATTATTGATTTTTATTGTGAATTTTAAGAAGCAGTGTATTATGGAAAAAAAATGCAAGTATGTCGAAACAAAATTGGTTTGATTGAAAACTGTTAAATAAGTATATGTACATAAGTTTACCCTGCAAACCAGTCAGAAAACACATAAAAACAGATAATGTCGAGTGAAAATGTCCCATTTCTATCTGATCCAAATATCTTACCCGAAAAATATTTTAAAACTTTTCCTGTAACATAAAACTGAGAAATAGAAATAGATGGATTTTATTTTTAAATTTAATTTTTTATGAGCATTTTATACTGTAATGTTCATTTAGTGTTCATATAGTGTAAATGCTCGTTTATATTACTCTTGAGAGTTTTATCTTCCCGTTGGAACAAAAAAGCCTTTTAAGTTCATACATATATATATATATATATATATATATATATATAATGATATCGGCTAACGAGCACGGTAAACTTTAACTTAAACTATGTAGAGGAGATGAAACACAAACATGTTGTATACGTAGCCAGAATGTCAGGAGATGAAGACCATTTCACGAGAGCCGTTGACACATGGGGGAGGAAAACCACACACTGGAGAGGCATTGGAAGGACGCACACAACAGATATGCGACGCATATTAATTTATTCCGGATTCTAATGTAGACAAATATTATTCAGAAAAACACAGGTATCTTGACAACTGGACACACACAATAGCAACGCGCAAGTGAGGGCGCTGTGGTAACTGCATATATAGCGCGTACTGTGGTTGTTCTGAATTAGTTGTTAGAATTGCCAGTATGGGTAAACTGCCTGATTTAGACGCCTTCGATCGCGGACAAATCGCAGGTGCGCGACGCATGGGCCATTCAATTTCCGAAATCGTCAGACAGCTAGGATTTTCAAGGTCGACAGTGTCAAGAGCATACCAAGATTTCATGGATGGTGGAAAAAAAACTAGCGATCGGGCAAACTGCAAAGGACAATTTGCCTTGACAGTGCGTGGTGAGAGACGGCTCAGGCGTATTGTACGTAGCCAGCGAAGCCAAACATTAGTTCAAATTACCACCCAGTTTAATGACGGTGCCAGTCGTACAGTCAGTAAACGGACTGTGTGTAGGATTTAATCACCTAGAAGCAATAGATGCATGCAAGGGTTGGAATAAGCAAGGAATACAGCGCATTGACCTTACACATACATTTATTAGATAGCCCAAATTTCCATTAACATGTCAGAACTATAGTATTACAATCAGTTTTATATTAATAATTTTGACGTACACTACCCAGAAGCAGAGGCAAACTATAGAGTCAAATATGATTTTTAGAATCTAACGGGGAGGCACTTACTATAACGGATGTATGCAACGATGATCGTAGCATCGGCGACCGGGACCCTGTATCATCTCCAGTGTATGAAAACGTTGGCGGTATATTGGCACTTCTCCACGGCTATATGGCAGACGAGAGCCTCCGACATCTAACTCTCAGGAACCCAATCTAAAGACCGTCTTCTTCTTCTTTTTTTTTTTTGATTCCTCTCGTCCTTAGCGAAGCTGTTGTCCGTTTACAGGGGGCCATTCTAGCACGCCCCTCACTTTCATTGGGCAGTGGGCTGTTTCTCCTTCAGTGGTTCCTATCCCTAATTGGTCCTTTATTATACCGCCTCTGTCACCTCTGTCCATAGGCTATGTAGTACCTCCCCCCACATACGTTTATTTTGTAAAACAACTTTGATTCTTCTCCTCTGACGTTTTTACTGTGGGCCATAAAATAACGACCATCCATCTTGTAAAATATAAACTTCAGATCGCTATCACTGGCCACACCGACAGCTATTCTTCTATTTTTTTATTGTTTTACAATCCTGTATTTGCCCCTGCCTCTGCATCCTTTATGATACATTCTTTATTGTCCACACACCGTGGGGAATTACACTATTTTCACTTCTACACTGTGCAACGCTCGCTTCACCGTATGGGTTTCAGGAGCCGTCGACCTACGAGAGTACCATTGCTCTATACTCGCCATCGGGCTGCACGTCTTGCCTGGGCAAGAGGGCACAGAGACTGGAGTGTAGAGGACTGGAAACGAGTAGCATGGAGTGATGAGTCTCGATTCCAACTACTTAACGCCGACGGGAGGCTGAGAATATGGCGTCAGGCTCATGAAGCCATGGATCCTGCATGCCTGGCTGGAACTGTACAAGGGCATGGTGGCTCAATCATGGTCTGGGGTGTTTTTTCGTGGCACAGTTTGGGATCTTTGGTGCGTGTACCAACCTCCCTCAGTGCAATTCGGTACGTAGAGTTGCTGGGTGATCACCTCCATCCGTTTATGCTGTTCTGTTATCCGCACGGTAATGGAGTTTTCCAGCAAGACAACTGTACCTCTCACAAGTCTCGGTTGGCTACTGGCTGGTTGGATGAGCATTCCTCTGACTTCGTTGTCATGAATTGGCCACCTAGAAGCCCAGACTTAAATCCTATTGAGCATCTTTGGGATGTTTTGAAACAAGGCGTGAAAGGCCATCATCAAGCACCAAAGAACCTTACTGAATTATGGACAGCATTAGCCAATATTTGGCAAGCCATTCCCGTGGAACGTTTCCAGAAACTTGTTGAATCTATGCCTCGTCGTGTGGCAGCCGTTATCAAGGCCAGAGGAGGCCCAACTCGTTACTAGGTAGGTATCCCTAATTCAGTGGCACTTCAGTATATATATATATATATATATATATATATATATATATATATATATATATATATATATATATATATATATATATATATATATTTATATATACACTCTAAGACAAAAAAAACGACGCACCAAGGCATTATCCGAATGGGATAAAAATCGGTAGATGTGATGTACATGTACAGAAAAACAAGTGATTAGAACTTGAGAAAAATTGGATGATTTATTCAAGAAAAAGGGCTTTACAAAGTGAAAATGTCAATAACGCGTTGGTGCACCTCTGGTCCTTTTGCAAGCTGTTATTCGTCTTGGCATTGATTGATAGAGGTGGCGGATGTCCTCCTGCGGGATATCATACCAAATTCTGTCCAATTGGAGAGTTAGATCCTCAAAATCCCGAGCTTGTTGGAGGGCCCACAATTCAAACATAAAAATAAAACGCCATACGATAATTTTAATTATGAATTTATCCGAAAAAATTTCAGTGTACGATGATGTTTGAGAGATAAAGTTTTTGAGACTTTTTGATTACTGGTTTCTTAAAAATTAAGTTTTACTATGTTTTCAAAATATTTCATGTAGTTTTGTTAAGAATATATTATAGATCTTATTATTAAATACCCATTCTGAAATATTCATTTTAATCAATGTATAGACCCCTATTTCATTGAAAATCGTAAGTGTACGAAAACTTTTGGGAGCCACTGTATATATAGATTACATGTCGGCATCGTCTTTCTTTTAAAAGTAACCATGGGTTTTAATTTTGTATCGTCCGCTAAGCAAGAAAGCACTACGTTGAAGTGAGATTTTTCGTGACATGTTGTTTTTATGGGAACCGTTTTTGTTCCTTTAACATCAATTGTTTTATTTCCTGTCATATCAAATATTACTGGAGTTTCATCCATACACTACTAATATGGATGCAAATCTTTTTTTTTTGTTTTTGAGGGTAGGGGGGGGGCATTCGTAGTTCAATAACATACTTCTGGGAACATATCAATATGTTGTCCGAGTCTTTCGGAAGCATTTTGGGAATTTTTTTTTTCTCGTAGAACTAAACTATTCCGTGCCATAAATCAACTGCACCAACTCAAAGTTGCTATAAAGATTTCCCTTTCATTTGCATTCTTTTTTTTCCCCACATTAAGGCAAACAAACGTATGCTGTTTCTTGTTACAATTAACGCATTCTGGCGATTTTCTAGTACCCAGTTCACAAAACTTTCTTCTAGGAAAGGCCATTTCGTTTTGCCTTTACACAAAGAACATTTATTCGTTGGCATATTAGGTTTTGTGATTTCATTTTTCCTCCACTCACGTATGGAGCATTCACCAACGCCAAACTATCTTGCTGAATCACGATTTTCCCTTTTCATATTGAATAAATTTGCATTTGAAACCAGCATGGTGCTTATTTCATTTGGCAGGACCCGATGCGATTTACTAAAGCCATCGATATTTCCCTTCAAAATGGTGGATTCAAAT
>OU015490.1:41396958-41401958 GCA_907164885.2 Dolomedes plantarius
TTTAAGCTGTTTTTGTAACTTTTTTTTAAGTTTGCATTTAAAATAAGAATTTGAGGGTTATAAAATTTATATCGCGAGAAAGATCATAAAAATTCCTTTAAAATGAAATCTTTTTCGAACCTTTACCTCGATTTTCTGATATTTGGTGAATTTTTAAAGATTAATTTTTAGAATTTAATTTATTAAATGCCGATCACGTGATTTCTTTTTCTGGTACTTTAAATAAATTTATCGTCACGTGATAACAGGTAAATAGACAAAAAAAATATTTTTTTTTCTTGCTAATGCGGCAGACGATTGGACATTATCCAAAAAAATATTAAAATTCAATAAATATATTATGTTCCTCAAACTGTATACGGTGGTTTTATAAATATATTTTTTTGGTTATTTTTACATCAATTGTATACATTGATCGTCGTATTTATTATAAATAAATATATATATATATATATATATATATTATATACTATTGTTTTGTTTATTAGCTATTTATTTATTCTATAATGCTTATTCAACATTATCTTTTTGATTTGTTTATTGGTTGATACTTTATATTTTACTCATTAATTTCTACATATTAAATTATAGTTTTGTTTATGAGTTTAAACATTTAATCTATATTAATTTTTCCACTTTATCTTCTATTGATACATTTTTATTTATTATTTTACACATGTATATCAACATATTATTTTATTGAATTGATAATATTATTTGTGAACTGTATATAGGTATAATCATTAATTATTTTACGCAAGTTAAACAAATTAATTTTCTAAGAATAGTTAATCACTTTATTGGTGTTTAAAATTATTTTACTCAAGATATTCTACTATTGTTTAGTTTTATGTGATACATAAATTGTTCTATATATTTTCTCTTAAGCTTTTTACTAAGCTACTATGTTGGTTCAATTGAACTTATACTTTCTAATAATATCATGAGTTATAGTAAAACATATTTAGCGACTGGCAAATTGGCATATCATACTAATGATGTCAATGCTCGGTACATTGATACTTATTGGGGTATCAATGGATCGTCAAACAATTACCAATTATCTTCATCCTCTTTCTCTGTGCCCTCTCCAAGTTATCAAGTCAGGCAAAAGACGTTGGTTTTTGATAAATGCACTAATAAGCTATGTAAAACTTGTCCCCTAGCACATAATTCACAAATTCAAGTAAATTAAAAAAACAAAATTTCTGCAAAACTTATAATTGCATATACAAAATCACTTGTAGTTGTTGTCATATGGAATATATAGGACAAACTTCTAATCCACTACATATTAGAATAAATTTACACCGTTCTAATATAAAAAATATAATACACTAAATAGTCAACCACTAAACATTGAATTTGATCACTTCAAAAAACATAATTTTGAAAATATTGTTATCTCCATTCTTGATATAATTAAATCACCCTCTGAAAGGTTATATTATGAAATATTTATATGCAAAAACATAAAACTCTCTTTCCATATGGCCTTAATCAAATTTATAAACAGAAAACTATAGTTAAATTTAATTTTACTGATGTGTCAGCTCAACCTATTTACCCTAATCTAATCGAAGATACTCAGTCCTCAAAAAGAACTAAAAGAGGTAAAAGTTATAATAAAAGTAAGACTTTTGATTGTAGCTTATATAAAAATGCCTTAATAAGTTTTCAAGAAAGGTTTATTATTGATTATCAATATAAAAAATTAAAAGCTTGGATTTTTTCTATCGTTAAAAAACATATCATTAAGCTTTATCAACTATTTTTGAGTACGAAAATAAAGAATTATCATTATCAGCATCTGGTATATGATTTAATATTAACACGGGCAAATCATTTAAAAATAAACCTATATAAAAAACAAAATTCAGCTAATAACACTTATTGTGTACTAAATTTTACTAACCATAAACTAAATAATATAAACTTCAATAGTATATTTGATAAACTTCATGATATGTTTCCTATAAAAGACATAAAAATAAAACGTGCCTTTAAATATACTCTGCCTATGGGTAGACGTATATTTAACTATAATCAGGTATCCAAAAATTTTTCTCAGTCAATAAATTTAAAATGTGTTTGTCATCTGCCCATTTACAATAGTTATTTAGATACGACACATGGTCATGTAATAACAGGCAATTTGGATATTGTGGAAGATGTAGCACTGCGAGAGTTGATGAATTTGGGAACTAAGTTTAGATTACCTAGTACTAATAATAATAAGAAAATAATAAGTTTCTTAAATGCTGATTTAGATAAATTTATTTACAAAATAGCAATTAATTACTCTATACCTACAGAAGCCTTCAACGCATGGAAAATTAATTTACTAAAACTAGTACATGCTAAACTACCCAATAATAGTAATAACATTATTAATTCATATAAACACTTTAAAGCTGCTATTACAAAATTACAAGATGACTTTATAGTCACTTATGTAGATAAAGCAGCCAACAACTATGCCATAATTTGTAAAAAATATTTTGCCATATGTTTAAAAAAACAGCTAGAAAATAGTGATCTTTTTCAGCCATTAAAAGAAACTACTAGTATTATTATTAAGAAAATAATAGCTAAATATAAACTACTAGGTATTTCATCTAACAATTATCTTTTTCCTTATATTACTTTAGTTACTAACTTTCATAAAACACCTATTGCTTTTAGAGCAGTAACCTGTGGTCACATCACTTATGCTACTAAAGCAAGTAAATTATTATTAAAGTACCTTAAATTAATCTATAAAAATATAACATCTGGTGTTTGTGGTATAATTGATAATAGCTATAGTCTAATTAGGAAACTACAAACATTAGATAACTGTAAATATGTAGTAACTTATGATTTTAAAGATCTATTTAATAATATCGATATAATTGATTTAAATAGAATAATCATAATGTTAGTACAAAAAAATATTCAATACTTAAACCACGAAATTAAACTAACTCGTTTCAATAGGCTCCTAGAATTAGTAACTAAACATAATTACATAGTTCATAATAATAGTATATACTTACAGTCCAAAGGTGTACCAAGGTGGTAATGCTTCAAGTATGCTAGCTAATTTATACTTATATTATTTTGAAATTAATAATATAGAAAATAGCAATTACAATATATTTAGATATATAGATGATATAATAGTAATTAATAAAAGTAATAACCCTATAGACTTAAATTTTTACCCTCCTAATCTGGAACTAATTAAAAGTAGCCATGATAATATTAATGTAAACTTTTTAGATATTAATATTAAATTAAATACTCACAGTAAATTTACTTTTGACTTATACGACAAAAGATCTGACTATAATTTTAATATTGTTAAATTTCAAAATTATCTAACCTGTTTACATAAATCTGTTTTTAATAACATTATTGTAAATCAGTTAGTTCGTATAAATAGGCTATGTTCTAAAGACAATAGGATTAAGCATATTATAGACTTGAAAGCTGTGCTAACTCGGAATAATTACCCAGTAAGTCTATCCAAAAACATAATTGGTTGTTTTTGTTTTAATGAATAGTTTGTTCTGTTGCATTAATATGATAAACATAACAATAGGTTAAAATAGAAAAAATAACTACTAAAATAAAAATAAAAATCATAAGTAAAAATAAAAATAATAAAAAATTAACTCTAGTAGTAATAATAATAAAAACTAAATAATTAAGGGAATAATAGTCCTAAAATACGGTAACCTAAGTAAGTTGTAACTGTGAATCCACTACCTCAATGGTTGCAAGTTTTGTGACGTCAGTCATCTTGCGGTTACAAGTTCTTAACTTCCACTCTGACTAGCGCCAGGCTTGGTGTTCTTTGGTTAAGTACTTTTATTCAAACTTAATTCAATTATTAATCAATTCTTCTGTTAATAATGGATTGTACGGAGTCTGAGTGTGTTTATTTTATAGATCATACTCATCGGAAACAATCCATTGGATTTTAGACAGTATTGACACCGCTGATGAAGAAATGCTGTCAAAAACCTAATTCATACTTTTCTTTTCATGTTGATTGTTCCTGGCTTCAAGTAGCTTTAGAGCTATTACTGGTTTTCTCTTTCATCTTATTCTTATTTATATATATATATATATATTTATTTATTTATATTTTTGGCATTAATTGCATACATTGATCGTTGTATTTAATTTTAATGTACTCCGTAGCGAAGTGCGGGTTTTCAGCTAGTAGTCTATATATATAAAACAGTTCCGTAACTGACTCACTGACTGATATACAACGCACAGACCAAACCGCTGGACCTAAAGGGCTGAAATTTTGCATGGCGATTCTTCTTATGGTGTAGGGGTGCACTAAGAAAGATTTCTGAAAAAAATTCTTTTTAGATTTTTTTAAATTAAATTTTAAGCTGTTTTTGTAACTTTTTTAAGTTTGCATTTAAAATAAGAATTTGAGGGTTATAAAATTTATATCACGAGAAAGATCATAAAAATTCCTTTAAAATGAAATCTTTTTCGAACCTTTACCTTGATTTTCTGATATTTGGTGAATTTTTAAAGATTAATTTTTAGAATTTAATTTATTAAATGCCGATCACGTGATTTCTTTTTCTGTACTTTAAATAAATTTATCGTCACGTGCATAACAACTAAATAGACAAAAAAAAATTTTCTCTCTAATGCAGCAGACGATTAGATATTATCAAAGAAAAAATCAATATCCCTTACGATTTTTTATAAAATATATTTTTTACATCAATTGTATACATTGATCGTCGCATTTATTATCTATATATATAAAACAGTTCCGTAACTGACTCACTGACATACAACGCACAGACCAAACCGCTGGACCTAAAGGGCTGAAATTTTGCATGGCGATTCTTCTTATGGTGTAGGGGTGCACTAAGAAAGATTTTTGAAAAATTCTACTTGGATTTTTTTAAATTAAATTTTTAAGCTGTTTTTGTAACTTTTTTAAAGTTTGCATTTAAAATAATAATTTGGGGGTTATA
>OU015490.1:41406958-41418633 GCA_907164885.2 Dolomedes plantarius
GCCCACAGCCATATTTCAACAGGATAATGCGCGACCACACGTGGCACGCATTGTCCAACGTTTCTTCGTCAATCTCCAGATTGAATTGCTTCCCTGACCGCCTCGGTCTCCGGATCTTTCGCCGATAGAAAACATGTGGTCCATGGTTGCTCTACGATTGACCCAGATTCCATCCCCAGCTGCCACAGCAGATCAACTTTGGCAACGTGTGGAAGCTGCTTGGTCTGCTGTACCCCAAGAAATCATCCAAAGTCTCTTTGAATCAATGCCGAGGCGTGTGACAGCGGTGATCTCCTAACAATGGCGGCTACTCTGGCTACTGATTTGGCAGGAACCACACTTCACAGAAGTCTATAAATTTAATCATTTGATACTTGGTCAACATGTTATCTGCAAAATAAATTTTGTTGTGATATCTCTTGTCTTTCTTGGTGTTGCAATTTCGGTGGCCAGCAGTGTATTTAGGAAAGAAATGAGCTATTAAATATTAAAACTAATATTGCGAATGACAGGTTATGGTACTTCCGGGCTCACTATTCTGCGTTTAAACGGAAGAGTAATGTTATAAATCATATTTGTAGACAAAACAGTGTTCAATAATACGAATAATTAGTTAAACTTCACTTGAGTTAACCGAAAAAGATTGAAAAAGCGACAAAGTACAAAAACATATGAGCAAATATAACATTTGTGATTCGCTTTCAATCACAAATGTTATACTTACAATATTAGTGCAAATCAGAATCACTAATATTGCAAATGAACAGATGTAATTATTATTGTGTTTTTATTAGCATAACTATCCTAATTCATTGAATTTGAATCCCGTTAACACCACCGAAATCAATGACGTGTTAATCGGGTGCAACGTGCACCCAAAATCCAAAATGTAATCATAACAAATAGAAATTAAACTAAATTGTAATAACAGTTTTCAGTTTTACTCTTCTATATTGTTGAGAAAATAAGATTTAATTAGGAAAACAATTGAAAAAAATAATTGCATTCGGGCAAAAATGAAAGCAATTATATAATTTATTAGTAGTAAAATTAGATTTCAATATTAAGTTAATTGTAAAAACTCAGAACAGGTTTACGTTTAGTCAAAACATTCGAAATTAAAGAGAAGCTAAGACTTTATGACCGACTAAGTCTAAATGGAAATATTGTCATAACTAAAACTTTCCTTAAATTTCATCTTAAATTATAAGAAAAATTAAGAACGGATCAATGGAGATTTTGAATGTATTGAACAATTTCATAAATGCATTTGAAAACTGTTCATAGAGACGACCATACATTATACACCGTGCCCCGATGCCTGAAGTACAAGTACATCATTTAGTTTGAATCGAGTTGCCATTATTGATTTTTATTGTGAATTTTAAGAAGCAGTGTATTATGGAAAAAAAATGCAAGTATGTCGAAACAAAATTGGTTTGATTGAAAACTGTTAAATAAGTATATGTACATAAGTTTACCCTGCAAACCAGTCAGAAAACACATAAAAACAGATAATGTCGAGTGAGAATGTCCCATTTCTATCTGATCCAAATATCTTACCCCAAAAATATTTTAAAACTTTTTCTGTAACATAAAACTGAGAAATAGAAAATGATGGATTTATTTTTAAATTTAATTTTTTATGAGCATTTTATACTGTAATGTTCATTTAGTGTTCATATAGTGTAAATGCTCGTTTATATTACTCTTGAGAGTTTTATCTTCCCGTTGGAACAAAAAAGCCTTTTAAGTTCATACATATATATATATATATATATATATATATGTAACGTACTGGACAACCCAAGGAAAGAGTGGGTGTCCAGCACATCACAGGCAATGAATAGTAGTCGTGGCTCGAATAAACGACGCGGCAAGTTACGGCATTAAATTTTATTAGACGGCGAATACGTCTTTCCAAGTCAGTTACATTATCAAAAAAGCGTTACATGTACCGTTCAGGCGGTTTATATAAACATTGTCATGTGATCATCATCGCGATTAGGGATTTGCTGTTGTCGATAAGTCACATGTGGTTTTATATAATCTGCGCAAAGCTTATCTAAAATATTGGGGACGCCGCGCCTATTTGAAAAAGGAAGCCATTTAATATTTTCTCTCGAGGTTATTAGAGTTTAGAATCAAAAGCGAAATTTAGCTCGTACGCCCAAGGGAATTTAGAATAATGTTAGATTTTAAAATGGTATGGGGTTTTTAATGTTATAGAATATCCCCCCGTCCGAGAAGAGGCTGACCAACAATGCCTGCATTGGAGGACAGACTGACCCGACCATGTGAGAAGAATGGGCATTAAAAAGTTTGGAATAAGTTAACATTTCAAATTCAATTAAAGTTAAATTGCAAAAGTTTTCTTTTTTTTAAAGATCACGTGATGAGCTGACATAGCACATTTCAAATTTGAATACATAAAAATACACTAATGATTTACTAATTTATGAACACAATAAAAAAAAATTATAGAAATTAATGATCAATTATAGAAAATTGTAAATTATGTAAATTCTCCTGTATTGTTGCTTTGAAAAAAAAATTAAACTAAAAATAAATTTATCATCAACTGAACATTGCTGTGCAGGGCGGGCCTCCCCCACACAACAGAATCTCAGCAGAAAAAAAAATTTTCAATAAATTAACCAAAAAAAACTAAGTTCTCAAATTTTCACTTACATCAATTTTAATTTTGAGGCGGACTCACACAAATATATAGAATATAACAATGAAACTATCAAAATCAACAAACAAACATGTTAAGTAATGAATGAACAGACAATAATTTGAAGTTATTGTACTTTCCTCCTCAACTCTCACAACATTGGGGTGAGTCCAAAAAAGTTTGTAAGGTACACATGGTAGCTTATAGTTCACGTTCCTTGTAATGTTATCTACAGTATGTTGCTTGAGAAAAGTACAAAAAAAAAATCACAGTGCGGTATGTTCTGTGTCCTATCATCTCGCAAGTGCAGAATACACAAAAAAGATCACAATGTATTGGCTTAAATAGAAAAAAAAAATAGTCCTTTGTATTTGGGTACAAAAAAAATCACAGTCTTTTTAGTGCTGTGTCATTCCTACTTCACAAACGTAGAATGCATAAATATCACCTTATCTCGACTTGTTTACATATAAAGAAAGTTAGTTCTTTAGTTACATAATAAAAATCACAGTTTATAATAAAAATCACACTTTCAAGAAAAATCACAAGATTTAATAAAATCACACTTCAAATATATCAATTGTACATAAAAATTACAAAACATATCACTCATTATCTAGTTTTCGTATCTTTATTTATCTCATTTTTTTCTTAATATCCATTATCTCCTTTATTTCAATATTACTTATTATCAACAAAAATCTCTTTTTAATATCTTTTATATTTCTTATTATTCTCATTTCATCATTTCTTATATTCATTTTATTTCGACTAATATTTATTCATTCCAAAATTCTATTCAATATTCTTTAATTATACTTATTCATATTTATTCTAACTTTATTTATTCTCAATACTTTTCATTTTATTTTCAAATTATTTATCTACTATTCATTTTTGTACATTTATTATAAGTTTATGTGGATCCATTTCCTTGTTTTGAAGGTACCTTGTTGTATGTGTTCCCCAACTCTTAGTTTCAAATTTTTTAATTCTACCTCTAAGCAGTGAGGGTTGTGTTTATGTTTGTGTAACAAGTGGGTTTTCTTTCTCCATATTGTTCTCTGACTAATAAGGAGGAAGAGTCTTTTAGCCTTACAGTGGACTAACCGTGAAATCTCCGACAGAATATGACTGCGTTGGAAAACAGCATCTTGCATAGTACACAGATGGAGAAAAAGGAAAAGGTGCAGTTGTCATACCTGTGGGAGTATAATATATAGAAATGGGAGGACAAAAGGAGTGGCCATCCCAGCCCTGTTTTAGTCATTACTCAAGCATATGATCTTCAGCACTTTAAGTGACTGAGTTGAGGAATTAAAAACAAATAGCAAAAAAAATTAAAAAAGATCTTAAACAGTTGGGACGACATCCAACGCGCTTGTAGAGTTGGGTGATAGGAAAGTGTTTTTCAAGAAATAGGAAATTTACTGAAAGGTTAAAGAAGTAGAGTTGTCATAGTCGGTGTTTAAATTGAGATCCAAAAAATTCACATATAATAGTATTCTTAAGAAGAAAGTTTAAGTTAGACAGTTTTTTTTTTTTATATATCTTTAGTAGGACAACACATAATTAATTATATCAATTAAAAAAAATATAATGATGTTAAGCATCACATAGAAAAGAAAGAAAAATGGATCTAATGTTTGTCATTATTCGTGGTGTAGTTTTAAGCTCTCTGGTGCATTATAATATCTCAATCTGCAAGCATGGACAATTTCAGAATCTCGTTTAGTGTGAAAGTTTGGTCTATCAATTTTATATTCAATAGAATTCAAAATACACAACATATGAAAGTATTAAACACACACTAATAAAATACTCCTAATACCAATAATAACAATAATAATACCTTAATATTCTCTATCAATTGCCATAATTTAATGTTAATGTTCAAATTTCAAACTATTATTCTATCAATTGACACAAATAATCAAAATAATAATCACAAATAATAATCTTTTACCAATAGACATCTCAGGTTTTAATAAGTTAATCATGAAATCGATAAACCAAAATTAATTTTTCTTTTCTTATATCACATTTTGGTATGAATCCTCGCTGTAAAGTTCCCAAATATTCATCATTTGTATTTAATATCTTAAAACATATTTTTCATTATAATATTATCTTTCCTATTTATTTATTTTTCTTCATTATTTCTATTTCGAGAATTTTCTGGGGCGGATGAACCAAATATAACATACAATGGTTTTTTAATTCTCCAATTGTGGTTTTTTGGCACCCTAAGTCATGTTATAAAGACGTTCCGTTTATATGAAATCCATAGAACGCCTTTTGATTGTCGACTCAAACCACCGGAAATCTCCTTTACTTCAATTCGTAGAACAATTTACGAGGTCTCAACATCAAATGTAATATGTCAAAGTACTTAAATTATAAAATTTCTTGATGTCTGAAATTTATTATGTTATCCTGCAGATATTTTCCAAAATCAAAACCACAGACATCATATGTTTAAATTTAGAGTCGCAAAAAATTCTAAGTTAAATGAATCAAAACAAGTTTGGCTCTTTCCATGATCGTGTTTACAAAACTAATGCTGAGCATTCAAATTTATTGCGGAGGCGACCTTCGAAATGTACAACGCGCTCGAAAACGGAAATGATTTACGTTATTATTTTTTCTTTTTCTCCGCGACGATTCAGAACTGCGTGCAAAATTACATACTCATAACATTACTTAACTCATTTAATATTTCAGTTTAACGTATTCAAGGATCATTAATTATCTTAAAACACTAAAATATTCATTATCAGAAAAAGAACATGGAAATATTATAAAATTACACTAAAAACACACACTTATAATAAATTTATCACATATAAGTCTCAAAAATTTCTTTAATTCAAATATCTTATAATAGGAAAAAATATACTCTTAAAATTCTATCAAAATGCAAATCAACATGAAACATTTTAAAATCAAAAACAAAATACACGTTTTAACCAATGATTCCTACTTTCGTTTTACTTTTTATCGATTTATTTTTTATCATCAGTACTTAATTAAATCAATAATTTGAAAATACTTTCACCGAACACATTTATAATAATTTTTATCAATATCTATTAATATTAAAATTTTCACCTTAACAATAATTCGTAAATTTTAGCTTACCAATTGAAGTGGTTATTCACACTCTTTACCATTATCCTTATTAATTTTCACCATTAGTATTCCAAATTAATTATACACATTTTTCATATATTTAACATCTGCAGCTCGGTCTGAATTTATCTTGGTGAAGTTCTAGCTTAGCTAGTCCCAAGGTGACAGTTTTTATTTCGAAATAGTCCTAGAACTCAGTATCCCAATTGGAGATGACACTAGATGACAGTCTCTCATAAAAGTGAATTTCCAGTCAATTAAATTCAAAACTTCGCACGTTGTATTCAACAGACTATTCCACTGCACACAGCATGTTTTCGCAGAATTTCTCGGGATATTTTTATCCCCAGGTCAACGATTAGTGAAAATCGACGTTTCACATAATCTGAAAATATTTTTTCACGAAATCTCTGCCACGAAACTTCGGAAGTTCACACATGATTCGACGACTGAAAAATATTCAAAACTAACACTGGTGGTCACTCGAAGTAAGCGACATCATCTTGACTTAATGTAATCCGGAAATGAAACTCCTTTTTGACACAAAATTTAAATTTCAGATTCAATCAAAGTTCACTTCGTGGGAATCCACGGGATTTGTACGCGACACACTCAGCCCAATATTGTATTCCAGTAAAGTTATCAATGTCACATGGTAAGATAGGGGAGTTTTTTCTCCGTTGAAAAGGATTGATGGCGGCTCAACTCACTGTCTGTATCCGAGGGGAGGTCCACACTGCCGACTTTTGTAATAGCACGGGCGCGGGCCGACGAAGGAAGGCCCGAGTGGTATTTCTTTTTAGGTAAAGATGGATGACTTGTCGCCCGGCCGTGCATCACATGTTTAATTTCCTTTGCCGCTTTTCATCTCACCCTCGGACACATAAAACACCACAACGTTAATTTAATTACATCTTTATTAAGTTTTCCAAGTCGTCCGCCCGGGATTATATGACAGACCGATTCTTACAGAGTGTGTCTAATTTTAGACACCAGATAGTTTTATAAAGTCATTCCATCACGTGACACAGAGGTGTGACTTACATTTTGATTGGATAAAAGTTATTTGTTGATGCTCTGATCTGATCTAATTCGGTAGCCACGCCGCGTCGAGCTTAATTTCGGTAAAAAAGTCAGCCATCTTTAATAATATTGCCTGGGGTTACAAAGGCTATTACTATGGGATTTCTATATAAGTTTTACTGGGATGACAATGCTAAAATTTAGAATATCTCTTGGATTTTAACACGAATGCCCAAGGGAAATTACCTATTTCAAGGAATTAAAAAAGGGTTTGTAATTTGGAATAGTAAAGTGAGGAATTAATAGTTTTTAAATGTTAAGATTGTTGAATTAAGAAATTACTAGTTTTTAATATTATATATATATATATATATATATATATATATATATATAATGATATCGGCTAACGAGGACTGTATACTTTAACTTAGACTATGTAGAGGAGATGAAACACAAACATGTTGTAGACGTAGCCAGAGTGTCAGGAGATGAAGACCATTTCACGAGAGCCGTTGACACATCGGAGAGGAAAACCACACACTGGAGAGGCATTGGAAGGACGCACACAACAGATATGCGACGAATATTAATTTATTCCGGATTCTAATGAAGACAAATATTATTCAGAAAAACACAGGTATCTTGACAACTGGACACACCGGTCCCTGCCGGGGAGCATTCAGAACGCAGATTTTACATCATATCGGACAACAGCGGAGCAGCGCGTAAACAGGACAAGACATCGACAAACAGTAAAAAGTACGCCGTAAACTTTTACAGAAGGTTATAAAGTGTAGGGGTACTGACCGCGGGGAAATAATTTTATTGGCTAGAATTGAGCATCTGACTTGATTACTTAAGGACGGCATGATGTTCCTTAAAGCGCCCCGAGGCGAAAACATCACGTGGTGCTGAATCATGTTTACAAATATCTTTAACGCGCGTGTACTAAGGGGTAATATGGATGGTTAGTTCGTTAATTCCTAGGTCGCAATTTGAAGAAAGAGACAGTACTTTATTGAGAAGAAACAAGGATAATTTAGAATACGCGTTAAGTAAAAAAGGTGGGGCGGAACAGTTTATAAGGATGGGGCGTTATTATTACATATATACACTGAAGTGCCACTGAATTAGGGATAGCAAAGCCTATGCAAATTGTGTAGCGCTGCGCATCATGTATGCGCAAGTGAGGGCGCTGTGGTAACTGTGGTTGTTCTGAATTAGTTGTTAGAATTGCCAGTATGGGTAAACTGCCTGATTTAGACGCCTTCGATCGCGGACAAAACGTAGGTGCGCGACGCATGGGCCATTCAATTTCCGAAATCGTCAGACAGCTAGGATTTTCAAGGTCGACAGTGTCAAGAGCATACCAAGATTTCATGGATGGTGGAAAAAAAACTAGCGATCGGGCAAACTGCAAAGGACAATTTGCCTTGACAGTGCGTGGTGAGAGACGGCTCAGGCGTATTGTACGTAGCCAGCGAAGCCAAACATTAGTTCAAATTACCACCCAGTTTAATGACGGTGCCAGTCGTACAGTCAGTAAACGGACTGTGTGTAGGATTTAATCACCTGGAAGCAATAGATGCATGCAAGGGTTGGAATAAGCAAGGAATACAGCGCATTGACCTTACACATACATTTATTAGATAACCCAAATTTCCATTAACATGTCAGAACTATAGTATTACAATCCGTTTTATATTAATAATTTTGACGTACACTACCCAGAAGCAGAGGCAAACTATAGAGTCAAATATGATTTTTAGAATCTAACGGGGAGGCACTTACTATAACGGATGTATGCAACGATGATCGTAGCATCGGCGACCGGGACCCTGTATCATCTGCAGTGTATGAAAACGTTGGCGGTATATTGGCACTTCTCCACGGCTATATGGCAGACGAGAGCCTCCGACATCTAACTCTCAGGAACCCAATCTAAAGACCGTCTTCTTCTTCTTCTTTTTTTTTTTGATTCCTCTCGTCCTAAGCGAAGCTGTTGTCCGTTTACAGGGGGCCATTCTAGCACGCCCCTCACTTTGATTAGGCAGTGGGCTGTTTCTCCTTTAGTGGTTCCTATCCCTAATTGGTCCTTATTATACCGCCTCTGTCGCCTCTGTCCATAGGCTATGTAGTACCTCCCCCACATACGTTTATTTTGTAAAACAACTTTGATTCAACTCCTCTGACGTTTTTACTGTGGGCCATAAAATAACGACCATCCATCTTGTAAAATATAAACTTCAGATCGCTATCACTGGCCACACCGACAGCTATTCTTCTATTTTTTTTTTATTGTTTTACAATCCTGTATTTGCCCCTGCCTCTGCATCCTTTATGATACATTCTTTATTGTCCACACACCGTGGGGAATTACACTATTTTCACTTCTACACTGTGCAACGCTCGCTTCACCGTATGGGTTTAAGGAGCCGTCGACCTACGAGAGTACCATTGCTCTATACTCGCCATCGGGCTGCACGTCTTGCCTAGGCAGGAGGGCACAGAGACTGGAGTGTAGAGGACTGGAAACGAGTAGCATGGAGTGATGAGTCTCGATTCCAACTACTTAACGCCGACGGGAGGCTGAGAATATGGCGTCAGGCTCATGAAGCCATGGATCCTGCATGCCTGGCTGGAACTGTACAAGGGCATGGTGGCTCAATCATGGTCTGGGGTGTTTTTTTCGTGGCACAGTTTGGGATCTTTGGTGCGTGTACCAACCTCCCTCAATGCAATTCGGTACGTAGAGTTGCTGGGTGATCACCTCCATCCGTTTATGCTGTTCTGTTATCCGCACGGTAATGGAGTTTCCCAGCAAGATAACTATACCTCTCACAAGTCCCGTTTGGCTACTGGCTGGTTGGATGAGCATTCCTCTGACTTCGTTGTCATGAATTGGCCACCTAGAAGCCCACAATTAAATCCTATTGAGCATCTTTGGGATGTTTTGAAACAAGGCGTGAAAGGCCATCATACAGCACCAAAGAACCTTACTGAATTATGGACAGCATTAGCCAATATTTGGCAAGCCATTCCCGTGGAACGTTTCCAGAAACTTGTTGAATCTACGCCTCGTCGTGTGGCAGCCGTTATCAAGGCCAGAGGAGGCCCAACTCGTTACTAGGTAGGTATCCCTAATTCAGTGGCACTTCAGTATATATATATATATATATTTATATATACACTCTAAGACAAAAAAAACGACGCACCAACGCATTATCCGAATGGGATAAAAATCGGTAGATGTGATGTACATGTACAGAAAAACAAGTGATTACAACTTGAGAAAAATAGGATGATTTATTCAAGAAAAAGGGCTTTACAAAATGAAAATGTCAATAACGCGTTGGTCCACCTCTGGTCCTTTTGCAAGCTGTTATTCGTCTTGGCATTGATTGATAGAGGTGGCGGATGTCCTCCTGCGGGATATCATGCCAAATTCTGTCCAATTGGCGCGTTAGATCGTCAAAATCCCGAGCTTGTTGGAGGGCCCACAATTCAAACATAAAAATAAAGCGCCATACGATAATTTTAATTATGAATTTATCCGAAAAAATTTCAGTGTACGATAACTTTTGTGAGATAAAGTTTTTGTTACTTTTTGATTACTGGTTTCTTAAAAATTCAGTTTTACTATGTTTTCAGAATATTTCATGTAGTTTTGTTAAGAATATATTATAGATCTTATTATTAAATACCCATTCTGAAATATTCATTTTAATCAATGTATAGACCCCTATTTCATTGAAATCGTAAGTGTACGAAAACTTTGGGAGCCACTGTATATATAGAGTACATGTCGGCATCGTCTTTCTTTAAAAGTAACCATGGGTTTTAATTTTGTATCGTCCGCTAAGCAAGAAAGCACTACGTTGAAGTGAGATTTTTCGTGACATGTTGTTTTTATGGGAACCGTTTTTGCTCCTTTAACATCAATTGTTTTATTTCCTGTCATAACAAATAATACTGGAGTTTCATCCATACACTACTAATATGGATGCAAATCTTTTTTTTTTTTTTGAGGGTAGGGGGGGGGCATTCGTAGTTCAATAACATACTTCTGGGAACATATCAATATGTTGTCCGAGTCTTTCGGAAGCATTTTGGGAATTTTTTTTTTTCTCGTAGAACTAAACTATTCCGTGCCATAAATCAACTGCACCAACTCAAAGTTGCTATAAAGATTTCCCCTTCATTTGCATTCTTTTTTTCCCCATTTTAAGGCAAACAAACGTATGCTGTGTCTTGTTACAATTAACGCATTCTGGCGATTTTCTAGGACCCAGTTCACAAAACTTTCTTCTAGGAAAGGCCATTTCGTTTTGCCTTTACACAAAGAACATTTATTCGTTGGCATATTAGGTTTTGTGATTTCATGTTTCCTCCACTCACGTATGGAGCATTCACCAACGCCAAACTATCTTGCTGAATCACGATTTCCCTTTTCATATTGAATAAATTTGCATTTGAAACCAGCATGGTGCTTATTTCATTTGGCAGGACCCGATGCGATTTACTAAAGCCATCGATATTTCCCTTCAAAATGGTGGATTCAAATGATTCGAGGAACAGAGACCATGACTCCTAATTCCGCGAATTCATTCTTGCCTCCAGTTTGCGGAAAAATTTGCTTCCCTCAACCATTTCTCCACACATACTATATATTGTTCGCCTTATTGCTTGTCAATTCAGGATACCATTGTTCGGAAGCCTGGGAAATTCTTCGAATGAATGCAACACCTCCTAAACGAAGTTTGTTTAGGAGGTATTGATGAATGACTTCAAACGGAAAGAGCATCGACAGGTGTACATTTCAGGATTTTTGTAAAGAATGCGC
>OU015490.1:41418733-41513733 GCA_907164885.2 Dolomedes plantarius
ACGTGATTTCTTTTTCTGGTACTTTCAATAAATTTATCGTCACGTGCGTAACAACTAAATAGACAAAAAAAAACATTTTTTTCTTTCTAATACAGCAGACGATTGGATATTATCCAAAAAAAATAAATATTCCTTATGATTTTTTTATAAATATATATACAGTGGCTCCCAAAAGTGTTCGTACACTTACGATTTTCAATGAAATATGGGTCTATCCATTGATTAAAATGAATATTTTAGAATGGGTACTTGAAAATAAGATCTATAATCTATTCTTAACAAAACTACATGAAATATTTTGAAAACATAGTAAAACTTTATTTTTAAGAAACTAATAATCCAAAAGTAACAAAAACCTTATCTCACAAAAGTCATCGTACACTTGTAAAAAATCTCTACATATGAGTAAATATTCTAATTTTTCGTTAAATTAATATTTAGTAGGATATCCTTTAGATCCATAACAGCTTTTAAACGTTTTTGGATAGATTGATGAAAAATTACAAAAGAACTAAAGCAATGTTCATCCATTCTTCCATCATAATTATTTTTAGTTCGCTTTTCGTGTGAATGTCGTGTTTTCGTACTCGAACCTCCAGTTCTCTTCAAATATGTTCTATTGGGTTTAAATCTGGCGATTGAGGTGGTGTTTTCAAAACTTGTGGACAATTATAGAGACACCAGATGCGAACGTTGAGAGCCGTGTTCTTAGAATCGTTATCTTGATAAAAAACAAAGTTGTTTCCAATACCCAAATTTTGAGCTAATAATTTTAAATTGTCTCTTAAAATATTTATAAAAACAGCATGATTCATTATGCCATCAATAAATACCAAATTTCCTAGTCCTGATGCTGACATGCACCCCCACACAAGGATACCCCCACAGGAATGCTTAACTGTTCCTACTAAGTTCTTGGGATTAAGTTCCTCATTTTTTTTTCTTCTCCATACAGTTATAGGCCCATCAGCACTAAAAATGTTCATCGCTAAATAAGACATTATTCCAATAGGTTTGGGGCTTATTTATCATTGATAGTGCTAAGGAAAGCCTAAACTTTCTGTTTTTCTCACTCACAAAAAATTTTCTATGGGCAGAATGCCCATGTAATCCAGCTGTTCTGAGAACTCGTCAAAAAATTTCAGGTGAAATTGAAGTAGAAAATGTTTCATTGAAGTCTGCAGAAACTTTTACAGCACTCAAACGTAAATTTTTCACAAATTTTCTAATTATAAATCTCTGATCACGTTTTGTTAACTTTGCCGGACGGCCTTTTCTTACCTTGTTTTCGATCCAATTTTCTTCTTTAAAGCGTTTTTTCACATATTGCACAGTAGAATGGGATAAATTAAGTAATTTAGCAATATTCCGAACTGATTTACCACTACTATGATGAAAAATAAACAATTTTCGAACGCTGTTGTTTCTTTACGACTACGAGCCATTTTTAAATAATAAATTGAAAATTACGGAGTAGGCAAGCAAAAATTAAAGCGAAACGATATTTTAAATGCCACCACAATTTAAAAAAAAATAAAGCGCCAGATGATAATTTTAATTACGAATTTATCCGAAAATATTTCAGTGTACGATGACTTTTGTGAGAAAAAGTTTTTGTTACTTTTTGATTACTGCTTTCTTAAAAATAAAGTTTTACTATGTTTTCAAAATATTTCATGTAGTTTTGCTAAGAATAGATTATAGATCTTATTATTAAATACCCATTCTGAAATATTCAATTTAATTAATGGATAGACCCCTATTTCCTTGAAATTCGTAAGTGTACGAACACTTTTGGGAGCCACTGTATATAAATATATTTTACATGAATTATATATATATTGATCGTCTCATTTATTATAAATATATATATTTATTTTTTTGGCATTAATTGCATACATTTACCGTTGTATTTAATTTGAATGTACTCCGTAGCGAAGCGCGGGTTTTCAGCTAGTAAACCTATAAAAATGTATGATGATTGCTAAGAATGTTTAAAAGCACTACTATAGGCGCTTACTATACGTATTTTAAGGTGTGTTTTACTGCAAAGAAGTTACAATTTATCTCACGAGGCCCAAATATAATTTTTTTTTATATCCGGTTCCAATAGAGTGAGGGATAACCTAAGATCACTCTGTCTCTTATGTTAGGGCGATTCTGCGTTTGCCTGGGTAAATAACTCATCCGACTGAAATCGAAATTAGAATTCAAAATATCTGCAATATCGCCCCAAAATTTGCTGCAATCATCTGAGCAATTCCTTGAAGATTTGAGGTTTTCTGAGATTATTTCTTTTAAAACTAATTTCTCGTTAATAAAAGTGAGGAAGAGAAGAAATATTTCGTTGGAAAACGCATTTCAGCACTGCTATTGAATTTGTCAAAATTTCTGGAGTATACATGCATTCAGCATTCTTGTTGGAAAAACTCCTCGTATTTCGGAGCAGTTGGCACATTTGAATCCATTTCAATTACACCTATTGAATGATAAATTTAAGCAGAATGTAACAAGTTATTTAGGAAAGAAATGAGCTATTAAATATTAAAACTAGTATTGCGAATGACAGATTATGGTACTTCCGGGCTCACTATTCTGCGTTTAAACGGAAGAGTAATGTTATAAATAATATTTGTAGACAAAACAGTGTTCAATAATATGAATAACTAGCTGAAAACCCGCGCTTCGCTACGGAGTACATTCAAATTAAATACAACGGTCAATGTATGCAATTAATGCCAAAAAAATAAATATATATATATTTATAATAAATGCGACGATCAATGTATACAATTGATGTAAAAAAAATATATATATATTTAGAAAAAAATCGTAAGGGATAATTTTTTGGATAATATCCAATCGTCTGCTGTATTAGAAAGAAAGCTTTTTTTGTCTATCTAGTTGTTATGCACGTGACGATAAATTTATTTAAAGTACCAGAAAAGGAAATCAAGTGATCAGCATTTAATAAATCAAATTCTAAAAATTAATCTTTAAAAATTCACCAAAAAACAGAAAATCGAGGTAAAGGTTCGAAAAAGATATCATTTTAAAGGAATGTTTATGATCTTTCTCGTGATCTAAATTTTATAACCCTCAATGTATTATTTTAAATGCAAACGTAAAAAAAGTTTAAAAAACAGCTTAAAAATTTAATTTAAAAAAATCTAAGAAGAATTTTTGAAAAATCTTTCTTAGTGCACCCCTACACTATTAGAAGAATCGCATGCAAAATTTCAGCCCTTTAGGTCCAGCGGTTTGGTCTGTGCGTTGGTGTGCGTTGTATGTCAGTCAGTCAGTCAGTCAGTCAGTGAATGAATGAGTCAGTTACGGAACTGTTTTATATATATAGATTAGTTAAACTTCACTTGAGTTAACGGAAAAAGATAGAAAAAGCGACAAAGTACAAAAACACATGAGCAAATATAACATTTGTGATTCGCTTTCAATCACAAATGTTATACTTACAATATTAGTGCAAATCAGAATCACTAATATTGCAAATGAACAGATGTAATTATTATAGTGTTGTTATTAGCATAACTATCCTAATTCATTGAATTTGAATCCCGTTAACCCCACCGAAATCGATTACGTGCTAATCGGGTGCAACGTGCACCCAAAATCCAAAATGTAATCATAACAAATAGATATTAAACTAAATTGTAATAACAGTTTTCAGTTTTACCTTAAACTCTTCTATTTTGTTGAGAAAATATGATTTAATTAGGAAAACGATTGAAAAAAAATAATTGCATTCGGGCAAAAATTAAAGCAATTATATAATGTTATTAGTAGTAAAATTAGATTTCAATATTAAGTTAATTGTAAAAACTCAGAACAGGTTTACGTTTAGTCAAAACATTCGAAATTAAAGAGAAGCTAAGACTTTATGACCGACTAAGTCTAAATGGAAATATTGTCATAACTAAAACTTTCCTTAAATTTCATCTTAAATTATAAGAAAATTAAGAACGGATCAATGGAGATTTTGAATGTATTGAACAATTTCATAAATGCATTTGAAAACTGTTCATAGAGACGACCATACATTATACACCGTGCCCCGATGCCTGAAGTACAAGTACATCATTTAGTTTGAATCGAGTTGCCATTATTGATTTTTATTGTGAATTTTAAGAAGCAGTGTATTGTGGAAAAAAATGCAAGTAATTAAGTATGTCGAAACAAAATTGGTTTGATTGAAAACTGTTAAATAAGTATATGTACATAAGTTTACCCTGCAAACCAGTCAGAAAACACATAAAAACAGATAATGTCGAGTGAAAATGTTCCATTTCTATCTGATCCAAATATCTTACCACAAAAATATTTGAAAACTTTTTCTGTAAGATAAAACTGAGAAATAGAAAATGATGGATTTTATTTTTAAATTTAATTTTTTATGAGCATTTTATACTGTAATGTTCATTTAGTGTTCATATAGTGTAAATGCTAGTTTATATTACTCTTGAGAGTTTTGTCTTCCCGTTGGAACAAAAAAGCCTTTTAAGTTCATACATATATATAGTATATATAATGATATTGGCTAACGAGCACGGTAAACTTTAACTTAAACTATGTAGAGGAGATGAAACACAAACATGTTGTAGACGTAGCCAGAGTGTCAGGAGATGAAGACCATTTCACGAGAGCCGTTGACACATCGGAGAGGAAAACCACACACTGGAGAGGCATTGGAAGGACGCACACAACAGATATGCGACGAATATTAATTTATTCCGGATTCTAATGAAGACAAATATTATTCAGAAAAACACAGGTATCTTGACAACTGGACACACCGGTCCCTGCCGGGGCGCATTCAGAACGCAGATTTTACATCATATCGGACAGCAGCGGGGCAGCGCGTAAACAGGACAAGACATCGACAAACAGTAAAAAGTACGCCGTAAACTTTTACAGAAGGTTATAAAGTGTAGGGGTACTGACCGCGGGGAAATAATTTTATTGGCTAGAATTGAGCATCTGACTTGATTACTTAAGGACGGCATGATGTTCCGAAAAGTGCCCCGAGGCGAAAACATCAAGTGGTGCTGAATCATATTTACAAATATCTTTAACGCGCGTGTACTAAGTGTACTAAGGGCTAATATGGATGGTTAGTTCGTTAATTCCTAGGTCGCAATTTGAAGAAAGAGACTGTACTTTATTGAGAAGAAACAAGGATAATTTAGAATACGCGTTAAGCAGTTAGTGCACTGTCCCGTCCGAAGACATGACCGGTCGCAAGACGGCGACCCCGCTCAGCCCGGAGTTCCCGGACATTGACAACGCCCGTCCGCTCCAGGCGCTCAGTGAGCGTCCAGGAGCCTAATTTAGATAGGAATGGCCGAAATTGATACTAGATTAAGACAATGGCTAAATGTTTAGTTAGTTAGTATAAGGAATTACCACATAATCTCTTTGAGACTCCTCCTCTAGTAGGATCCGCCAACTCCAAGGACTTTACCTTTATTTATTTTCAAAAGTTATACAGATACATATACAGATACATAAAATAACAAAAGTATTTACAGAGAATTTGGCTTATGCGCCACTAGGTCCGATTGAGTTGAATGGGACGCGCAGGTCCAGCAGGTCCTTGACCACTTGCTTGATGAACTTCTTGCTGTAGTAGTCTGTGAAGTCTCGATTCGGACTCCAGCTTCTATAGTCCGTTGGTAGATTTTTCCTCTGTGGTTCCCATTCGCTGCACTCGAATAGGCAGTGATCTACCGTCTGTGACATCCCACAGCTGCACATGTCTTCGCCTTGGTGAAATCTGGATTGATAGGCACCGAAGCACCCATGTCCAGTGATGGCTTGATTCAATAGGAAATCACTCACTAGTCTCTTGGGAGAGACTAGTGGAAATGTAGTATGCACCATCCTCCCTTTGTCGGAAGAGTCCCGCAATGCTTGCCATAATGCTAAAGTTTCATTATTTAGCAGAGTTTTTATCTGCTTGCCCGTGTTTTTACAGACTGTGTCAAGTGTGGTTAACTGCGTAGCCTCTTTGGCTAGCTTGTCTACCTCTTCATTTTCTTTATGGCCCGCATGGGCTTTCACCCAGTGGAGGTGGACTCTGATATTGCCGTTCCTCAGTGAGCTTTTGAGCTCCTCTATATTTTCACCTTTATATTCCATAGCGCTGAGCTCTTGGAGTGAGCTTCTAGAGTCTGTGTATACCTCGAATTCTGTAAGTTGATTGGTCAGTGCTAAATTGGTAGCCATCTGAATGGCTCTGACTTCCGCCTGGAAGGAGGAGGCGTTGTTTGAGAGCCTTTCTTTGCCTTCAGAGGTTTTGACTCCCTGATAGTAGTATATGTAGGCAGAGCCTACTCTATCTTCGATCTTTGAGCCATCAGTGAAGAATTTGTGTAGCGTTCTAGCACTCAGGTCGTGTGTCCATTCGTGTCTCGTGATTTCGCTGACTTTCTGTATCTTTCGGGTTTTAATCTCGCTGTTGCCCACGTGATAGGTGGCGCCTGATATCTCAATACTTTCCCCTTTGTGTAAGAGCCGGTATTTCTTGCATTCGGATTTCGCCTTCAAATCTAGAGGTAGGCAGCCTGCTAGCACGTTGAGTGCGTCCGTGGCTACCGTTCGGTAGCACTTGGTAATGGACAGCAGGAAGGCTTGCGCCCTATATAGTAATATTTTCTCAGCTACTATGAGATATATTTCACGTATTATTGCCGGTTTAAGTCCCCAGGTTTTCTTGGATACTCTGGCGAGTTTCTGTAATAAATTGAGGGCTCTCTCCTTGACTTGGTCGAGATGGGCCATGAATGTTAGATTTTTATTTAGGGTTACCCCTAGATAGTGGATCGTCTGGCTATACTTGATGGGTTTATTACCCAGCTTGATACTGGGTCTTCTAGTAATATTGCCTCTCCATGGGAATATTGTGTAGTGGCACTTCTCGATGCTGAATTCTAGTTGGTTTTTAGTCGCCCATTTAGTGCACTCTAAGGCCGTCCGCACACGGAGCAACTCAAAAGAAACTGATAACCGACTCCAATCACAAACCAGTCCGTGATGAGTCGTAACCTATGTAATTGAATGGAGCCACGCACACGGTGCAACTGGTTACAAACCCGTCAGCAACGCGTTTGTAATCAGTCGCAGGCAACTCAACGTGTCGAGTCGCTAGCAACTTCAGTCGCCAGTTTTCTCTTGCGTTGTGCGTGTTATTACACAATCTATGTTACAGCCGCTCTTTTGGCAAGCTGCCAAGTGACGTACACGAGTCACGTGACTTCTGCCTAGCGATGAAATGAAATTCTAACTTTTTTGTTGTATGGAATATGTGCGCCCATATATACAGTCCATTTTTAAACGATTGATCAAAGACAATCTATCGTGACGATTTTTAAAATAAATTAATTACTGATAATAATTTAACTAAAAATAATGCCCGGAATAATGATGTTCTTCCTTCCATGACAGGTCGCAAACTATTGATTTGAATCACTTTTGAGTCGGCCCGTGTGTGGAGCCGCATCACTAACGAGTTTGCAACCGATAAGCAATTTCAGTCGCTAACCAGTTCAGTTTCCTTTGAGTCGCTCCGTGTGCGGACGGCCTAAGAGTGCATCGTTCGCCAGTTCAGAGAACCTATAGACCCGGGGGCTCCGGATCAGTATGAGCAGATCGTCAGCGAATGCCTGTATATGGTACGCTTGGTCCGTGTTTTTGAGTAGCTCATCTATGTAGAATACGCGTTAAGTAAAAAAGGTGGGGCGGAACAGTTTATAAGGATGGGGCGTTATAATTACATATATACACTGAAGTGCCACTAAATTAGGGATAGCAAAGCCTATGCAAATTGTGTAGCGCTGTGCATCATGTATGCGCAAGTGAGGGCGCTGTGGTAACTGCATATACAGCGCTTACTGTGGTTGTTCTGAATTAATTGTTGGAATTGCCAGTATGGATAAACAACTGCCTGATTTAGACGCCTTCGATCGCGGACAAATCGTAGGTGCGCGACGCATGGGCCATTCAATTTCCGAAATCGTCAAACAGCTATGATTTTCAAGGTCGACAGTTTCAAGAGTATATGTTAGCAATATGAAGATTCATTAATTACTTGCCTTTCCGAAGTTTGACGTCATATTCTGCATTTCCATTTTTAAGCCGATTCAAATTAAAGGCGATTTAATTAAACCGAATCAACGACGTAATTTTCGTTTAGTTACGTCATGTCTGGCAATCTACCATACGTCATAATTATACACAAATCTTCAGTTACCAGCCGATAGTTTTTTTTCAAGTGAAGTGATGTAAATCTGTTTTGTTAAGTGTATATAAGCGGCGAACACTTTCGAGAAAATGCATCACGGCATCGGGCATCACGACATCAAGGATACACTGGCTGATTGGGATGAAGTATCAAGCCTATCTAGAGTAAGACGTTTTGTATTAGTTATAGATTAACTCTTGTGATAGTCCATCACAGTACGATAAAATATAATGTTTGTTTTAAAATGTATTTAAAGAAAACCCCAGTATTATGAGTAAGAAGAAATATGTTGATATTGTTGTTTTTAACTAATTCTTAACCAGTTTTTCAAATGAATAAACTTTTGGTTATTGTTTAAAAAAAAAAAAGTCTTGTCGTCTATACATGATTTTCAACAACTTTAGTGGTTTTAGTGTATACCTTTTTTTAACATAGCTTTTACTGCACATTTTAAACTCTGCTATTTAAATATAAATTATAAGAATTGTTGACGTGCATGTTTTTAACATGTACGCTAACAATAAATGGTTATGGGCTAGCGGAGTTATTGAAGGAATACGACCATGAAAAAACACTGAATAAAAGCCTGAAATGTTTTTTGAACTTTTAAAGATTGTATTTTGAAAAGTAGTTGAGTATACCAGTGGCCCCGAAGATGGGGGGGGGCATTAAATTTAGTGTTAATGATAGAAAATATAGACGACAAGTGAAGTTCTTTTATTAATGTGTATTTTGTGAAGATAAATGAAAATGCAGGCCCAGATAGAAAAACTCAATGCAAATAATTACGGCAATTGGGTCGAAGATATGAAGTACATCCTTATGGAAAGGGGATGCTGGGGTATAGTAGCAGGTACTGAGCTATCACCTATAATAAAAACTGAGCATGAAAAGATAGTTGCAGCAAGTAAAGATGCCGATAGCGTTAAAGGTGTCGATGCCGTGAAAAGTGTAGTTACACAGGCAGGGTATTCTGGCTCTGAAATCACGTATCGCGATATTAGAGATTATAATCTCCGTGCTGGTGTAGCGGTTTCCTTGATTTATTTGAATATTTATCCTGACTTTCGGAAAGTTATAGAAGGCATAGAAAGCGCTCGTGAGGCTTGGATTAAGTTAAAATTATTTTTCGAACCTGACAATAGATCACGACATATGCAGCTGATCTCAGAGTTATTTTCAAGCCGAATTCAATCGCATGAAAAAATTAGCCTTTTTGCAGCCCGTTTAACAAGAATTGTTGAAAAATTACGTGGAATAAATCACCCTATTAATGAACTTTACGTCAGTTTTCAGTTGTTACGCTACTTACCAGAAGAATATGACAGTATATCACAGTCCATATTACGGTGGCCAGATGAAAAGTTTAAATTTAAGGATATTCTTGTGGAGTTAGTGGCAGAGGAAGATAGATTAACCGTACGAGAACAAGACCGTAGTAAAGCACATGAGGTTAAGGCATACTCTGCAGTAACACGCAACATGTTTCAGAAGGGTGTGATATGTTACAGGTGTAATCAAGTGGGACACATTAAGAAAAATTGTTCTGTTAAAGATCCAGTTCCTGTGTACCAACCTAGACAAATTGTTTCGACAGGGAATACGACACATTACCAGAAAAGTACGCTAATTCGAAGTCGGTCTCCCGCACGTGGTATGAGTCCTGTACGTTATAAGTCAAAATCAAAACGACCTTTTAAGAAGGTGACTTCTAGTCTTCAGTCAGCTAATTTCGTGCAAGCCTATGTCAGCAATTTCGAAGAGTCTTCAAACTTGTGGACTTTCGATACTGCAGCTAGTCATCATTTCTGCAAGGTAAAGCAATGGTTCAAGAACTTTGAGGAAATACAAGACGATAAATTATCCGTAGCTATCGAAGGTGTGACTTTCCCGATCATTGGTAAAGGGACTATTCAGCTTCAGTTTGGTTCCAGAATTTTTCATTTATATAATGTTATGTACTCACCTAACCTTAAATTGAATTTGATTTCAGGTTCTGTTTTGGACAGCAAAGGTCTTAGATTCGAAGGTGGTCAGAGTGGTGTAAGAGTTAAAAACCGGCATGGAAAAACTATTTTTTGTGCTAAATTAAAAAATGGTTTGTATCAAGTTTGTCCTAAAAATCCCCGGATAGCTAGCCAGAAGGAAAATTACAGAGCATGTGTGTCAAGAAAAGTTGACGATGAGTTAATACATCGAAGGTTGGCACATATTAGTCCATATGTAATCAGAGACACAATTAGGAAACATGCTATAAAGGGTTTGGAAAGATTTGAGGGGCATAATTTCGTCTGCGAAACCTGTACACTCAATAAATTTAAGAGGGTAAGTTTTAAACCTATAAATTTTAGACGTTCTAAACATCCCAATGATTTGATTTATATGGATGTTTGGGGTCCTTGCAGTACTATTGGTCGGAACGGTGAAAAGTATTTTTTATCAATTATAGATGATTTTTCAGGTAAATCCTCTGTCTATCCTATGCGTGAAAAATCTGAGGTATTTAGAATCTTTAGAAATCATGTTGCTCGTGCAGAGAGGTTCCTAGGACGGAAGGTGAAATGTATCCGTACGGATAATGGAACAGAATTCATAAACAAAAATTTCACAGCGTTTTGCAATGAACATGGTGTAAAACACGAGCTTACGAACACATATACGCCAGAGCAGAATGGTACGGCAGAGAGATATAATCAAACGGTATCAAATGGGGCAAAATGCTTGTTAGCAGATAGTGGATTAGAAACAAAATTTTGGCCTGATGCAGTTTTAAGTTTCACATATGTCTGGAACAGGGTCGTCCATAAAGGTTTAGGGAAAACTCCCTTTGAACTATTTGGTGGATATAAACCATCAGTAAACCACTTGAAGCCGTTTGGGTCCATCGCGTATGTTGGTGTACCAAGACAGCATAGAGCAAAGTTGGACGCCAAGGCGAGAAAGGGGGTTATGATAGGATATGCCTTTAACACCAAAGGTTATAGGATATGGTTCCCTGACACCGACAATGTGATAGAAACCATAAACGTCAGATTTTGTGAAGATCCGCAATGTGCAGATAGCGACAGTGGAGCATCGATGGGCCCCAGTGAGAATTTCAATACTGAACCACACTCCGAAGATAAGGGAGAAAAGGATATTTCTATTATTCCGTTAGATCATAACCTACCCCTTGAGAGTGATGATGAGGATTTGGTGGAAAGGAATGTTTCTGGGGAAACCCACAGTGATAAAATTGAGAGCCCCTTACCAGCCGAAGGTCTAAAACGTGTCGATTGGGAAAGGAAAGTGGTCCCACGAACAAAGAGTAAACGTATAGATGTATACTATTATGAAGTAGGTTCCAACATTAGACTTAGGTCAAGAAATGATGCCTTTAAGTATTGTAAGGAGAATGGTATAAAATACACGGAGCACATTTTTGATTTTTCCGGTGAAAATCCGTATCAGGGAATACTTTCAGATAAACCAGTTACCGCCTCCACAAGCTATGCCAGTTCCTGACTAGATGAAATCCATATTCCCAACACTTATAAACAAGCATTGAGCTCCCCACAACACAAGCAATGGGTAGAGGCCATGGGAGAAGAAATGAAAATCATGGCAGAAAGACATGTATGGCACCTTGTTAAGTTACCGCCAGATACTGATGTCATCGGATGCCGGTGGGTTTTCACATTGAAAAGAGACGAAAAAGGCAAAGTGGCCAGGTATAAGGCAAGACTAGTGGCACAGGGTTTTAAACAAGTAAAAGGAGTGAGTTACGAAGAAACTTTTAGCCCAGTCATTAATTTTAGTCTAATTCGTTTCTTCTTTTCCCTTTTAGTAGTTTTACAGGGTTGGACCCACAGGCAGTGTGACGTAAAAGGAGCTTATTTATACGCGCCATTAAAAGATAAAATTTACATGTCTCAACCACCCGGTTTTGCTATGAAAGGTAAGGAGACTTTAGTTTGTAAGTTGGATAGAGCTATTTATGGACTACACCAGAGTGGTCGAGAATGGTTTTTCGAGATTCATAAAGTATTGACAGAACTTGGTTTTAGCAAATTGAATTGGTGTAATTGTGCATATGACTTTAATTGTGTGTTGATTTTGCTTTTGTACGTTGATGACATAGTTTTGTTTGGAAAGGACGAGAAAATAATAGACAAGGGCATTGGATTGTTGGAAAAACATTTTGACTTAAAAATTTTGGGTAAGACTAAAAAGCTGTTGGGGGTTGAGTTTGAGGAAAAGGGAGGTGAAGTTTTGTTGAGCCAGTCGATTTATATTGACGATATTTGTAAAAGGTTTACTAGCTTCTTCATACCTGTTTCTTCACTTCCAATCAGCAAAGGTACAGTCTTCTCAAAGAAACAATGTCCACAATCAGATATTGAAATAGAGGAAATGTCACATTTTCCGTATAGGAATTTATTAGGCTGTCTATCTTTTCTTGCTAGTAGAACCAGACCCGACATAAGTTACGCCGTTAACATCTTTAGCCAGTACCAGAGTAATCCTGGTAGGTTTCACTGGGACGGTCTAATAAAACTTTTGGGCTATGTCATACACACACGCAATTATAAACTTAAACTTACATGCAATGAACCTAGTATAGTAGTTTACACTGATGCGGACTTTGCTGCCAATAAAGATGACAGGACATCTATGGGGGGACAGATAGTTTTTTTTGGAAAAGCTCCAGTCATGTGGAGAACTTTTAAGGAGAAGTGCGTGTCGTTGTCAACTATGGAGAGTGAATTCTATGCTATGACAGAGGCCACGAAGGAACTGATGTGGTTTGATAGAATCCTAGATGAATGTTACGACAGAAAGTTAGTTTTTGGTAAGAGATTGAAGTCGATTCTATATGTTGATAACACCGCTTGCATAGATTTTGTCAAATCCCCAGTTGAAAACCATAGGAGTAAACATATTGATGTCCGGTTATTTTTTGTTCGTGACTTAGTTTATCAAAACATTTTTGATATAAAATATATAAAGAGCAAAGAAAATTTAGCTGATCCATTCACCAAACCTCTGACCAGGTTCGAACTGAGACATTTATGTGATGAAATTTTTTCATGAATCTCTGGAGTTGTATGCTCACATTGTTACCTTTTTTTTTTAACTTTGAAGTATTTTGAAAGTGCAGTGTTTTGAATGTAAACTTGTTTAATGAAATTTGTTTAAACTAATCAAGGAAATTTGTTTAAAGTAAACTTGTTTAATGCTCAGTGTCTATTTATCTGAGTTGTTGTACCATATAGATATACAGTGCAATATTACTTCGTGATATTTTGATCTCAAATATTTTTAAACACTTTAAAGAAAAATTTTAAGAATTTGAAAATGTTAATTGATATATTTCTTGAGAAACCAATTTGTTTTATGTGAATGAATGAGTTTGTATGAGTGGGCGCCCACGCATGTATTGATATATGATCATGATTGAATGTAGTGTTGTCTTAGTAATTATTTGTTTTAACCTTTTCTTGTAGTTTGTAATTTGTAGTATTGTGTATATTGGTTTTTTAGATAGCAATTGTAAAGACAGAAGCAAGCAGTTTTTTTTTAACTTGAAAACCTGATTTGTAAACTGTGATGGATTTATCTTATTCTGTTGCTTATTTTGTGTCGAAAAGACAAGTGGGGGGGGGGCATTTGTTAGCAATATGAAGATTCATTAATTACTTGCCTTTCCGAAGTTTGACGTCATATTCTGCATTTCCATTTTTAAGCCGATTCAAATTAAAGGCGATTTAATTAAACCGAATCAACGACGTAATTTTCGTTTAGTTACGTCATGTCTGGCAATCTACCATACGTCATAATTATACACAAATCTTCAGTTACCAGCCGATAGTTTTTTTTCAAGTGAAGTGATGTAAATCTGTTTTGTTAAGTGTATATAAGCGGCGAACACTTTCGAGAAAATGCATCACGGCATCGGGCATCACGACATCAAGGATACACTGGCTGATTGGGATGAAGTATCAAGCCTATCTAGAGTAAGACGTTTTGTATTAGTTATAGATTAACTCTTGTGATAGTCCATCACAGTACGATAAAATATAATGTTTGTTTTAAAATGTATTTAAAGAAAACCCCAGTATTATGAGTAAGAAGAAATATGTTGATATTGTTGTTTTTAACTAATTCTTAACCAGTTTTTCAAATGAATAAACTTTTGGTTATTGTTTAAAAAAAAAAAAGTCTTGTCGTCTATACATGATTTTCAACAACTTTAGTGGTTTTAGTGTATACCTTTTTTTAACATAGCTTTTACTGCACATTTTAAACTCTGCTATTTAAATATAAATTATAAGAATTGTTGACGTGCATGTTTTTAACATGTACGCTAACAGTATACCAAGAATACATGGATGGTGGAAAAAAAACTAGCGATCGGGCAAACTGCAAAGCACAATTAGCCTTGACAGTGCGTGGTGAGAGACGGCTCAGGCGTATTGTACGTAGCCAGCGAAGCCAAACATTAGCTCAAATTACCACCCAGTTTAATGACGGTGCCAGTCGTAAACGGACTGTGCAACGCTCGCTTCACCGTATGGGTTTCGGGAGCCGTCGACCTACGAGAGTACCATTGCTCTATACTCGCCATCGGGCTGCACGTCTTGCCTGGGCAAGAGAGCACAGAGACTGGATTGTAGAGGACTGGAAACGAGTAGCATGGAGTGATGAGTCTCGATTCCGACTACTTAACGCCGACGGGAGGCTGAGAATATGGCGTCAGGCTCATGAAGCAATGGATCCTACATGCCTGGCTGGAACTGTACAAGGGCATGGTGGCTCAATCATGCTCTGGGGTGTTTTTTCGTGGCACAGTTTGGGATCTTTGGTGCGTGTACCAACCTCCCTCAATGCAATTCGGTACGTAGAGTTGCTGGGTGATCACCTCCATCCGTTTATGCTGTTCTGTTATCCGCACGGTAATGGAGTTTTCCAGCAAGACAACTGTACCTCTCACAAGTCCCGGTTGCATATAAGCAAACTGTACTTGGATAGAAACCTGCAGGATAATGCGCGCTTGTCATTGGCTGCTGTTGTCTCGCCTCTATTCAAAGCGCCGTAATGCGATGAAAACAAACGCCATCTTGACAAAATGAATTTGTTATTGAGACGTGTGGATGTTAGAAATGAAGACTTCCCTGTTCAGTTTCAGAATGTTATTGTTGAAAATTCTGATACAATAATAATAAGAAGTACCTTAAAGTCCATAACGGACATAAATAATTGGATAAATAATTGTATAAATAACTAGCCGGGCTTCGCCTAGCTACTCTCAAGCCATCCGTGTAACATATTTATGTACTTCGGGCCCCACAAAAGAAAAAAAAAAGCCCTCAAATGTATTAAATCAAAGTGAATAAATCAAATCAATTTCTTTCAATTTTCATTCCCGTCGCTGCCGACAGATGGCAGCACCACTGTAAAAGATGATTTGGTTTCTCAGCAGTGAGTGATTTTAGAATGAAAATATCTCTAAAACTATTGAATTAACAGAATAAGTGTACAAAGAAAAAATTATCAGTTTCCGAAGCTCTTTCCAAATATGTAACATTTATGTACTTTCATGAGAAAAAAAATACACCGATTTTCCTGTATATTTGTCGGCCATTTTTTTTCGAGGATCGGTGCACGCCCGGATGAGTTACGGTCACGTGAACCGACTTCTCCCTGTCCCTTTATTAGTATAGATTGCATAAATAATCTTTAAACGGACATAAAAATTTTATTCCAAGTTGAATAAAATCAGTTCTTAGGGCCAGTGGGAAGAATTCCTTCATACTGCTTATCACAGAATTTCTCTTCGGCATAGAGCTGGTTCGTTAATCCATGTTCAACCAACATCTATTGGTTCGAAACGTTTACTATCTGGCCGTCCAGCTTCAGGTGTATCAGTAAAAAGAAAAAGAAGCCATTCCTTATGTACTAATATAAAGCTTAATCAACCAAATGCAAAAATACATGGGTATGGATATTAGCTCACATTGTTTTGTTTTTTTTACATTCACTGAAGAAAAAATATACTATGTAGCATTCTGAATTTTCATGTAATTAAAAATTCTTGCATTAATAAAAGAAATGCTAATAAAGTTAAAACCTAGTGTGAGTGTGGTTATTAAAAAAAAAAACCTCAAAAGGGAAAAATTAATTTTATTTTTCCTTTCAATAATAAAAAAAAAATGTGACTTGCAAGATATTTTTGTTTTTTCAAAACAACCAACAAAATGTAAAATTAAATAAAACGTCAAATAAACTGGTGTAAAAAATAACAGAAAAATAACTTGGTTCATACGCCATGAAATAATAATTTAAAGTTAAAAATGTGACATGCAAGATATTTTTGTTTATTCTAAACAACCAACAAAATGCAAAATTAAATAAAACATTAAATAAACTGGTGTAAAAAATAACAGAAATTTAACTTGGTTTTTACAACATTAAATAATTTTAAATTATTGTAATTTTATAGTGCATTAAATGAAAAATAAACCAAGTAAATTTTCCATTATAACAGCATATTAAGCATTTTTCAGCATTCTAGCAGCTGTTTTAGAAAAAGAAGAATATTCTTTCCATATTTCCTTTCGAATCGATCGATAACAGCGATAAGTTGGTATAAAGTTTAAAGGAGTTCTTAAAATTTTACTTTGTAACTTTTATTACTTTCCCTATCTTCATACAGATGGCATTACCGTTTTCACACATAAGCATATTTCATAGCTTCTTAATTTTCGATTGCTGCGATTTCTTGGCAATTTTTAAACTTTTTTTTCACCTTTTTCAAAATTTATTTTAAATTTGTACGCATTTTAACTTGTGTTAATCGTATTTTCACCGTGACTTTATGTCAAATGTGTTGTACTTGTCGTCAAATTTCGTGTTTGTTACATACAGCCTTTTATCGGCAAGGAAACTAATGGTATTTCTTATATTAAGTATTTTAGCATAGAGCATAACAGTATATAATTAAAAATTGAAGAGTGAAATCATCATGAGCGCATATACTCTTTAAAAGCGATACATTTCGGCTTTGGTAGAAAGGAGAACGCCTTCCAGGAATTGGAATGAATTACAGGACGATTCGACTAATGATAAGCGCGCATTTTCCTCCAGGTTTCTATCCAAGTACAGTTTGCTTATATGCGTCCCGGTTGGCTACTGGCTGGTCGGATGAGCATTCCTCTGACTTCTCTGTCATGAATTGGCCACCTAGAAGCCCAGACTTAAATCCTATTGAGCATCTTTGGGATGTTTTGAAACAAGGCGTGAAAGGCCATCATACAGCACCAAAGAACCTTACTGAATTATGGACAGCATTAGCTAATATTTGGCAAGCCATTCCCGTGGAACGTTTCCAGAAACTTGTTGAATCTATGCCTCGTCGTGTGGCAGCCGTTATCAAGGCCAGAGGAGGCCCAACTCGTTACTAGGTAGGTATCCCTAATTCAGTGGCACTTCAGTGTATATATATATATATATATATATATATATATATTACACTCTTAGACAAAAAAGCGACGCACCAAGGAGTTATCCGAATGGGATAAAAATCGGTAGATGTGATGTACATGTACAGAAAAACAAGTGATTACAACTTGAGAAAAATTGGATGATTTATTCAAGAGAAAGGGCTTTACAAAGTGAAAATGTCAATAACGCGTTGGTCCACCTCTGGTCCTTTTGCAAGCTGTTATCCGGCTTGGCATTGATTGATAGAGGTGGCGGATGTCCTACTGCGGGATATCGTGCCAAATTCTGTCCAATTGGCGCGTTAGATCGTCAAAATCCCGAGCTTGTTGGAGGGCCCTGCCCATAATGCTCCAAACGTGCTCAATGAGGAAGAGATCCGGCGATCTTGCTGGCCAAGGTAGCGTTGGGCAAGCACGTAGTAGAAACTCTCACCGTGTGCGAGCGGGTATTATCTTGCTGAAATGTAAGCCCAGTATGGCTTGTTATGAAGGGCAACACAACGGGGGCGTAGAATATCGTCGACGTACCGCCGAGCTGTAAGGGTGCCACGGATGACAACCAAAGGAGTCCTGCTATGAAATGAAATGGCACCCCAGACCCTCACTCCTGGTTGTCGGCCCGTATGGCGGAAGACAGTCTGATTGGTATCCCACCGCTGTCCGGGGCATCTCCAGACACCTATTCGCTGGTCGCCGGGGCTCAGTTCGATGCGGGACTCATCACTGAAGACAATTCTACTCCAGTCAGGAACATTCCAAGTCGAATGTGCCCGGCAACGCTGCAAACGGACTTGTCGGTGTACAGAGGTCAATGATAGTCGGTGCAAGGGGCGCCGTGATCACAGCCCCCTTTCTCTGAGCCCCCTATGAATGGTCCTTGTGGTCACTGATTCACCAGTTGCACGTACGATCGATGATAATGATGAATCTGGGGCTGTGAGTGCCGCTCTGACGATTGCTCGGTCCTCACATTCTGTCGTTTCTCTAGGCTGACCGCTTTCTTCTTGACGCTGTGTTTGGCCATGGTTCACTCATTCCTGCCAACATAGTCTAATAGTGGCATTTCTCCTATTCAAACGTCGAGCGATTCGCCGATGAGACCAACCGGCTTCTTTGAGCCCAATTACACTTCCTCCCTCAAATGCTGACATCTGAGCATATTGTTCGCGCGCCTGTATGCGAGGTATAGTTACTGTCTACCTGAGTACACGGAATGAAAATCGCAAAGAATTTATGACCTTGAATCGAAATTTCTCGTTTAATATCCTGCCAGTTGCGCAGTTAAGATGCGCTGCAGCGTCACATGTTCATTCATTGACCGCCAAACTTTAAAATTTTGCATTTTCCGTCGAAACCTGTATGCATATCAATTTGTGTCCAATTTGCATTACCTTTCTTGGTGCGCCTTTTTTTTTTTTTTTTTTTTTTTTTTTTGGGGGGGGGGGGGGTCTAAGAGTGTATTTATCATTGAATGACGTAAAAAAAAATATGATGATCAATGTGAAGCTAAAAATTTGATATATTATTTTGAACAATTTTCAAGAATTATCTTGATAATTGTACAAAGTGAAATACTCGAAATAAAGTCTCGAAAATGCTGCAAGGTACTCATGAAGACAGAGAGAAATCCATTGAGATGCTTTCATCACTCCTAACCCAATTTCAGAACTTAAGGAATAATTAGGAGTTTTTTTAAAAAGGATGCTCTTGAGTTATCAGCTGTATGGAATATTAAACTTTGTTTCCCCCAAAAAAATTGCGTCGTGTGAAAAATTCTTTGATAAATTTCAAGTTGATGAACGCATTGAAAACAGTGAATAATGTGTTCAAAGTCGAGGTGTTTTATAAAGCAATGGATTTAATAATTAATCAATTAACTATTAGATTTAAATCCGTTCGACAATTATGTACACTTTTTAAATGTTTATCACCTGCATATCTCGTCGCGTCACCGAATAAAAATATCCTGGAAGGATCAGAATTGTTACAATCGGCATATCTTTCAGATATTTCACCTAGTTTGGGACCTCAACTGCTTCGATTTAAAATGTGATTTTATATTCAACTAGCTGAAAACCCGCGCTTCGCTACGGAGTACATTCAAATTAAATACAACGGTCAACGTATGCAATTTATGCCAAAAAATAAATATATATATTTATAATAAATGCGATTATCAATGTATACAATTGATGTAATATATATATATATATATATATATATATATATATATATATATATATATATATATATATATATATATATTTATAAAAAAATCGTAAGGGATATGCATTTTTTTTGGATAATATCCAATCGTCTGCTGCATTAGAAAGAGAAAAAAATATTTTTTTTGTCTATTTAGTTGTTACGCACGTGACGATAAATTTATTGAAAGTACCAGAAAAAGAAATCACGTGATCGGCATTTAATAAATTAAATTCTAAAAATTAATCTTTAAAAATTCACCAAATATCAGGAAATGGAGGTAAAAATTCGAAAAAAATTTCATTTTGAAGGAATTTTTATGATCTTTCTCGTGATATAAATTTTATAACCCTCAATGTATTATTTTAAATGCAAACGTAAAAAAAGTTTAAAAAACAGCTTAAAAATTTAATTTAAAAAAATCTAAGAAGAATTTTTGAAAAATCTTTCTTAGTGCACCCCTACACCATTAGAAGAATCGCCATGCAAAATTTCAGCCCTTTAGGTCCAGCGGTTTGGTCTGTGCGTTGTATGTCAGTCAGTCAGTCAGTCAGTGAATGAATGAGTCAGTTACGGAACTGTTTTATATATATAGATTAAAACAAATTACTTCTATACGCGAATTTGCTGAACAACTTTTAATTCACACAGGAGCCTCAAGTAGCTTCTCTGACATTATTACAGCATGCATGATTTTTTTAACTTACCGGTGACGACAGCGAAATCAGAACGAAGTTTTTCAAAGCTGAAATTAATCAAAACATATTTAAGAAGCAACATGTCACAACATCGTCTTAGCTCTTTGGCCACGATAGCAATGGAAAGAAAAATAGCTTGTCAACTTGATCTGGAGAAAATGATTGACCGACTTGCAAACGAGAAAGCGAGAAAACAACAGTTTTGAAGGGTTTTTTTATGTGCAAACTAAACATGCTCAAGTACATTTTGTCAATAGAATTTATAAAATATGTAGAAAATATTAATGGGTACTCCGTACTTAAAGAATTATAATTTGTTTTATTATTATATTCATATTTATTAAATTGTATTTCTTATTGTTGAAATGTCTTGAATTTCAAATAAATTGTTATTAAGTAAGGTTTCAAATCGAAATAAGAATAGATAGAAAACAAATTTCGCCAGAACTCTTGCAAGAAACAACTGGGCGCACCGATTTTACTTGCTCCAGGGCGCTGAATATGTAGCTACGCCACTGGTTGACACCGTTTTGTGCACAATAGAATTTTTATAAAAAGCATAGAAGTTTTATTAGAAGGTTTTGGAATAATTCAAATAAACGTAAGTACCCTTTTTCATTGTCATTACTGTAATTTTAATATTGCTAATATTTAAAACATGTATTACTTCTGTTTCGTTACTTCATCATGGAGTAGGCTTAATTGCTGACTATCAACACATGCACTCAACACGTGTTTGGCACTTAGTGTTTTTTGAACTATTGATGAATGACTAAATGATTATTTTTAAGCATTATTACAATTTATATAGTTTTAGGTAGAAAATAATTGCACTCATGATTGTTAATGTCGAAGCAACAATCGTTTAATTTAAGCTTGAACTTAACGTGTTGCATATGGCACGTAGTGTTTTTAGTTTTATTGAACTATTAATGAATGACTAAATTAATATTTTTAAGCATTATTTATCTTACAATTTATATAGTTTTAGGTAGAAAATAATTGCATTCATGGCTATTAATGTTGAAGTAACAATCGTGTAATTTAAGCCACAGAACTTTACTTATATCTTTATATATATATATTTCTTTGAACTTAACGTGTTGCATATATTAAAATATTTGGCACGTAGTATTTTTAGTCTTACTGAACTATTGATGAATGACTAAATTAATATTTTTAAGCATTATTTATCTTACTGAACTCCTCCTAAACGGCTGGACTGATTTTTCTGAAATTTTGTGTGCGATTAAGCTGATTCGAGAATGGTTTAGATTCACAATTTGATCCCATAGAAAATGTTTTTAAATGTTTATGTGTTGTTGTTGATCTTTGGTTAGTTTAGGTTCACAATTGGATCTGGTAGGTAGCACTGTAATCGCGTTTCAGGATATTTTTTATTTTCACGAATTTTAATGATGTATACACGTGAATTCAATAACAATCAACTTAACCTACAATTTTAAATTATCAATTCTCATTTGATTCTATGCAACGGCTCATTGATTAGTCATACTAATAGCCATATTAAAGAAATTTCGCCCACATTTTTTCTAATTTTAACTTCAATAAGTTATTTATATTTATTTGTTGTGTATTTATTACAGAATAATGCCACGTCTTCGTAAACGAGGAGGAAATATTGGTCGACGTACACCGAATGCTCAAACAGTCCATAATAGAATTTATAAAATATGTAGAAAATATTAGTGGGTACTCCGTACTTAAAGAATTATAATTTGTTTTATTATTATATTCATATTTATTAAATTGAATTTCTTATTGTTGAAATGTCTTGAATTTCAAATAAATTGTTATTTAATGATATCCATCGAGTTAACCGTCGTTCAAATAGAACGGCAGAAGATCAATTGGCGGACAATGTAAATTTAAGATACCATGCTGCAAACACACGTGCAAATGAAAATCAAGAGCGTCACAATGAACGTCTTCGAGCTAATGCACTGAGACAAAGAGAGGCACGTCAACGACTCACCGACGCACACAGAGCACATGATCGACAGCGTGTGCAAGAACGTCGCGCATTAACACGTACATCACTTCACCGTCTTGCGTTCGAATATGAGCCGGAAATAGACTATTCGTCACATGCACTTATTGTCATCGGCAATGTGGACAAAGAATGCCAACACTGCCATGCATTTAAATACAAAGGTGAGTCGGCCGGTCTTTGCTGCGCATCAGGAAAAGTTTCACTTCCACCATTGAATTTGTCGCCAGAACCATTGAAAACACTATTGGCTGGAGCCACATCTCAATCGAAATTGTTTTTGAGTAAACTTCGGAAGTTCAATTCTTGCTTCCAAATGACATCATTTGGAGCAACAAAAATCGTGCATGAGGATGGTCGTAATTTTGCACCAACATTTAAGATTCAGGGCCAAGTGTATCATCAAATTGGTTCTTTGATCTCAATGCCTGATGCCGATCCAAAATATTTGCAAATCTACTTCATGGGTGATGAGGAGAAACAAATTAACACACGCTGCCAATACAACCACATCGAGCAGATGGAGGAGCGAGAAATAGTGGCAACTTTGGAAACGTTTTTACAAAATCATAACCAATTGGTCCAGTTGTTCAAGACTATTTCCAACAGATTGCAAAACGACAGCTACGTGATTATCATTAAAGCAGACAAAGTACCATATGGAGAGCACGCAGGCAGATACAATGTACCAACTGTTAATGAAGTTGCAGTTGTTATGGCTGGCGACCCATCTGAACGTCGAGATATACGGATACAACGCAGAGACAACACGGTGCAGATGGTTCGAGACAATCATCGTTCTTACGATGCTTTGCAATATCGATTGATATTTTGGCAAGGAGAAGATGGATATCATTTAAACATTAAACAAAGAAATCCAGTGACAGGTGCAACATATACATTATTTTATTTTTTATTTTTTTCGTATAAATAATTTATTTTGTCTTATTTATACTTTTATTTTGCAGGTGCAGAACTTAACAAGAAAGTTAGCGCGATGAACTACGCATATCGGCTGATGATTCGTGCCGATGAAGATAACAACATTCTCCGATGCCGCCAGCTATTTCATCAATACATTGTTGATATGTATGTGAAACTGAAAGTGAGCGATTTCGGTACATCAAATTTAATCAAGCGAAGCTTCGTTCTGAGGAGTATATTCATTTGCGTGATGCTATTGTCGGTAACGTAGATGAAACAAGTAATATCAACAACATCGGTACCGCATATATTCTTCCATCATCATATATTGGTAGTCCGCGTCATATGCAAGAATATATTCAAGACGCCATGACTTTCGTGCGTGTATATGGCCGACAAGATCTGTTCATCACATTTACGTGCAATCCAAACTGGGATGAAATTAAAATTTTGTTATTGCCAGATCAAACAACTATGCATCGGCATCATATCACTGCACGTGTGTTTAAACTAAAATTAAAATCGTTGATGAACTTAATTACACATCACTCTGTATTCGGCGAAACACGTTGCTGGTTGTATTCTGTTGAATGGCAAAAACGAGATTTGCCACATGCACATATTTTAATTTGGTTGGTCGATGAAGTGCGGCCACAAAAAATTGATAAAATTATTTCAGCGGAAATTCCAGATCGGAATATTGATCAAGAGTTGTGCGACATTGTTACCACTAACATGATCCATGGTCCATGCGGTACTCTGAACATGACAGCGTCATGTATGGACAATGGGAAATGTACAAAACATTTTCCAAAAGCATATACGAACTATACTATCACCAATATCGATGGTTATCCATCATACCGTCGTAGAGACATGGACAATGGTGGCCAATCATATCAATTGCGTATGTCAAATGGTGTAATATTTGATATTGATAATCGCTGGGTGGTTCCGTATTCTCCATTGCTGTGCAAAACCTACAAAGCACAGATAAACATTGAGTTATACAGTTCGGTGAAGTCCATCAAATACACTGCTGGCCACTCTAAATGCAACACCCTGAAGGAAACATGCAAATAACATGAAATTTACAACATGCATTAGCGGAGGTGAGATATGCAAATGATTAGAATTTCAGCGCAGACGCACATCACGCGCGCCTGTGGCGCCACTTCAAAGCGCTATTTAAGGCTTGGAGATTTCGACGATTTCAAGTTCGGCAATTGTGTTTTTCTTGTGGTTTTTCAAAAAAAAAACGATCAATTATGCCTCGTCGAAAACAGCGATCATCTTTTGATCAAGTATCCGAGTTCGACAGAGGAAGGATAGTGGCCTACCGAGATTGTGGATTATCTTTCAGGGAAATCGGTAGTCGTGTTGGACGAAACCAAACAACTGTAATGCGGATATGTGATCGTTGGATGCAGGAGGGTACGACGGACCGGCGTGTTCGATCGCATCCACCTCAGCGCACCACTTCACGTGATGACAGGCAAATTGTGCGCATGGCAGTGACGGATCGCTCAGTCACATCACGAACCATAGCACAGCACATGCAGTCTGTAACGCATCATCCAGTGTCTGCGCGTACCATTCGACGCCGTTTACAGCAGAGTGGTCTGTCCGCAAGACGTCCATTGCTTTGTCTACCCTTGACGCAGAACCACAGACGTCTCCGCCGCCAATGGTGCGATGACAGAAGGATGTGGACGGCAGAATGGAATGAAATTGTCTTTACTGACGAGTCACGCTTCTGTCTGCAACACCACGATGGTCGCATTCGAGTCTGGAGACACTGTGAAGAGAGGATGCTGAGCAGCTGCGTTATGCACTGCCACACTGGTCCTGCACCGGGTATTATGGTATGGGGCGGTATTGGATATCACTCTCGCACACCTCTAGTACGCATTGCCGGTACTTTAAACAGCCAGCGCTACATCTCCGAGGTGTTGGAGCCAGTTGTCCTTCCTTACCTTCAGGGCTTGCCCACAGCCATATTTCAACAAGATAATGCTCGACCACACGTGGCACGCATTGTCCAACGGTTCTTCGTCAATCGCCAGATTGAATTGCTTCCCTGGCCGCCTCGCTCTCCGCATCTTTTGCCGATAGAAAACATGTGGTCCATGGTTGCTCTACGAGTGACTCAGATTCCATCCCCAGCTACTACAGCAGATCAACTTTGGCAACGTGTGGAAGCTGCTTGGTCTGCTGTACCCCAAGAACTCATCCAAAGTCTCTTTGAATCAATGCCGAGGCGTGTGGCAGCGGTGATCTCCAACAATGGCGGCTACTCTGGCTACTGATTTTGGCAGAAACCACACTTCACAGAAGTCTATAAATTTAATCATTTGATACTTGGTCAACATTTTATCTACAAAATAAATTTTGTTGTGATATCTCTTGTCTTTCTTGGTGTTGCAATTTGGGTGGCTAGCAGTGTACATTTGCAAATGCCTTCATAAAGGCAGTGATAAGGCTGTATTTGCTGTTCAAAATGTAAATGATAAAGACGAAATATCACATTATCAAATGGGCCGATACATTAGCAGCAATGAAGCAATTTGGCGCATTTTCAATTTCTCCATACACGAAAGAGATCCTGCTGTTATACATTTGGCCGTGCATCTTGAAAATGGACAGAGTGTTTATTTCACGGAACAGACTGCTCTACAACGAGCATTCACTGCCCCAAAAACCACACTAACCGAGTTTTTCAAACTATGCAGACGACTAGATATTTTCGGTCAATTCGCAAAGACATTAATGTATACTGATGTACCACGATTTTTCACATGGAACAAACAGTCAAAAAATTGGGAACCACGAAAGCGAGGCGTTCCAGTCCAAGGATACGTCGGCATATTCAAGGCAAATAGTTTAGGCCGATTATATACAGTCCATCCAAAGCAACGCGAATGTTTTTTTTTTTTTTTTGCGTTTATTGTTGGTTAACGTTCCTGGACCGACTTCTTTTCAATATTTGCGAACAATCAATGGTATTTTGTACGACACGTACTTCGATGCGTGTCGTGAATTGCATTTACTGGAAGATGATAACCATTGGGATCTCACACTTGCAGATGCAGTACTGAGTTCCTCTCCTCATAAAATTCGTCAATTATTCGCTATATTATTGACGACATGTTTTCCGTCTGAAGCTTCTGCTCTCTGGGATAAATATAAAGATTCGATGAGTGAGGACATTCTACATTGCGTTCGTACTGCTGATCAAGATCCCAACATCGATTTTTCGCCGGAAATATATAACGAGGCGCTAATAAAGATTGGGGATATTTGTATTCTCATTTCGAATATGCCACTCATTCATTTCGGCATGTCATCGCCTGACCGCCCAGCAGCAGAAATCATTAACAGCGATGTTCAGCGTGAACAACAGTTCGATACAACCTCTTTGGCTACTTTTGTTGCTAATAATGAACAACTGCTCACTGCTGAACAAAATAATATATATGAAAAAATTAATTTGTCAATTGCAGCCCAGAAAGGAGGATTCTTTTTTTTTTGGACGCACCAGGTGGCACTGGGAAAACATTCCTCATCTCATTGATACTCATTGATACGCGCATTCAATCACAAAATCATATTGCATTGGCAATTGCTTCATCAGGCATTGCAGCGACCTTGCTTGATGTTGGGCGGACTGCGCATTCAGCACTCAAGTCACCATTGAACATTCACACAAACCCAGACGCAACGTGTAACATAAAGAAGCATTCAGGCATGGCTGAAGTTTTGAGAAAAGGCAAAATTATTATCTGGGATGAATGCACTATGGCCCACAAGCATTCACTTGAAGCTCTCGATAGGACGTTGAAAGATATCAATAATAATACCAGACCTTTTTGGTGGTGCTCTACTGCTGCTGTCAGGTGATTTCAGACAGACATTGCCGGTCATTCCACGTGCTACATATGCGGACGAAATTAACGCATGTTTGAAATAATCATACCTATGGCGAAGTGTCAGTAAATTATGCCTTACCATAAATATGCATGTTCAACTTCAAAATGATCCAATGGCATTAGCATTCTCTGAACAATTGCTCAACATAGGCAACGGAAAAATTCAATTGCATGAGAATACAATATACATCCGACTTCCAGACAATTTTTGTAACAGGGTGGCTACCAAAGATGCTTTGATTGAAAGTATATTTCCAGATTTACAATCTAATTACACTAATCATGCGTGCCTACGTGAGCGAGCTATTTTGGCTGCAAAAATATAGATATCGACGCAATTAATTTTAAAATACAACAGTCATTGCCTGGCAATTAAATATCATTCAAATCGATCGACACTGTTGTCGATCCTGAGGAAGTTGTCAACTATCCTGTTTAATTCTGGAAATCACTGGATTTACCTGGAATGCCACCTCATAACTTGCGATTGAAGATTGGTTCACCAATCATTTTGCTTCGAAATTTGAATGCACCAAAGCTATGCAATGGTACGCGATTGGTCATAAAAAAATCATGGGCAATGTTCTTGAAGCTACCATTTTAAACGGCAAGTTTCAAAGTGAAAGTGTTCTTCTACCACGGATCCCAATGACCCCTCCATACTCGCCCATTCCATTCAAAAGTTTGCAATTTCCAATGCGCTTGGCATTCGCAATGACTATTAATAAGTCACAAGGCCAAACAATGTCAATTTGTGGGTTGGATCTAGAAAACCCGTACTTTTCGCATGGCCAATTACATGTTGCGTGTTCGAGGGTTGGAAAACCTTCAAGTTTGTTCGTTTATACCCCTTAGGGACTAACTAAAAATATTGTTCATCAAATCACATTAAGATAAAATTTCCACTACGTATGCGGACGAAAATAACGCATGTTTGAAAGAATCATACCTATGGCGAAGTGTCATTAAACTATGCCTTACCATAAATATGCGTGGTCAACTTCAAAATGATCCATTGGCATTAGCATTCTCCGAACAATCGCTCAACATTGGCGACGGAAAAATTCAATTGCATGAAAATACACAATGCATTCGACTCCCAGACAATTTTTGCAACATGGTGGCTACCAAAGATGCTTTGATTGAAAGTATATTTCCAGATTTACAAGCTAATTACACTAATCATGCGTGGCTACGTGAGCGAGCTATTTTGGCTGCAAAAAAATATAGATGTCGATGCAATTAATTTTAAAATACAACAGTCATTGCCTGGCAATGAAATAGCATTCAAATCGATTGACACTGTTGTCGATGATTTGAGTCATAATATGGCACGTAGTCACAATATGGATCACCAGGTGAACTAAATTGGAAAGAAAAACTCAAATCACAAATGATTTGAGTTTTTCCTTTCATGCTATTATTTAAGACAGTTTTAAGTTTATACTCAACATATTTAAGTTTATAGTACTGGTTACATCTGGAGAGAAGATCCCCGAGAAACTGGTCACTTGGGGAGAGTTCTTTTTTGATAAGGGGTGAACGTTAAAGCGAAGGTCAACGAGAGAGGAAGAGATTGTCACCAAACATCCCCCACTTTTCGCCAAATATCGACATTTGCGCCAAGGAAGAGTCGAACATGTGTTTTTCTGCCGATGGGCAATGGTTTACTCTAAGAAAAGGCAGTGTTTACAAGAAGCAGATGGGGAGAAATACGCATCTGCAGTTACAATTGAAGGGAAATCTTAAACACTACATTACCTATTGGAACTATTATACCTTTTGTAATATTAATTGCCGTGATGTGCTGTATAATCTGAAATGTTTAAATGCTGATTTCTGAAGTCTTATTTTCCAAGGAATAAATTTGCAGCCAATCAAAACATCTTTCCCGTTTTTACTAACTTTTAAACTGACCAAAAATATGGCTAACAAAAACCAAGTTATGAGAAAATATTTCAACGAGGAGGAAATTAAAAGTTTGACGAAAATTTTTCTTATTCAAATTGCGGATAATGGGATAATTTTATAGTGTTGATAAAGTTAATTGTGAATTTTCATTAGAAGAGGTCATTAGGGTAGCACACTTTAAAGGGCAAGGCCGACCTTGCCAATTGAACCTATTTGATCTGGAAAATTAAAAATATGTCTAAACTGAAATGGCTTTAACATATGAGCTGTTATTTTTGAAAGTGGTATATGTCCATTTTTTCATGTATCGAGATATTTAAATGTTTGCATTTGAATGAATTTAAAAATATTGGCAAACGTTAATCAATTCGAATGATGTTTTTAACACTATACACCTTTTAAATTTTACTATGAAATAATAATTATTACAATTATTTAAAAAATAAACGATTTTTTTTAGCTCCAAATGGACTTATACCACTGTCGTGTTGCCTGTCTTCAATTATTTATTTTTTTGGGCGAGATTCGTAAATTATTTGGGTTAGTACAAATTATTTATAAGTAAGAGGTATTTGGATGCGTTGTGTTTTTTTTATTTATTTTCTTGAATACAACCCAAAGCTCTAGACCCAAAGCTCTAAACTTCCTATTTCAATTTTACCCAACTGACGATGGCTTTGCAACACATTCGCGATACAACCTTCTTGATCTAACTCAAATAACTCCAATTTTTAAATTTTACACCTCACATTACCGATCATTCGTTTACCTATCATTACTCAATATGCAAGAATTCTCTCATTATAATATTACTTCTCCTAACATTATGCATTCAAATTCTTTATACGTAATTAAACTATGACTCACAATCCCAAACTTAAAAAAAAACGCTATTTTCCCCCAAAATACACATATATGCACAAAATCAAAACAAAACACAATTCTATTCTCAATGTAATTGCAAAAATATTATCTGACAAATTCTATACTTAAATTGACACACGTTTCTTTTCAAAAAATTCATATCTATACCAAGTACCACTAATTACTATCGACCAACACACTTGTACTCAATTCAATAATTTCTCAACTGTTACTCAAATCTTAACTATCTATTGATTTTCTCATTTCAGTAGAATTTTCAAAATCACACTTAAATATTATCTATCAACTGATATCAAACAAATTTTCTGTCATCAACTACTTTTAACTTATTCAAAATATTTTTAAAAAATACACCTCAATTCAATCTATCATCTCTACAATATCTATATACATAAATTTTTAAACACTTCATATAAATCATAACATAAGTATTTCTTATCTATCTTTAACCAACTCAACAAACTCTTTCTAAAAACACTCTTTAATTCACTTAGTTAAAATTAAAATATTTGCATTCATATATTCACACTTCAAACAATCTTAACATAAAATCAATATTGTCACACTCTTCAAAACAAAATTACACTCAATAATAATAATTGTGGCAAATATACGAACATATTTTCAAAACACTCCCGCTCTAAAAATTCTTACGCGCTGCTCCCTTCTCCACAAAATTTGTAAAGACCAAAAAATTTCTTAAAGACAAAAAAAAACTTTTTTTTTTTTTTTGTAACGCAAAAAAAATTTTCACGATTCTAGCCTAACACAAATTATTTTTTCTATCCTGGTCGGAACCATGCACCGAACGAAAAAATTTTTAAATAACTAGAAAAAAAATTTTTAACAACAAAAAAAATTTTTAAACTGGTCGCGGCAACCATGCACTGAACAAAAAATTTTTTTAACAATAAAAATTTTTTCAAAAAACGCCTGGTCACGATACCATGTGTCGTGTTGCCTGTCTTCAATTATTTATTTTTTGGGACGAGATTCGTAAATTATTTGGGTTAGTACAAATTATTTATAAGTAAGAGGTATTTGGATGCGTTGTGTTTTTTTTTATTTATTTTCTTGAATACAACCCAAAGCTCTAGACAGATTTGCAACCGAACAGGTCAAACAAACTTTGCTTCTAAAACCTTCCTTTAGATCAACTACACAAAAAAAGATGACTGACTCCAAAGTAACAAAATAAAATTGATTTATTTACAACCTTATCTATTTACAATTTAACTCAAAAACCGAATCACCAAATCTTCGCACACAGTTTACACATTTTACTAATCTTTTAGCCTTTTCTCCTCGATTCATATCGAATGACATGTATTTAATTAAATCTACACCTTTTGGATTCAGGGAGCATAAATTTATTTATTTTACCTACGGCAAAAAACTACCCTCTCTCTCAAAATCTATATTTTAAAGAACAAAAAAAAAACATTGATCCCGCACTCAATCATTCAAATTTTCGATGTTGGGTCTGAACCAGACAAAATGATTAACACTCACTCAGTTTGATGCTAACTGGACTGGAACACGGGTGACGATCTCATCATCGGACTTGGTATCTCCTTTCTTTATCGGGGGAAGCAGCAACCAGATTTTTCTCAGCAACCAAATAACTTCTCTCGAAAACGGGATTATGAAGCAAGCATACCGGGAAGAATCAACCGGATCACCTTATGTCATCACTCCATCGTGAAGGCGCAATTCTCTCCTCTCTCAAAACGGGATCATGATGCAAGCATACCGGGAAGAATCAACCGGATCTCCTTATGTCATCACTCCATCGTGAAGGCGCAATTCTCTCCTCTCTCAAAACGGGATCATGATGCAAGCATACCGGGAAGAATCAACCGGATCGCCCTATGTCATCACTGTATCGTGAAGGCGCAATTCTCTCCTCTCTCAAAACGGGATCATGATGCAAGCATACCGGGAAGAATCAACCGGATCGCCCTATGTCATCACTGCATCGTGAAGGCGCAATTCTCTCCTCTCTCAAAACGGGATCATGATGCAAGCATACCGGGAAGAATCAACCGGATCTCCTTATGTCATCACTCCATCGTGAAGGCGCAATTCTCTCCTCTCTCAAAACGAGATCATGATGCAAGCATACCGGGAAGAATCAACCGGATCTCTTTATGTCATCACTCCATCGTGAAGGCGCAATTCTCTCCTCTCTCAAAACGGGATCATGATGCAAGCATACCGGGAAGAATCAACCGGATCTCCTTATGTCATCACTCCATCGTGAAGGCGCAATTCTCTCCTCTCTCAAAACGGGATCATGATGCAAGCATACCGGGAAGAATCAACCGGATCTCCTTATGTCATCACTCCATCGTGAAGGCGCAATTCTCTCCTCTCTCAAAACGGGATCATGATGCAAGCATACCGGGAAGAATCAACCGGATCTCCTTATGTCATCACTCCATCGTGAAGGCGCAATTGTCTCCTCTCTCAAAACGGGATCATGATGCAAGCATACCGGGAAGAATCAACCGGATCTCCTTATGTCATCACTCCATCGTGAAGGCGCAATTGTCTCCTCTCTCAAAACGGGATCATGATGCAAGCATACCGGGAAGAATCAACCGGATCTCCTTATGTCATCACTCCATCGTGAAGGCGCAATTCTCTCCTCTCTCAAAACGGGATCATGATGCAAGCATACCGAGAAGAATCAACCGGATCTCCTTATGTCATCACTCCATCCTGAAGGCGCAATTCTCTCCTCTCTCAAAACGGGATCATGATGCAAGCATACCGGGAAGAATCAACCGGATCGCCCTATGTCATCACTGCATCGTGAAGGCGCAATTCTCTCCTCTCTCAAAACGGGATCATGATGCAAGCATACCGGGAAGAATCAACCGGATCTCCTTATGTCATCACTCCATCGTGAAGGCGCAATTCTCTCCTCTCTCAAAACGAGATCATGATGCAAGCATACCGGGAAGAATCAACCGGATCTCTTTATGTCATCACTCCATCGTGAAGGCGCAATTCTCTCCTCTCTCAAAACGGGATCATGATGCAAGCATACCGGGAAGAATCAACCGGTCTCCGACAGTTAATCGACAATCTCTCATCACCTGCGATGCTAAGCACCGGGGGAAGGTAAACCCGGGCCGCATGCAGCAGTGAATCCCCGAAAAAACTCTAAGTCTTCTATTTATTTATTTTTTTATAACAATGTCCACGCCTTCTCGTGACTCCTAATCCATTCAGGAAAGCTTTAAAAAATCCACCACTTAGCCTCCATTTTCATTTCTTGGATTGGATAATCCCATAACTCATGCATGCCTTCCTTGCGTCATACAACAGACCACCCAAAGTCCAGTCCACGTGTTTTGCGGTATACAGGCCCAATAAATTCTTTACAATAGGGTATTTTACTTTAATGTCAAACCCTGGTGCCATCCCCTTATCTGCGTCTGCAATCACCTACCCCGTATCGCGCACCGCCGCTTTTAAATTGGCTGATGCGTACAGACGACTGTTCCGTCCTCTAATCAAAGGCGGCTTCCTAGCATTCTAACCGAAATGTGATGAAAATAGCCTTCGATCACTTTATCTCTCTAAAAATTTTAATTTTTATTTAAAATCGAAAGCGCTTCATCACAACCACTTTCAAAAATAACATATTATAAAAAATAAAAACAAGTGGAAATTCAAGTCCATATTTTTATATACATTAGCTTCAGTGAAATGGATATTTTAATGTAAACTCTTACTTACCAACATCACTATCAGACCAAATTGACATATTATAGTCTTTTTTATAGGTATGTGAACTCATTGTAACAACTGTATTAAATGTTATTTATCTAAAGCTTTGATTTTCTGCTTTAATAAAAATATTTAAATAATACTCACGCTGCAATCTATTTGTATAAGAAACACAAACCAAACAGTAGGAATTGCGAAAGAAAACCAAACAAAATCAGTGAAATTACTTCTGGCCACTTAATCAGAACAATAATACCGTTATCTTGTTAACGATGTTGTGTTTAAGACACTAGCTAAGTAATATATGCTAAAGCGTAGTGTACACTGAAGTTGTAATAATCAATGATAATTGCAATAAGCAAGTTGCTTTTATTATAATTATTAGGAATGGACTTATTCTATTTTTAAAAAAATTTTTTGCGATAACATTTTATAGCCAAAATTCTTTTGTTTACTTTATGAAAAAATCGTACGAAAAAAAGGTGTCTATATCGTACTAAAATCACCGTTAACTCATTTTTTTAAAGTGGACATACACCACTTTCAAATATTTTATTACGGGAGTGCCATATAAGCGGACCAGCAATACCCCCTCTATAAAGGGACGACATAAACGGAGGCATTTTCAGTGGCGCAACGCCGGGATTCGCTCCGAGCACCCTCAGCACCGAAAGCCAGTGCGCTGTACCACAAGGCCGCCACAGGCCAGTGTGCACTTATATTTTTATCAAAATATCTGTACATTATATTTTTATCGCAATTTCTGCAGTTGGGCCCCGCAATAACTAAGGCCGGCACTTTTAAAGTGCAGTTCTATTCCGAAATTTGGAAGGGGAAATTGGGGTAAAATTATACTAGAGTTGTGTCTTTTTTGCAGTCATTTTTTGACTGATAAAGAAACTGATAAAGCAATTTCTATAAAACTTGGTGAATACGTTTATTTTGATGCAAGGAATAATGTATACTTCAAATTTAGTATTTTTAATTGCATTAATTATTTAAACTTAACATGTTTTCAATGAAAAAAATGTATTTTTTCAAAGTTTTGTAATTTTAATTTTAATTTAAAAAATTTAAGTTTTTAATTGCTTAAAAATGGAGTATACGTAAAATATACATTAGTTTTACAACTTTATCAATATTTTTTGGGAATCTAGAACCAACAGTTTTGCTACAGTCTTGCGCGCAATGGATGCAAGCCAAAACACAATTTTAAAATTTTCATCAAAATTAAAAATGGAAAATTAATTAAAATACCAGTTGTAGAACATTGAAATAATTATTCTACATAGAACATATATTAAGCTTTCAGTGGCAAAAATTTCATGTATTTATGTTTTATAGGGAATGAGAAATAAAACAAAATGTGACATGATGCTAAATTGCACCTTCAGTAAAAAAGTAAGACTCCCGAGACCCCTTAAATGAAAACAAAATTACCGAAAAAGATCGCGTCTCCTTTGGCGAAAGAAAAAATAACAGTTGCAAAACCAAAATACTTGAAATCTGTATCTATAATAATAAATTTTTGTATGATCCAGTATTTATAAAAATAAACATGACTCTAAATTTTATTGAGGTTTTCTGAAACTCCCTTACATTACTTCGGGAAATAGTAAGTAATACGATGCAGGGTAAAAAGTCCCAAAATACGTTGATTACATGAAAATGGAAATCAAAACATGCGATGGTTTTCTTAAAGCCTAAATAATTAAAACCTTCATAATTTTTTTAATGCCTAAAGAGCGATAAATACTTTCCGCGGGAAATGGTACTGAGGTGTTGATTATCCCCGACCCCTCATTTTGAGAATCGACCTCCCCGAGGCAGCAACCTTAAAACCGGTCTCAGGTCTCTTTTGAAGGGAGGTCTGCAGTAATACGAAATTGAAAGGTCGAGTTGTGATAACTGTAAGCGTGGTGATTTAAGCTTTTTAAAAAATATTTTTTCTTTACATATTCTTCATCAAAACGGTCCAAACAATTTATAGTTTATTAAAATAATTTTATGATTTTTGGATTTACAACGTTTGAACAGGACAACGTCTGTCGGGTCTGCTAGTATATATATATATATATATATATATATATATATATATATATATATATATATATATATATATATATATATATATATATATATATATATATATATATACACTGCTGGCCACCCAAATTGCAACACCAAGAAAGACAAGAGATATCACAACAAAATTTATTTTGTAGATAACATGTTGACCAAGTATCAAATGATTAAATGTATAGACTTCTGTGAAGTGTGGTTCCTGCCAAAATCAGTAGCCAGAGTAGCCGCCATTGTTGGAGATCACCGCTGCCACACGCCTCGGCATTGATTCAAAGAGACTTTGGATGAGTTCTTGGGGTACAGCAGACCGAGCAGGTTCCACACGTTGCCAAAGTTGATCTGCTGTGGCAGCTGGGGATGGAATCTGGGTCAATCGTAGAGCAACCATGGACCACATGTTTTCTATCGGCGAAAGATCTGGAGAGCGAGGCGGCCAGGGAAGCAATTCAATCTGGCGATTGACGAAGAACCGTTGGACAATGCGTGCCACGTGTGGTCGCGCATTATCCTGTTGAAATATGGCTGTGGGCAAACCCTGAAGGTAAGGAAGGACAACTGGCTCCAACCCCTCGGAGATGTAGCGCTGGCTGTTTAAAGTACCGGCAATGCGTACTAGAGGTGTGCGAGAGTGATATCCAATACCGCCCCATACCATAATACCCGGTGCAGGACTAGTGTGGCGGTGCATAACGCTCGGTAGGCCACTATCCTTCCTCTGTCGAACTCGGATTCTTGATCAAAAGATGATCGCTGTTTTCGACGAGTCATAATTGATCGTTTTTTTTGAAAAAACCACAAGAAAAACACATTTGCCGAACTTGAAATCGTCGAAATCTCCAAGCCTTAAATAGCGCTTTGAAGTGGCGCCACAGGCGCGCGTGATGTGCGTCTGCGCTGAAATTCTAATCATTTGCATATCTCACCTCCGCTAATGCATGTTGTAAATTTCATGTTATTTGCATGTTTCCTTCAGGGTGTCGCATTTACAGTGGCCAGCAGTGTATATATATATATATATATATATATATATATATATATATATATATATATATATATAAAGTTGATATATATGTATATTATAGCTGATGTCCTAATTTAAGTCAGTAACAAGAATCCGGCTAGCTGAACATGGACTTTATTACAGGACATCTTGATATAAAATACATATACACAACGGACGATGACATATCTTACGAGTACACACATTTACATTTTAGCACACTCTACTGTTGTGGTAAACACGGTAATGGAGTTGTCTTGCTGGAAAACTCCATTACCGTGCGGATAACAGAACAGCATAAACGGATAGAGGTGAACACCCAGCAACTCTACGTACCGAATTGCATTGAGGGAGGTTGGTACACGCACCAAAGATCCCAAACTGTGCCACGAAAAAACACCCCAGACCATGATTGAGCCACCATGCCCTTGTACAGTTCCAGCCAGGCATGTAGGATCCATTGCTTCATGAGCCTGACGCCATATTCTCAGCCTCCCGTCGGCGTTAAGTAGTCGGAATCGAGACTCATCACTCCATGCTACTCGTTTCCAGTCCTCTACAATCCAGTCTCTGTGCTCTCTTGCCCAGGCAAGACGTGCAGCCCGATGGCGAGTATAGAGCAATGGTACTCTCGTAGGTCGACGGCTCCCGAAACCCATACGGTGAAGCGAGCGTTGCACAGTCCGTTTACGACTGGCACTGTCATTAAACTGGGTGGTAATTTGAGCTAATGGCTTCGCTGGCTTCGTACAATACGCCTGAGCCGTCTCTCACCACGCACTGTCAAGGCTAATTGTCCTTTGCAGTTTGCCCGATCGCTAGTTTTTTTTTTCCACCATCCATGTATTCTTGGTATACTCTTGACACTGTCGACCTTGAAAATCCTAGCTGTCTGACGATTTCGGAAATTGAATGGCCCATGCGTCACGCACCTACGATTTGTCCGCGATCGAAGGCGTCTAAATCAGGCAGTTTACCCATACTGGCAATTCCAACAACTAATTCAGAACAACCACAGTACGCGCTATATATGAAGTTACCCCAGCGCCCTCACTTGCGCATACGTGATGCGCAGAGCTACACAATTTGCATAGGCTTTGCTATCCCTAATTCAGTGGCACTTCAGTGTATATATATATATATATATATATATATATATATATATATATATATATATATATATATATATATATATATATATATATATATATATATATATATAATATATATATATATATATATATATATGTAGACTTTACTGTCTATGTAGCTAACTGGTGTCTTGGGGGTGTCTAATAATTACACACTTGAATCATTAATACAACTGTACTTTCTAAAACTCAATAATAATCATTTATTAATGTAGATAGCAAAGACGAGATGCCGCAGAGCCTACTTTTACTGTCTCCTGTGCAATATAACAATAATTATAAGAGATAGCTCAGCGCAATACTCGCTTCTCTTAACAGAACAAAATGGGGCAGCCTACGCACGGACTTTTCACACGGCCTCTCCCAACGAGGTCTGTACCCCTCTCTCGTGCACAGCGAATCTCCCGACACACACTCTTTCGAATCGCCTGCCCTTGAATCGGGGTCATTCAACCCCCTCCCTCAACCGTCCCCTCCAGGAATGTCGCAGGGACAAGGGTTTGGTGCGTCTCTGGCTATGCATACCAACAGAGAATATTACTATGGCATAAGAAGAGATTTTGCATAAATCCTACAATATATATATATATATATATATATATATATATATATATATATATATATATGAAAGGTATAAAATTTAAGTTGATCCCCTGTAAATTTTCTTCCCTTCCCATGCTTAAGATGGCATTACCAAATTTCGGCCATCCGACAATGACATTCTGTAATCTGATCTTATTTCATTACATATATATATATATATATATATATATATATATATATATATATATATATATATATATATATATATATATATATATATATATATATATATCTGTGTGTGTGTGAGGCTAAAAATATGGGGGGCGATCGTGCGACCTTAAAACGGGATTTTAGTTAGTAAAATATAGGATTAACAATTTAAAAGTCTGGGAGTTCAAATAAGCGGCATAAGGTATTGCACTGAAAATAGAATAAATGGGTTCGACTTGATTCAATTCCGTAGAACCACATGGGAGAATTTTAGGTAGACGTATAGCCTTGCAGTTTGGCGCTAAGAAAGTACTTAGTTTAGCAAAAGAACATGTACGATATGACATCACGCATAAGTAATGAGCATCACTAAGCGTTGGTTTTAAAGTTGAAACAAAGAAAATCTTCAGAGCCATGGATAACTAGGGAATGGAAAGGACGTGTGCTGTTAGGCGCACAGATTTAAATTGGGTGGGATATTGGGAATTAGTTTGATGAAGCTGAGTAATTAATTGGAAGTTAATAAATATGTTTGGGAACATCAATTGGACTATTTTATGGCTTGGTATCAACATAACACGGTTTGATGGAAATATTTAGAGGATAAGCGTCACCACCGGTTCACCGACTGCATCATGATACAAAAGAGGTTCGAATTTGTATTAAATAGTATGGGAGTAGAAGTCAAGTCCGACATATATATATATATATATTTGCCAGTTTGACTGCCACTTTGGAACAAGCGGACTTCCTTAGAAAAAGAGGTGCCAATTTACTACAACAACCAAATAGAGCTATTTCCTGTTGGAAGATTAAAATGTTTCTGAAAAAATTGTTTACACCTAATTTCTTGCGGGATCTTCAGACTCGTACAGCTTTAAAAAGTTGGATTAGGATAAGCCCTCCTTTTATACCAGATATACCAAGACGTGATGCAGTTGCGGCCTTCCGTTCTGTCTACGGGACACCATTGTTTCGCCACCCATCTGCGACGCATAAGCATCTCAACAGAGCCTTTTTGCTCACTATGCGATTCTGGAGAAGTAATGGAAAGACACATAAAATATCAGATGTACAGGAACGGCTACAAGAACACATAAAATATCAAATGTATCATTGAACGAGGCAGATTGGCCCTCTAAGTTGATTTTATTTTCGGATTACTAACGGAAATTAAAAACACATAAAATATGAAATGAAATTTTAATATGGTTTATAAAAGACACAAAGGAAAAAATCGATGTTTTGTCCAACTTAACAACTGCTTTCATCGATTTTTCTCATCATCACAATGAATGCAAACATAAAATATCATGTCCCCAGTGATACATGATTAATGTGCTCAACGATTGCACCTGGTACATTGAATCCAGTCTTCTTCTGATTTATTGACAATTTTATTGACTTTTACAGGCTTATGAATTTAGAAAACAAACTCTTCGACTGCGGGGCATCTAGTCGTCGACAAATTCAAGTATCGGAAATTATTTTGGTGTATATGAATACCTCGGACTTCTCAGGAGTGGATCGGGAGCAAACGTTTGCTCATCTGAACTGTTTTGGCGTCATCTATCGGGAAATATGATAAACATTTTATGATTATATTTTTATACACATTTTTAAAATAATAAAAATTCAACATTGATGAATAATAAATTTTGAAAGCTTAATTTACCTGAATTAAACTCATGAAAATTATTAATATTATTTCTTAGATAAATATTATATATATATATATATATATACATACCTTGATAGTAGAAAATGGGATAAAATTATTTTCAATCATACGAGTACATTCAAAAAAATTAACGAGTTAGGTGATTTTTAATGATGAAAAGTGTATGTGGTAAGAAAAATAATTAGATAAATCAGAAGGTTTAAAATCTCAATTATTGAAAAAAAAACATTTGCTTTAAATTTATTTACATTTGAAAAATTACTATTGGGATAAAATTATTTTCAATCATACTAGTACATTTAAAAAAAATTAACGAATTAGATGATTATTAATGATGAAAAGTGTATGTGGCAAGAAAAATAATTAGATAAATCAGAAGGTTTAAAAACTCATTTATTGAAAAAAAAAATATTGCTTTAAATTTATTTACATTTGAAAAATTACTATTGGGATAAAATTATTTTCAATCATACTAGTACATTTAAAAAAAATAACGAATTAGGTGATTATTAATGATGGAAAGTGTATGTGGTAAGAAGAATAATTAGATAAATCAGAAGTTTAAAAACTCATTTATTGAAAAAAAAAATATTGCTTTAAATTTATTTACATTTGAAAAATTACTATTGGGATAAAATTATTTTCAATCATACTAGTACATTTAAAAAAATTAACGAATTAGGTGATTATTAATGATGGAAAGTGTATGTGGTAAGAAGAATAATTAGATAAATCAGAAGGTTTAAAAACTCATTTATTGAAAAAAAACATTTGCTTTAAATTTATTTACATTTGAAAAATTACTATAACTTTTTTTAAGTACAAATGATCAAAGTCTGTATTAATAAAAATTATTTCTTTATTTGACAGTAAACTTTTCTTTATATTTTCTGATTCTTTGACAGTAGGATTAGAAAATGTACTGTTATTAGATAACTTCTTTTTGGGAGAAAAGTATCCTTGTTATTTCTGAATTTTTTTTCGTACATTTATGTTACAATTTTCATTTAACTTAATATCATTATTTCTTTTTCCATGTTGCTTCTACAAATGTCTAACAGTTTATTTAAACTTTTATGAATGTTATCATTTTCTTCGGGTGAAAATTTGCGAGTTTAATTCAGGTAAATTAAGCTTTCAAAATTTATCATTCATCAATGCTGAATTTTCATTATTTTAAAAATGTGCATAAAAATATAATCATAAAATGTTTATCTTATTTCCCGATAGATGGCGCTAAAACAGTTCAGATGAGCAAACGTTCGCTCCCGATCCATTCCTGACTTACTTCTCGGGGTATTTTTGCCTGTTTCATTCATTTTTGAGAACCTCCTCTATTCATTTTGATCAAGTGTAGGAACTTTTGATTTTGCCTTCTCCAGTCAATAAACTAATAATCGGGAATTATTTACAAATGTTCAGGTTCGATGCATCCATTCCACCTATGTCTTGAACAAAACAATTTTTTTTAAAAATTCTATGTATGAATCAGACTCAGGGCCTTTTTATCCCATGGGCAAATCGGGACTTTGCCCAGGGCCCCCTGATGCTAGGGGGCCCCAAAACCCCCTTGGTGTATGCACCTAGTACTTCTAATAGTATGTATTTTTATAAATGTCCGTAAGGGGGGGCCCCCAAATAGCATCTGCCCAGGGGCCCCCAGCGTTCATAATCGGGCCCTGATCAGACTGTAAATGAATGGAACAATAATAACGTTCAGTAAATGCTTATAACTTAAACTTGGGCGTTGCAAGCTGTTTCAAATGTCATCCTGTGTTGTGGATCGTAACTGTTTTAAGTTCAGTTGCCACTAAAATGGCAAAAATAAAATAAAGCTAAGGCCGTCTGCACACGGAGTAACTCAAAAGAAACTGATAACTGACTCAAATCAAAAACCAGTCAGTGACGGGTTTGTAACCAGTTGCGTCGTGTGCGTGGCTCCATTCAATTACAAAGGTTACGACTCATCACGGACAGGTTTGTGATTTGAGTCAGTTATCAGTTTCTTTTGAGTTGCCCCGTGTGCAAACGGCCTTAAGCACACCAAATAATCGTCGCCTATCAAATATTTAATAGGCAACGACGAGATCCTGTCTTTATGGTACCGAAGAATCGCGAATCAATCCCTCTCCCACTGAAACACTCTGAACACACAATAAGCTTTTTTTTTTTTATTTATTTATATTTTTTTTTTTTTACGTAGGATTTCAGTGGCGTAGCGAAGGGGGGTTGGGGGCAAGGGTGTCTATCATACCCCGGGCGCCACTTGCAGAGGGGCGACAAACGGTCCTCAACGAATTCTATACAATATATTAAAATATGTTTTTCGGGGGGACGGGGGGCGCCAAAAAGGTATCGTGCCCCGGGCGCCAGTTATGCTCGCTACGCCACTGTAAGGTTACGTTCGGAAATTTAAATCGAAAATTTTTTTTCCCAATTTATGGGGTGCGAGTGTCCCACATGATGTTCATGTGGAAATCTGGTCCTGGGGGGCACTTGCCCCCCCCCCCCTCTGGACCTGTCCTCGGAGGGGGGCCTCCAAAGTTTGCTTTGCCCAGGGCCCCATCGGGTTAAAGTCGGGCCTTGATATCTATACAATCAATATATATATATATATATATATATATATATATATATATATATAGCATGTCTTTATTTGTTCATATATATATATTTTATATATATTTTTTTATTTCTAAAGGTTTTACCCCTTCCCCAGACACTCGTCCATGCAAAGTACAAGACAGATTTTTTTTCTTCTTTGGCGTCAGTGTTTTTCTGGAAGTCGTTATTCTAAATATGTCCGCCGATGGGAGTTCGGGCGTCTCTCCGAAGTGGTGGGGCCATTCATCAAATATTCTCATGTGCCACGGAGCGAGGGAAAAAAAAAAAAATTCGCCGAAATGCATCCGCATCTCGCATCCCCGGCACGTGTTTCTACTTAAAATGTCGGATACTGCTGAGCCAGGGAGTAAGCAGCACGTTCGGAAAGGAAAACAACAGTCCTCTCGGCCGCCATTCTCTTCAGTCGTCAAATAAACAATCAGAAACCTTTAGGATTCCTGCCACACGATTTTGAACGACGGCCACAAAAATTCTCCTACGACGAAATTATTTGGGCGCGTGTTTATATCAAGATTTTTAAATAAGACGTGTGGCCCATAACGTGTCCCCTGACACTATGTGTGTGTGCAAACAGACTTTTGAGGGAACGCAATGGAAATGAGCCTTCGTCCCGTTGTCATGTCAAGGCAGCATAATTGAATAATCTATATATATAAAACAGTTCCGTAACTGACTCACTGACTGACATACAACGCACAGACCAAACCGCTGGACCTAAAGGGCTGAAATTTTGCATGGCGATTCTTCTCATAGTGTAGGGGTGCACTAAGAGAGATTTTTGAAGAATTCTTCTTAGATTTTTTTAAATTAAATTTTTAAGCTGTTTCAGTAACTTTTTAAAATTTTTCATTTAAAATAATAATTTGAGGGTTATAAAATTTATATCACTAGAAAGATCCTAAAAATTCCTTTAAAATGATATCTTTTTCGAATCTTTACCTCTATTTTGTGATTTTTGGTGAATTTTTAAAGATTCCTTTTTAGAATTTAATTTATTAAATGCCGATCACGGGATTTCTTTTACTGGTACTTTCAATAAATTTATCGTCACGTGCATAACAACTACATAGACAAAAAAATATTTTTTTTCTTGGTAATGCGGCAGACGATTGGACATCATTTTGTCTATAAAAATATCCCTTACGATTTTTTTATAAATTTATACAGTGGCTCCCAAAAGTGTTCGTACACTTACGATTTTCAATGAAATAGGGAGCTATCCATTAATTAAAATGAATATTTCAGAATGGGTATTTAATAATAAGATCTATAATCTATTCTTAACAAAACTACATGAAATATTTTGAAAACATAGTAAAACTTTATTTTTAAGATTATTTATCCGAAAATATTTCAGTCTACGATGACTTTTGTGAGATAAAGTTTTTGTTACTTTTTGATTACTGGTTTCTTAAAAATAAAGTTTTACTGTGTTTTCAAAATATTTCATGTAGTTTTGTTAAGAATAGATTATAGATCTTATTATTAAATACCCATTCTGAAATATTCATTTTAATTAATGGATTGACCCCTATTTCATTGAAATTCGTAAGTGTACGAACACTTTTGGGAGCCACTGTATATTCTTTTCTACATCAATTGTATATATTGATCGTCGTATTTATTATAAATATATATACATATATTTATTTTTCTTGGCATTAGTTGCATACATTGACCGTTGTATTTGATTTGAAAGTACTCCGTAGCGAAGTGCGGGTTTTCAGCTAGTTACAAGATAAAAAGACTTTTTACACACCATGTTTTTAAATTCTGTTGAATCATATAAACTGGACAATTCTATGTATTAATAAATACTTCTTTAAAATTTTTTGATGAATTATCCCATCAACTTGACAGAAAATGATGAAATGCGTAATAAAGAGAGCAATTATAAGAAATTTTCAAACATATATTTATTGAATAACATATATAAACCCATTACCTGAATAATTACAGCAATTTAATAACCCCCCCCCCCACCCTCCTTTCATTAAAAAAAAAAAAAAGGAATACATGCAGCTTCTTCATGAGCTGCAAACGAATTCGCATCTTCCATAGTTAATTATGGATTTCAAAATTATAATCTATAATTTGAAGGGGGAAAAAATCAATGAATTTCGCAGAGAAAATATCGCAAATAGCATGTGGGCATAAATAAAAATTATCCCATTGTAATGAAAATGTAATATACTTGGTTCACTATTACGTTAATAGATGGCGCCAGTAGCGCAGTTACTTTTGGCTTCAGACGCCACTCGTATTTTTTTCGTAATGGATTTTAAAATATGGAATAAAGATTGCTAAAAGTACTAAAATAATGCATTGTCATCGTGTTCTGAGCTATTCTAAAAGTTTCAAATGTCTAGCTAGTCGGGAAGTTAGTTAAAAATCGATTGCAAGATTTGTACCGGACAAACACACACACACACAAACAAGAAAGCAAGTTAATAAAAACATGGTAAAACTACACAGAACGAAAGCCTAGAGTCGTGGATTGGTTTTTCGGGTCATTCCCCCCCCCCCCCTGCCTGAGGACTGACACACACATTATATATATAATAGCCGTTGTCTCTGTATAACACTTCCGGGCTGTACTCATCTTTCAATTGAAGCCCTCAGTAAACAAACGGCCGGTTAGGCTTAATTTCAATTTCAGATGTGGATCAGAATTTTTTCTTACCTAAAAACTAATATCTTCTCCATCAAATCACGTTTGTTCGGCCTATTTTTCTATAAAACATTCAGAATTAAAAAAAAATTGGATGCTTTTAGCTGTATATTTAACAGTTTTTAAAAATCTGTTTACTTTTGCGGTGAATTCTGAAAGTACACAAACTTGAATGGGAATGAATCAAGTAGCTCAAGTATTCATATCGCGTAGTGACTGTAAAAAACTGGATGGCAGTCTACTACTCCAATCGCATGAAAAACTAAATAAATAAAAAATAATGAAAGGGTTTGCTTTTACACGGTGTCGATTAAATGCAATATTGTTAGATAATTCGGGATATTTTTTAACTTTCATATACTTTTTTTCCATTATGACGTCATTATTAGTATTATGACGTCAAAATGACGGGTTGGATGGCAGTCTACTACTCCAATCGCAGCAAAAACTAAATAAATAAAAAATAATGAAAGGGTTTGCTTTTACAAGGTGTGGATTAAATGCAATATTGTTAGATAATTCGGGATATTTTTTAACTTTCATATACTTTTTTCCATTTTGACGTCATTATTAGTATTATGACGTCAAAATGACGGGTTGGATGACAGTCTACTACTCCAATCGCATGAAAAACTAAATAAATAAAAAATAATGAAAGTGTTTGCTTTTACAAGGTGTGGATTAAATGCAATATTGGTAGATAATTCGGGATATTTTTTAACTTTCATATACTTTTTTCCATTATGATGTCATTATTAGTATTATGACGTCAAAATGACGGGTTACCTTCTAGTATCTATATATAGAGGAGAGGAGGGTATTATACGGAATAGTCGGGTAATATGGAATACAGAGGTTTCACCTCTCTTTGGTGCTGCTATCACGGGGGAATACCATGAACCACTCAAGAAAGGCTCCCATGATGACAGTTGACCGCTTGTTGTTATCGTACCACTCGCTACAGAACGTAAGTGTGTTTTGAGATTTTTCAAGAGTTTTTGCAGGTAAGTTTTCAAAAATTTTAACCTGCAAGTACACATGCGACTTGAACATTGATGTTAAGCATAATGTACACTGCAAGAATTGTAGTTTGTTATACTGTGGCCGTTTTTTAGCCGACAATGTTTTGTCCATCAGTTTAAAGGTTCATTTTCCATGATGGCGTGTCGGGTATTATGGAATACTAGGTAGTCCATAATCCCCTTAGGCCCCGGATAAGATACAAGCGGTGCGTCAGAGCGGTGCGACATAGCGATGCCGCGCGACACATTGACAGAGCGACGATAGCTACGATAACAGCGACAGTGCGGTAGAGCGGCGGTGGCTACGAGCAAAAATAATATATATATATATATATATATATATATATATATATATATATATATATATATATATATATATATATATATATATTATATACTTTAGTTGGTTCAATTTTCTTTTTTCTAGGATAATCTTTTACAGGAGGTTTCAGACAACTGATAAGACCTGTGCGGTGTCGCGAAAATTAATGTCTAGGGGGAGCGTTCGAGATGGAGGCGTGGTGGTATCAAATTTTTCCCAGCCGCGGTTGCTTATTCCCCAAATTCCATTGCAATCAATGTAAACATATACGTGAGCGGCATCGCTCTGTCACAACGCCCTGACGCACCGCTTGTATCGTAGCCGGGGCCTGAGAGGCATGAAAGCTGGATCTTCTATAATAACCTACTCCCCATATAAAAAAAAAGAGTTAGAGGATGAACTGAAAGAAAAGGACATAAAGGAGGAACCAGAAACTTCAAAACAACCAAAGAAACTGAACATTCAAAGACCCCCCAGTTAAGAAATTAAACTTAGACCGACCTTCTAGACCTAAACCTACTAGGGATGACTCCAGTGTTAGCAGCGATGAATCTTTCCATTCTGATGTATCATCTGTAATGGACTTCATGCCATCAACTAAAGAACCTGAATACAAAGAACGTATCTTCTGTAACGGAAAATTCTTCGAACGTCAGCGAGGGGATATTTGGATTCAATGCTTCAGCTGTTCTCTGTGGGCTCACATTGACTGTACCGGAGCAGATAAAGAAGATTTAGGGCCTGTTCACATAAGAGTCCGTTGCGTTGCGTTAAGGAAAAGATGACGTTGAGACGAAAATAAACCAATCATAGGACTCCAAACGATTAGCAATGAAATTTTTAACGCCTATGATTGGTTTATTTTCGTCTCAACGTCATCTTTTCCTTAACGCAACGCAACGGACTCTTATGTGGACAGGCCTTATATCTGTGACTTTTCTAAACAGACTAGAATCAGAAATGACTTACGCATAATCTTAAAAATATGGTTTTTATAGTTAAAAATAACTATGTTTTATGAAGTCTAATTAGTTTTTCAATGGTTTAAAGCGCCTATTCCATATTACCCTACTATTTCATATTTACCTCCATTTGTAACTTTTTTTTTAAAATAATTTTTTCTATACCAACAAAATAAATAGAATTTTTTTACAAGCGACAGTTCGTTACAATTAGTTATAGTATGTACTCATGATGATTTTGGGGATTTTTATTCAAAAACCAGTAAAGTTATTTTTAGAAATGTAAATGGTATTCCACAATACCCTGCTCTCCTCTATAAAACAGTTTCGTAACTGGGCTGACTGATGACATACAACGCACAGACCAAACCGCCGGACCTAAAGTGATGACATTTTTGCATTATATATATATATATATATATATATATATATATATATATATATATTTATTTATTTATTTTGGCATTAGTTGCATACATTGACCGTTGAATTTAATTTGAATGTACTCCGTAGCGAAGTGTGGGTTTTCAGCTAGTATATATATAAAACAGTTCCGTAACTGACTCACTGACTCACTGACATACAACGCATAGACCAAACCGCTGGACCTAAAGGGCTCGAATTTTATACAGCGATTCTTCTTATAGTGTAGGGGTGCACTAAGAAAGATTTTTGAAAAATTCTTCTTAGATTTTTTTAAATTAAATTTTTAAGCTTTTTTGTAAAATTCTTTAAAGTTTACATTTAAAATAATAATTGGAGGGTTATAAAATTTATTTCACGAGAAAGATCCTAAAAATTCCCTTAAAATCAAATCTTTTTCGAATCTTTACCTCCCTTTTCTGATTTTTGGTGAATTTTTGAAGATTAATATTTAGAATTTGATTTATTAAATGCCGATCACGTGGTTTCTTTTCTTTTTGGGATACTTTAAACTCATTTTGCGTCACGTGCATGACAACGAAATAGACAAAAAAAACTTTATTTTTCTTCTTTCTAATGCGACAGGCGGTCGGACATTATCCAAAAAAAAAAAAAAAAATACAGTCGAACCTCCATATATCGAAGTAGCAAATTGCGCGAAACTAATTCGATATATAGAAATTTCGATATAGAGAATTGAGCTTAGTCTTACCATAATTCTCCTAAAAAAAAAAAAAATTAAAGTTAATTTTCGTATAAGAAACTCCATTTCTAATTTATATGCGAATCCCATTAAATGAAAGTTAATAACTAAAAATTAATTAATATAAAAGATTTATTGATTACCAGATATCTTTAAAAAACAATAATGCAGTCAGTGGTTACAATGATCACGGTTACATTCTTTAAAAAAAAAACTACGTATATCTTGCCGAACAGTTAGTTTTGCAGAAAGTTCAAAGAAATGTTCGTATTTATTCAGTCCACTAAAAACTTTATCAGGGACATTTTCCGCGAATTGAAGTCCACGACGTATTGTTTCAAATGCTAAAAATTGGGAGATTTTATTCTAAACTGGAATAAAATCTCCCAATTTGTCTTGAAAAAAATTTCGATATATACGTAGAGAATCTACACTCTACACACGTTTCTACGAGATTTTTTCGATATATAGAAACAATTTTTCTATGTAATGAACATGGAGATTTGCTAAGAGTTCGATGCATAGAAAATTTCGATATAGGGAAGTTCGATATATGGAGGTTCGACTGTATATACAGTGCTTTTTTTCTAAAAAAAAAAATTGGTGGGTATATTGCGTTTTCCCAAATAAAGGTCTGCATTTTTAGTACCGTGTTTGCAACATCAAAAGAATTTATGGTTTTTTCATTTTGGAACTTATTGGAGAAATTTGATATAACAAAATAATGAATCTCTTAATTCTAATTCTATTTATTGATTCGGAAAACAATTTTTCTATGTAATGAACATGGAGATTTGCTAAGAGTTCGATACATAGAAAATTTCGATATAGGGAAGTTCGATATATGGAGGTTCGACTGTATATTAAAATGCAGTAAAAGAAATGTTCCTCGAACTGTGCTATATTAACTATTCTATATTCTTTAGTATGTTCTATCAGATTTAATTTGAATATTATCTTCTACATTATTTTGTCTATAAAAATATCCGACACGATTTTTTTTATAATTTTTTTTGGGGGGTGGGGGGTATTCATTGCATACACTGCCAAGCTGTATTTAATTTGAATGTACTCCGTAGCGAAGCGCGGGCAATCAGCTAGTCAGATATATATCCACAGAGAGCGCACGACGACTGTTTCTCGTTTTTTTACAACACGAAGAGAGGTCGATGTAGAGCGGTTGCATGGGTCCGTCCGTCGACACTCTTTGTGTGTCGGACCACCAGAGGTGCATCTCCGTTTGTATACAACTCGGGAGCGTAAATCAAGAGCCGCTTCCGAGTATCGCCGGGTTTTTAGTGGCCCGGCATCAGTCAGCGGATCGTTCGACGCCTCACCTGCAAGGGCGAAGTGCGATAAACACGAGGGACCCGGTGCAAATCTCTCGAGAATCTACACTCTGCTGATGCGTAGTGCGCCCAAAACCTAGCAACGAAGGGCGCCCTATCTTTCTAGCTAGCTAGCGACCGACGCACGCACGCACACGTGAAACAGGATGTATGCACGTCTATGTTCCAGCATAACTCCGAAACGTCAGGAGCAATTTCCACCAAACTCAGTGCACATATGACTTACAATCTGGGAAAAAATACTGTGTGTGTGTGTGGGGGGGGGGGGGTAAGACACCACTAGCACCCTTAGGGGGGGGGACATTTAGAAATAATCGAAAACGGCTGATATTAGTGTCGAATCCGTAGTTTTCGGGGTCGCCGAGATGAATAGTGACACTCCCGATGCCGTTTAAGGGCAAGTTCGGTCCCCATCAGTATTGGGGGAAAGAAGGGGTGTATATAAAATGTCCAAGATAACCGAGAGTAGTGTCGAATCCGTAGTTTTCGGGTTGCCGAGATGAATAGTGACACTCCCGATGCCGTTTAAGGGCAAGTTCGGTCCCCATCAGTATTGGGGGAAAGAAGGGGTGTATATAAAATGTCCAAGATAACCGAGAGTAGTGTCGAATCCGTAGTTTTCGGGTTGCCGAGATGAATAGTGACACTCCCGATGCCGTTTAAGGGCAAGTTCGGTCCCCATCAGTATTGGGGGAAAGAAGGGGTGTATATAAAATGTCCAAGATAACCGAGAGTAGTGTCGAATCCGTAGTTTTCGGGTCGCTGAGATGAATAGTGACACTCCCTATGCCGTGTAAAGGGAAGTTCAGCCCCCATCAGCATTGGGGGAAAGAAGGGGTGAATATAAAATGTCCAAGATAACCGAGTGTAGTGTCGAATCCGTAGTTTTCGGGGTCGCTGAGATGAATAGGGGAGATTAAAAATGTTGTTTATAGTCAAGTTTTGAGTTCAATTAAAATTATAGTGAATCTGCAAAAGATTTTACTTTATAATTCGTATACTGTACGTACACTTTTAAATACCTGTAAATAAAATGACTTCGATTTTACACTATAGGTAGAGTCCATTCCTCTTCCTGTCTAATAAAAAATTGGGATAAATGCCGGGTAAACTCAGTTTTCGGTCTATTTTTCTCATCCATTAGGGAAAGCGAGAATGAAACCCTTTTCGTTTTATAGTCTATTTATATAAAACAGTTCCGTAACTGACTCACTGACATACAACGCACAGACCAAACCGCTGGACCTAAAGGGCTGACATTTTGCATGGCGATTCTTCTTATGGTGTAGGGGTGCACTAAGAAAGATTTTCCAAAAATGCTTCTTAGATTTTTTTAAATTGAATTTTTAAGCTGTTTTTGTAACTTTTTTCAAGTATGCATTTAAAATAATAATTTGAGAGTTATAAAATTTATATCACGAGAAAGATCCTAAAAATTCATTTAAAATGATATCTTTTTCGAATCTTTACCTCCATTTTCTGATTTTTGGTGAATTTTTGAAGATTAATATTTAGAATTTAATTTATTAAATACCGATCACGTGATTTCTTTTTCTGGTACTTTCAATAAATTTATCGTCGCGTGCATAACAACTAAATAGACAAAAAAACAATATTTTTTTTTTTCTTTCTAATAAGGCGAAACGTTGCAACGTCACTGGCTACGTCAGTTTTCGTCTACTAAAGATCACGTGATTATCGGGTGACAGAAAACAGAAGCCGTTTCTATGCGTTTTCATGTGTTTTTGGACGATACCCTCATTTTGAGTTAAATAATTTAAGTTTATTTGAAAAATTCTTCATATTAGTTGTATGTAACAGGTATTTTAACACTTTTTTTTAATATTTCGTAAGGTTTAAGAGAATATAATCATTCTTTCGTTGAGAATGATTATTATTATGTTGAGATACGTATAGATATCAGGATAAGTTCAGGCCAGCGTCTTGTATCGTAACTCCAGTCTTCCTCTGTCAATGAATACGGGTCGCATACTGAATAAACCTTTCCGGGCTGTACGTGAATGTTTAATTTAGTGATATACCTTTGTTTAGATACCGCATCTAAAGACTTTGCGTAATCTGAGAACATTTTATTCAACAAGCTGTAAGAATGTTCATTGAACGCCATGCTAAATTATGCAATGTCTTGCCACTCCTCGACAAACAAGAAGTAAAATCTGCAAGAGTTGAGATGTGACATGCTACGAGACAATGCCCTATTCGGCAAACGATTGGATATTATAAAAAAAAAAAATAATAAATATCCCTTACGATTTTTTATAAATATATATATATATATATATATATATATATATATATATATATATATATATATATATATATATATATATTAATTACATCAATTGTATACATTGATCATCGCATTTATTATAAATATATATATTTATTTATTTTTTGGCATTAATTGCATACATTGACCGTTGTATTTAATTTGAATGTACTCCCTGGCGAAGTGCGGGTTTTCAGCTAGTATAGGATATATAGAAACAGAGAGTAGAGGGATAACTTTTACAATCATTGAAAAATAACATTCCATTCATCATCATCATCATCCCATATATCACGCTCGGTATCTTTATGTTTCTTAAAACCGATGACCGACGTGTCACCCTCCCCATGACTCCCTGTGACTTTGACTGCCCAGGAATGCCCGTCGTATATGCGGACACGGGGATTTTTGTAATAAGCATTGATTAACGCATCGTGCATCATCAAAGAGTCTTCTATATATATAAAACAGTTCCGTAACTGACTCACTGACTGACATACAACGCACAGACCAAACCGCTGCACCGAAAGGGCTGAAATTTTGCATGGCGATTCTTCTTATAGTGTAGGGGTGCACTAAGAGAGATTTTTGAAAAATTCTTCTTAGATTTTTTTAAATTAAATTTTTAAGCTGTTTCAGTAACTTTTTTTAAGTTTGCATTTAAAATAATAATTTGAGGGTTATAAAATTTATATCAAGAGAAAGATCATAAAAATTTCTTTAAAATGAGATCTTTTTCGAATCTTTACCTCCATTTTCTGATTTTTGGTGAATTTTTAAAGATTAATTTTTAGAATTTAATTTATTAAATGCTGATCACGTGATTTCTTTTTCTGGTACTTTAAATAAATTTATCGTCACGTGCACAACAACTAAATAGACAAAAAAAATATTTTTTTCCTTGCGAATGCGGCAGACGATTGGACATTATTTTGTCTATAAAAATATCCCTTACGATTTTTTTATAAATATATATATTTTTTTCTACATCAATTGTTTATATTGATCGTCGTATTTATTATAAATATATATATGTATATTTATTTTCTTTTTGCATTAATTGCATACATTGACCGTTGTATTTAATTTGAATGTACTCCGTAGCGAAGTGCGGGTTTTCATCTAGTCATTACATAAATCAGTACCAAATATCTGAAATATTTTGATACCTAATTATAAAATTTTCCATAAGAGGAATGGTATATGATTCATGAGTCATAAGATTTGTCAGTTTCCCTGGCCGTCCAATGAATCGGTAGTTCCAAATTAAACAAGGAAAGAAATGGCTTCATGCTCAACGGTAGGGGAAGCTCTTGTACTTAGGGCAGGGGTAGGACAACCTGCGGCTCTTTTGATGTAAAGTTGCCGTTTTCCAGTTCCATACTAAAAAAATTAATAATTTACTATCAAAACTCTTAAAAAATAAGAAAATATATTTAACGGTGGACCTTTATTTCGGCAAATCTCGTCATTGTAATACTGATTGTGTTATTGTAAATAATATATATATTTCTGCAGATTATTAGTAACTAAAATAATTTTTTTCAAGTAAAAAATCCTTTATGAAGCTTCTACAAAGTAATTTATAATGGGTAAGTGTAGTAATAAATTTTAAATCTGTATTTCTCAAACCAGATGTTTCAAGGTTTTTAGATTTTTTAGATGCTCAATGCTACTTAATTTTTCTTCAAAATTCCTGAAATTCATAAGGAAGAATTCTGATGCTGTTTACAAAAAAACTGGGTATGCATTTTACAATTAGACTTCATTAAGGTAATTAAATTTGATTTTTAACTTTTCAAAAGGCAAAATTTTGATGAAAATCGGGATGGAATTCAGAAAAAAAAAATCTCTCAAAAATTAACTATTCAAGGGATTAAATAATTGATACCCAGATTTGTTTGTTATACAGTTTAAAGAGATTAAAAGGCAAAATCGAGGAAATATCTCAAAAATTAAGTAGCAAGGAGCATATTAAAATTTTGTTTATAAATTTCAAATTTTTTAAAAAATCTTAAAATTATAATGAGATTGGAAATTTCTTTTAAGGTATTCTATTTATTTATAGTGAAATGTACAAAATTTCGTATCTCTATGATGAAAAGTAAAAAATGTAAATTTTAATGTCCACCGTTCCCTTAAGTACCTAATTTCTCAATAGCTTCTATTTTCGTAATCGTTAATTACAAATCGCTCCGTTTAACATGACCGTAATGAGATAAATTTGAACTATTGTTTTGTTCTTAGAGATGAGACTCCGTGACCATGTAAGATAGAACTGCTAAAATGTCTTCAAGTATGCAAGTGGAAGACATTCAACTGGCTTCTGCCTTATCACTTGCTATGAATACGTTAATTACAAATCGCTCCGTTTAACATGACCGTAATGAGATAAATTTGAACTATTGTTTTGTTCTTAGAGATGAGACTCCGTGACCATGTAAGATAGAACTGCTAAAATGTCTTCAAGTATGCAAGTGGAAGACATTCAACTGGCTTCTGCCTTATCACTTGCTATGAATACGTTAATTACAAATCGCTCCGTTTAACATGACCGTAATGAGATAAATTTGAACTATTGTTTTGTTCTTAGAGATGAGACTCCGTGACCATGTAAGATAGAACTGCTAAAATGTCTTCAAGTATGCAAGTGGAAGACATTCAACTGGCTTCTGCCTTATCACTTGCTATGAATACGTTAATTACAAATCGCTCCGTTTAACATGACCGTAATGAGATAAATTTGAACTATTGTTTTGTTCTTAGAGATGAGACTCCGTGACCATGTAAGATAGAACTGCTAAAATGTCTTCAAGTATGCAAGTGGAAGACATTCAACTGGCTTCTGCCTTATCACTTGCTATGAATAAATATTATTCCGTATAATAATTCCGTGTACGGAATAAATATTATTCCGTATGCTATGAATAAATATTATTCCGTATTTAAAGCCGTTTATTTTAAATCAAAAATCAAATATATATATAAGCAAATACACGTTTGCTATAATATTGAAGCGAAAATTTTTGGTGGCTCTTTAAAAACTTGGAAATTTTGTAAATTGTAACTTTTGGCTCTTCCGTTTCTATAGGTTGCCGACCACTGACCTAGGGCCACCATGCTTTATTTAAATAATTATTATTTTACAGCATTTTTACTCATTGGAGTGAGTGACAACACTGTTTCAAATCATTACAGCCATTTTTAATGAAAGCAAGAAGAATTAAATAGAAAAGAAAGTCTTGATTGGATGATCAAAACTAAATTTTTTCACTTCAATTTGAAGTCTTATTTTGGGAAAGTAAGTGCAAACTTATGTTTTAATGTATAGCAGATAATTTTTCTAATCATTAAAGGAAAAAATGATATAAAAACAAAGTTTGGTTTCTGTAGGTCTTTGGCTATGGAAGCAGTTTTGCCAAAAACAATAACATCTTGTACCTAGGGCCATAATCTTGTCTTCTACCTAGGGCCATGGCCTCTGGTAGAAAAGAGGTGGACGAAAACTTGGCAAGTGTAGAATTCTCACTGATATCCCCGAGAAAAATGAAATTCAAGAACAAATCTTGAAAAAAGTAATTGTTAAAAAATAGGTTACGAAATATGTGTTTGAAGCAGAAAATTCATGTGGGATCATTAAGAAGACGATGGGGAAAAAACATACATTAGAACAGTTGTGTCAAATTCGCGGCCCGCGAAGAACATTTTTGCGGCCCGGCCAATATATTGGCACACAATTATATATAATAAAATAACCGACAAAAATTATAATAAGATAGGAAGAATTCGCTAAATGTTTTTTTTAATGATACTCTTTTTTGCTATTATTAAACAAAATGCATATATTTATGTTGAATATACTGTAATTAGGTATGTAAACCTACGTTTCTATTAATATTGATTTTTTTTTGCGGCCCACCTATAGTTAAACCTTGTTTGTTTGGCCCAAGGTAGCCTTTGAGTTTGACACCCCTGCATTAGAAAGTGATGAAATAATAAATCTTCCTTACGAAGATTTTAGAAGTTGTGCATGAAAGAAATAATGCATACAAATTGTTTTTTTATTGTGAACAACAATTTCGGTTTTTGTAAATAACTGGCCCTAGGTACAATAGTGTTATTGTACCTAGGGCCATTTGTAATTTTTTTTTTTTTTAATTTTCAATATCATTTACAAAATTTTTTTTTGTCTACACTTGATGTGATTTTATTTGAAGAGAATAAAGCACGTAATGTATACAAACTATTTTTATTATTGTAAGTTAGTTATAAGCAGGGCCCGGCCTAATTGGGCTTAGCCTAATTGGGGCCCGGGGCAAAAACTTCTTTGCCCCCCCCCCCTCTGCTTCACTACTTTAGTAATGAAGAACCGAACTTTATGGAAGTATTTAAATTTTTCACCTCATTATAGATATATAACATGAAAATTAACTAGAACCTAAAATAGCTATAAAGTCCCCCCTCCAATGGTGAGACGAAATATCATTCTGTCCATTTTATAGATTTTCTGATAATTCTATGTCCATCATTAATAGGGATATAGCACATCTGAAGAGCCAAAATTTGACAAAATTGCTATTTAAATTTATCCGTTATATTCCCAACAATTTGCAATTGATCCTGGCTTGTTATACCAACTTCAATAAATATTATTTCTTTTCTTTTTTTATCGTGAATAACAATATCAGGCCTATTAGCTGATTGTTTTGTAGATGTTGCAACTGTTGTATCCACTCTTACTTCAACGTCTATATGTGCATTAATTTCTTGTATTGAGTGATTTCTTAAACGTTTACTTCTTTTTAAACCATATTTATTGCAAACTCTCAAAATAATAACAATAAATAAAGAAAAAAAACATACATAATTAGAAATTCAATGCAACAGAGAGAGATTATAAATAGTACGGATTTTGCACTGTACTGATATTTCGTTTAAAAAAAGTTCATTAAAGAAGGAAACGTAAAATAAACTTTCTATTTGATTTGGGGGGCCCCCTCTGATGTGGGTGCCCGGGGCAACTACCCCGTATGCCCATGGCTAAGTCAGGCTCTGGTTATAAGTATATACTGCCATTTGAAAATAGCCGGCCCTAGGTACAAGAGTTTCCCCTACATACTTATTTCTATCTTTGTCGTGGAAAAGGGTACTGATAGGGGATTTTTTTTTTTTTTTAAATAAGTAACTTTATCCGGCTAAACATGCAAAGTGAGAATAAGCCGTGCTTTGGAGCTCTCTTCACCCCGAGTGAGAGATCTGATGTTTAGACGCGAGTGTCACTTGACAGCCATAAACACCCCGAAGAGAGCTGTTTACTCGCATCAGCTGTCAGCACCTTTGATCCCCGTTTTTACGACTTCCCTCTCCAGCCGAAATCGAGGTAGAAAATCATTTGACATCTCGAAATCTGCCGTCTATTTTTTGGGGGGGCGATTACTATTAAAATAAAGGATGTCACTCTTTCTGTGGTTTCGAACAGAGCCGTTATCGATGCTAAGGGGGGGGGGGCGTCCATTAATTACGTGAGGCGATTTTGGCGATTTTTCGACCCCCCTCCCCCCCTGGTGAGATGTCGTGAGATTTGGCTCGACCCCCGCCCCCCCCCCCCCTAATCTCACGTGAGATTTTTCAAAATGCGTATTTTTAGTGTAAATACGTTAATCTGTGCTTGATTGCGTTGGATTTATTTAAAAAAAACATAATTTGCTTAATTATTTTTATTTAAGACTAGTTAAGACTAGTATTTTAGACTACTAAGAACGTAGTCTAGAATCACAGTGAGAAAATCGAACAATAAAATACTTAAATAGGAACTACTAAAATTCGTAAAAGAATATTCATTCTAATTCAGTCCATGGGGACTCATGTGTGGTCTCAAGAGTGACTACTGGAACTATTGTGTAGGATTTAGCCATATTTTAGTGTAGAAACATGTTTTACTTAATATAACCCAGTTTTCTCGCAATTTTACACTGTTTCTTGCGGAAAAAAAATTACGTGATATTTGCCGAGACTCCCCTCCTCCCCCTCTCACCCCACGTGAGACTGGGTGAGATTTGGCTCGACCCCCATCCCCCCCCCCCTAAAAGCCTCATGCAATTAATGGACGCCCCCTAACCAGTCTCGGCTTCGGGTTTCATTTTACTTTCATCGAAAGCTTTTATTTTCAGCACTGTCTGAAGCGTTTTTTTCGGGGTTCGTTACAGCAAAATGCAAGTTATAGATGGAAACGCATTTCCTTTTCCATTTACTTATTAATCCGTCGATTGTGGACTGCATATCTATAAATCTTCTAATCAAAATAGCAATGTCTTTTTAGGGGTTTTATTCACAAACTCAAACAAACATAACAAGCAAACAGTTTTTTGCCCCATGGCAAGACCAAAGCAGACCATACTGCGATGAACAATTATTTAACACAGACCGTGCTGTGCAACCTTTGCCTGCGGTCGGAGAGCTACTACTACTGCTGGTGATAGCAACAGAGGCTATCACGTGATTGCACGGGGGGGGGGGGGGGGGCGTCTAGACGCAACACATATTTTATAGAGTTCGTAAATGTGCGTTTTTAGCATGGCAAAACTAAACTAGTTCTGTTAATTGCAGTAGGATACAAACATGACCTGTCCCTTTTGATCCTAGGCTTAAACTCTGAACGGTAAAGGGGCCCGAGGTAGCCTAGTAGTAGCGCGGACTGGGGTTTCTCGGTTCGAATCCCTTCAGTACCTTTGTGTATGGGTCGGATAGGCACACGTTAAATGCGTAGACAGGAAAGGTCCTTCGATGAAGTCAGAGCGGCTGGGAGAAGGTACGATGAAGGCCTTAGTCGGGAACTGTCTGGTGCATTGGAAATCAGCTCCAGTCCCTTTGTGTTGGCATTACTGAAATAGGTACGAAAGGCGTCGCAAAAGTTGTAGCTCTACGAGGAGGCCTGCTGCCTTACATTTCAATAAAGCAAAGATAAAAGTCCTCAAAAAGTAAGCTCCACAAAAATGATAAGAATTCATTTTTTTCACTCTTTAATTATGACGATAAAAAATTGACGATTTCGAGTACCCCATAGGGGGCGTAAAGGTAACAATATAGTTTTTCTCTTCCTCTTTTGATTATGTATACTACATACAGGAGGGTATAATTGTTAGAAAAATGAACCTTAAAAGGATTATCTAAACTTCAGTTTATTAGATCATTTACTTGTATTACTTTCCGCCATTCATGCTATCGTTTTAGACTGACGAAGCACTTATTATCTAACAAGTAATGGCGTCACAGCAACTTTGACGTCATACATCTGAGAAATGTTGTTTTTTGTTTATTTTCCCCATGGTTTATTTTTCCTTTCCAGTGTATTTTATGCAAATATGGCAATGTTATGTTACTGGCTTGTATAAATACCGCTCGAGTTACAGCAAAGGTGCCGCTAGCAGCAGACACAGTTGAACTCACGAGCTAGTGAGATTCGTATGTTAGAAGTCTCTGTGCGAGATTATTTTGATTATACAAATGTTTTAAGTTATTGCTTTTAATACTTTTAAATGTTTATTGAAGTTCCGAATAAATTTAATTGTTTTAACTTAAGTCTTGCTGATTTCTAAACACACCTCATGCTTGACCAGTGCGTGCTCTTATATTGTCACTCTTCGTGACAATAATGTTCCAGTTTCACCAAGTAATCTGGAGGATCCAAAGAGGAAGGAATTCCAAACCCGAAATCAATCTAAAAAATGATTACAATTAATGCAGTAGTGAGGAGGTTCAAATTCTTACGAGATGTAAGAACATTATTTTGTTTTAAAAAAAAAAAATATATATATATATATAGTTGGATAATTGCTAAGAACCCTAACTGCCATTGTCAAAGCCGAAAATGAAAAGTGCGCAGATCCTTTTCCACGAGATTTGTGGCAACTCGACAAGCAGGCCTCTAATCCTCACTTGGCAGGGGAGTCGGAAGCTGTCAAGTCTCACGTCGGGATGTCACCCGAGGAGGACTCGCTCGGTGGTGGTGATAATCGGTTTTCACATCATTCTTATCGCGACAAGAACGTTATTACGGGGTTGTCAAGAACCCGGCGGTGATGACTCGCTTCTCGTCACCGGAAAAGACAAAACGTCTGTCGATGGCCACGTACTTCCATCTTAATACTTCCATTTCTTTTAGCAGGGGCGGCTCCAGGCTAGAGTTTATATATATATATATATATATATATATATATATATATATATATATATATATATATATATATATATATATATATATATATATATATATATATATATATATATATTATTAAAAGTAGCCATGATAATATTAATGTAAACTTTTTAAATATTAATATTAAATTAAATACTCACAGTAAATTTACTTATAACTTATACGACAAAAAATCTGACTATAATTTTAATATTGTTAAATTTCAAAATTATCTAACCTGTTTACATAAATCTGTTTTTAATAACATTATTGTAAATCAGTTCGTATAAATAGGCTATGTTCTAAAGACAATAGGATTAAGCATATTATAGACTTGAAAGCTGTGCTAACTCGGAATAATTACCCAGTAAGTCTATCCAAAAACATAATTGGTCGTTTTTGTTTTAATGAATAGTTTGTTCTGGTGCATTAATATGTTAAACATAACAATAGGTTAAAATAGGGTTAATAATAAAATAGGTTAATAATAAAAATCATAAGTAAAAATAAAAATAATAATAAAATTAACTCTTAAGAGTTAATTTTATTATTAAAGTTTTTTATTATTATTACTACTAATTAGTAGTAATAATAATAAAAAACTAAATAATTAAGGGAATAATAGTCCTAAAATACGGTAACCTAAGTAAGTCTATATCTGAGAATCCACTACCTCAATGGTTGCAAGTTTTGTAACGTCAGTCATCTTGCGGTTACAAGTTCTTAACTTCCACTCTGACTAGCGCCAGGCTTGGTACCAAGCCTGGCGCTAGTCAGAGTACTTAACCAAAGAACACGTGTTCTTTGGTTAAGTACTTTTATTCAATCTTAATTCATTAATTAATCAATTCTTCTGTTAATAATGGGTTGTACGGTGTCTGAGTGTGTTTATTTTATAGATCATACTCATCGGAAACATTCCATTGGTTTTTAGACAGTATTGACACCGCTGATGAAGAAATGCTGTCAAAAACCTTATTCATACTTTTCTTTTCATGTTGTTTGTTTCTGGCTGCAAGTAGCTTTAGAGCTATTACTGGTTTTCTCTTTCATCTTATTCTTATATATATATATATATATATATATATATATATATATATATATAATATATATAGAATATCCGTTGTCTCTGTATAACACTTCCGGGCTGTACTCATCTTTCAATTGAAGCCCTCAGTAAACAAAGGCCGGTTAGACCTAATTTCAATTTCAGATGTGGATCAGAATTTTTTCTTACCTAAAAACTAATATCTTCTCCATCAAATCACGTTTGTTCGGCCTATTTTTCTATAAAGCATTCAGAACTAAAAAAGAATTGGATGCTTTTAGCTGTATATTTAACAGTTTTTAAAAATCTGTTTACTTTTGCGATGAATTCTGAAAGTACACAAACTTGAATGTGAATGAATCAAGTAGTTCAAGTATTCATATCGCGTAGTGAGCTGTAAAAAACTGGATGGCAGTCTACTACTCCAATCGCATGAAAAACTAAATAAATAAAAAATAATGAAAGGGTTTGCTTTTACAATGTGTGGATTAAATGCAATATTGTTAGATAATTCGGGATATTTTTTAACTTTCATATACTTTTTTCCATTATGACGTCCTTATTAGTATTATGACGTCAAAATGACGGGTTGGATGGCAGTCTACTACCCCAATCGCGTGAAAAACTAAATAAATAAAAAATAATGAAAGGGTTTGCTTTTACAAGGTGTGGATTAAAAGCAATATTGTTAGATAATTCGGGATTTTTTTAAACTTTCATATACTTTTCCATTATGACGTCATTGTTAGTATTATAACGTCAAAATGACGGGTTACCTTCTAGTATATATATATATATATATATATATATATATATATATATATATATATATATATATACACTCAAGAGCCAAAACATTATGACCAGCCCTACATTTTGCAATGAATTCGCCTGGATGACTTGGAAGGCACGTGATCAGGTGGAAGTGGTATTTAACTGCTGCTGGAGAGTCTGAAGAATCATTCTTTCACTTACTTCTGTGTGTGATGGGAAAGGCTGCGGATCTAAGCGACTTTGATAGAGGGCAGATTGTAATGGCTCGAAGGCTCGGAACAAGTATTTCCGAAACTGCACGACTCGTGGATTGTTCGCGACCTACAGTTGTTAGTACTTATGCAAAGTGGATGAATGACGGTGAAACCAGCAGTAGACGACATGGTGTTGGACGTCCACACGCTATCAAAGAAAAAGGTCGTCGGAGACTGTCTCGCATGTTGAAGCAAAACCGGAGCCAGACAGTGGCTCAGCTGACAGCCCAATACAATGCAGGGCCAAGTAGAAAAGTATCGCAGCACACTGTTCAGCGGACACTGTTGGATATGGGGCTACGCAGCAAACGTCCCACTCGTGTGCCTTTGCTAACCAAGCGTCATCGCCAACTGCGCCTGCGCTGGGCCCGGGAACATCGCGACTGGTCCATGGATCAGTGGGAGAGAGTTGCCTGGTCAGATGAATCACGGTTTGTCATTCATCACGCCGATGGCCGTGTCAGGATACGCCGTCTTCCAGGCGAACCGTTGCTCCCTCAATGTACAGTAGGTCATACACAGGCCGGTGGTGGCGGTATTATGCTTTGGGGGACGTTCTCTTGGGCGTCTCTGGGACCCATGGTTGTGGTAGAGCAGACCATGAATGCTACAGGGTATCTGAACATCATTGCGGACCAGTTGCACCCTTACATGGCCTCTGTTTTTCCAGCTGGAAATGGAATGTTCAAACAGGACAACGCCCCGTGTCACAAGGCTAAAATTGAGTTGGAGTGGTTCCAGGAACATGATGCTGAATTCCAGTTAATGTACTGGCCGCCTAACTCACCGGATCTCAATCCGATAGAACACATTTGGGATGTCATGGGACGGCAGCTCAGAGGTCAAAGACCACCAATTCGCAATATCTCGGATTTGCGTGACCATTGCATAAACATCTGGTACAATCTGTCTCCGGCCATCTAACAAGGACTTGTGGCATCAATGCCAAGGCGTGTTGAACCTGTGTTGCGCGCCAAAGGTGGGCCAACTCGTTATTGACAGGTGGTCATAATGTTTTGGCTCTTGAGTGTATATATATATATATATATATATATATATATATATATATATATATATATATATATATATATATATATATATATATATATATATAAGAAATGAACATCGTCTCATTTTAAATTTAAACTAATCGGTACCCGTCAAAACATGACGGCTAGATAATAAGATTTTAAAATGTCACTGAGCATGCGCAGAAAGCAAATTTTTTAATTGTAAATTATCGCTAATTAAACAGCACGAAATAAACAATTTCCATGAGGTTTAATCTTATATTTAACAAACATAATCATCATTATAATAAAAATGGCAGAGAGAGAGATCTAGAGAGAATCCTCAGCATTGAAACATGTCACTGAGCATGCGCAGAAATCTAATTTTAACTGTAAATTATAGCTCATTAATAAAAAATGCTGTTACAAAAACCAAATTTGACAAATCTACAGATTACAATATTTCGTTACGACCAAAATGAAGTAAATTGATGCAATCGTTTTCTCTCACGGACTGCCCAAAAAGTCGGCTTAGGAACTTAAATATATAGATTTAGTATTAGGTCGACGATTATATAATTTTAGGCTATAAAAAAAAATACTCCGGGCTTTTTTGGAAGGGGCAATTGCCCCTGTTTCCCCCCCCCCCCCGTCCCCTTGTAGCCGCCAATGCATCTTAGTAGAGTGAAAATCGTCACTCTAAATAGCTAGACACACCTCAAGCATGGAAAAATATCGACATAGTACGCGGTCTGGGGTGTATCTTGAAATTTTAAAAGAAAAACTAAGGCTAATGAGTGTTCTTCCGACAGCCAATATGTTGTTATAAAATGGGAAATAACTTGCCAAGTCTATAAGGAGAAATTAATTCCTATGCCTGGATGATTATTAACACGAATGGATTGAAATATGTAATACAATAAAGCCAAAATGAACCGTCAGTTCCAGAGATCGAACTTCACTCGCAACCGGTGGGTTTTCACTCGCATTCTTTGAAAATTTGTGTAAAAATTTTATTTTGTCCGAATTTCTTCTAAATTCTCAAAATTTATATATGAAGATTAAAATTTTTTTTAGTTATTTATTAAATATTTTTTAAATTTATAAATAATTTTAAAACTTTTATTGCTTAATTTAAAAAAAAAAAAATTAGTCACCCAGTTTTCTTAGAGCGGGGGGGGGGGTTCACTTTACTCCTCTTTCACGTGAAGCGCGTGAGTTCCGTGTGATATCGAAATCAGCTTCAAGTTTTTGTAGTGGATTTTTGTATGAACTAGACCAGGGGTTCCCAAATTAATTTGGCCTACCATTCCCTTTTCAGAAAAAAAAAAGACTCAGTGCCCCCTGGAAATTTTCCTTCTTAAGCGAACAAACAGAGATGCAATGATACATTTGCGTCCTTCTTCTATGTGTCTCTATTTCAACCTATGTCCTTAAACACAGTAAAGAAAGATGCAGTCAATAAGACGCCTTGAAGCTCGAAATTACGAAATTATTTATTAAAACCAACCGTAGTCACATTCGTATATTAAGCACAGAAAATCGAGATAACGAAGGATGACATTACAGTCAAAATGACGAATAACATTCAAAACGAATCCTAACGAGAAGGATGAACATATCCTTTCGTTCATGTTCGGCTCGGTTTTTGATCGGCAACATTTTGAAGTCATCGGGATTAGCTATTGAGAGTCGGTTTCTGTTTGAGTCGGCAGATGTAGAACCATGTTCCACTCAACAGGAGGAAGGAAACACAATCAAACACTTTTGTATTCTAGCCTATAATCCAGGATAAAGTATAGGAGTATGTTTTTTTGCAGCCAGAACTGTTGGTAGCTGAGTTTGAATTTAAATCGATCGCGCACTGGACTAGACATATCTAATTTGTTTATTTATTAGAGCGGCTTAGAAAAAGTGATTTATTATATTATATATATATATATATATATATATATATATATATATATATATATATATATATATATATATATATATATATATATATATATATATATATATATATATATATATAAACTAATTTAATCTAGGTATATTTGTCACATAACACATTCTCCATAGTAAGTCTGCTTCTGTATTTCCATTTGCTCCATGGTTGCAATGTTTGTGACGTCAGTCTTCTTGCGGTTTCCTAGTCTCAACTTCCACTTTGTCTAGCGCCAGGATTGGAGTTCTATGATTCAGTAACTATTAATTCAATTTTTCTGTTTCTAATGGATTGTACGGTGTCTAAGTATGTTTATTGTTTAGATCATGCTTATCAGAAACAATCCATTGGTTTTTAGACAGTATCGGCGCCGCTGATGAAGAGATGCTGTCTAAAACTTAATTAATACTTATCTTTTCATGTTTTTAGTTCCTGGCTGCAAGTAGTTTTAGAGCTCATACTGGTTTTTCACTTTCAACTTTGTCTTACAAAGCTGAAAGTGAAAAACCAGCATAAGCTCTATTACTACTTGCAGCCAGAATCTAAAAACATGAAAAGGTAAGTTACAGTGATTTCCGCTTAAAAGAATCACGCTTGTTATTACTGTTTTTGATTCTTATAAGCGGTTGATTCTTATAGCCGAAATTTAGGTTTTTGGACAGGCACACACACACCTATATATACATATATTAGATAATTTACCATACAATACTCTTTAATTTGCGTTAATTATGTTTTATTAAAATTTTTTTTATATAATTTGAAAAATACAACTTAATTTCTAGACCTATAACTAGATACACATGATTATAGTAAGAGAAGAAAAAATCCAATATTTGTAACCACATACCTGCTTAACAGTTTTAACATTTCAACTACAGGAAGGGAGCAAGAAAAAATTTTCTATGGTAGTCTGACGTAATGAAGTTTTCAGGAGGCTGTTTATACCTCTTTCAATACCAATAGTCTCAGACGAAGATTCACCTTCTAGCTTACATTTCAGGGTTTGATAACGTGCTGAATCTACTAATGTCACGTTTGCCTAAGTGATAGCGGACACTTCGCCGAAGATTTATGTATTTCAGGGTCTAGGAAGCCGCTACCAGGATGTGGGAGGTGGGAAAAAAGAGTCCCCATTTTTGTTTGTCAGTGGAGAAAAGTGAAATCGGACCCGCACAGGTAAAGATATTCCCGGGTCAGGCTGACAGAAGAGCGTTGTGCTAAAGCGTTCAAGGGGAAACTATTATGTTATGTCTAACAAAGAAAGGGATGAATTTTACGACTTTATTCCATCCCATCTTATCAACCTTTCTTTAAAAGAAAAGGAAAGAAAGAACTTCGTGCCTTTTGGGGGTTTAAGTGGCTTTTTTGGAAAAATGAAAGGAAAGCGAAGAGTGGAAACTGATTCTTAAAACCGGTGGATTGATTCTTTAAAGCGAAAATTTTAACATGGAAATAATACATTTGTTTTTGTTTTCGCGATATTGATTCTTATAAACGGTTGATTCTTATAACCACTGATCACTAAAAGCGGTGGTTACTGTATTTAAAAGGTTTTAGACAGCATCTCTTCATCAGCGGTGCCGATACTGTCTAAAAACCAATGGATTGTTTCTGATAAGCATGATCTAAACAATAAACATACTTAGACACCGTGCAATCCTTGAGAAACTGTAGAATTGAATAAAGAGTTACTTATCCATAGAACACCAAGCCTGGCGCTAGACAAAGTGGAAGTTAAGAATAGGTAACCGCAAGATGACTGACGTCACAAAACTTGCAACCAAGGAGCAAATGGAAACGCAGAAACTGACCTACTATGGAGACTGTGTTTTAGGACTATTAAACCTTTATTAATTTAGTTTTTTTATTATTATTACCAAGAGTAATTCATTATTATTTTTTATATCGTCAACATTGTTCAGAATAAGGGATGTCAAACAGAACATTTAAAACACAAGAATTTTATGTAATTTAGTTTTGTGAATACAATATACATCGTCTAAAAAATGTGTGAACAGCCTCTGTATTTTACATCCCTTATTCTGAACTATCTTTCGACACCGCAATTTCCAGGATAATAATGCCTTTTGAAGTGTCAGAAGAGGTATTCTATCCCATTCCTCCTGAACAGCTTTCCAGACTCCTGTAAGGGTTTTGGGACGAAGTTTGGATAATGCAGATTTCAAAAGTCCGAAAGCACAAAAATCCATAGGTGATACATCGGGAGATTTAGTAGGGATATCAGTGAAGGGTATGACCTTGATACCAGTTTTTGTTCCATTTCTTTTTGGAAATTTACAGTGGATTTTGATGTGTGACTGCTAGCTTTGTCCTGATGGAGTCTCACAGATTGATGGCACTGTGGGTAAAGCGATGGTATTTAATTCAGAAAAATTGGCGATAAAATATGTTCCTGATAGTATTTGGAGTTAATCTTGACATTTTTTCCCACTCTCTTTATTTTTAACTTGCCATTATAAGAAAAACCAGCAACAATCCTGAATCCCTTAGAAAAACTTTCTTTCGATTCTTTGAACCATGTACTTAAATTATTTTCTCCCCTTTTATGATAATAAATGGCTCTTTTTTTGTTGCAATCGTTTAAATACACCCATGATTCATCTATTGTGACAATTGTTTTCCATTTTTCTTTGGATAAGTGTTTCTCATATAGAATTCTGCAGCGTGTCCTGCGATCACCGATATGATTTGGAAGAAGACTATGCACATTGCGTTTTTTCGCTTTCTTAAGATTTAAATCAACGTTTATCATTTTGTTTACAGTGGACACCGAGCATTTTAATGATTTTGCAACTGTCCTTTGACTAGGGGGATTTTCTTTTAACATTAAACAACGTACCTTTGCAATAGTCGAAGATGCCCGTTTTTTCCTTGGATACTTGTTTGGAATTTTTGTCCCACTTGAGGCTCCAATTTGACGTTTTTTCCTTTCTTGTTGACGATATTACCTATCGACGCTTTAGATATTACAAAACCATGACTCTCACATCGTTTTTGGATAACGGAGTATGCATATTTCTCTTCGGAAAGAGCATAAACGTAGCCTTCGAACCACTGCTTTGTTAAAAACGCCATTTTGAATAAAAACAAAACTTTCAAGCCGTAGACGATAATTTTGACTTTTAAAAACATTGTACAATTGTAATTATTTCTTTTGCAGTAAACGATTTTTTATTACCGCTTACCAAAATCGTCTAAAAAATGTGCGAACAGCCTCTGTATATAACCCCCGTCAAAAATGACGGAATGTTGATCAGCGTTTCAAGAGGTGATTCATCATTTTCATCGGGCATTGCTGAAAACTGTACTTAAACAGCAGTAAACAACAATTCTAAACTAAACTATATCAAAACTAAACCAAATCTGTTTCAAAAGTGAATGACTCGCCACACAGCAGGCATTGCTGAAAACGATACCTAAATAGCAGCAAACAACGATAAACTAAAACAAAAATAAAACGTGAAACACGATTTTATTAACATTAAAATTAAACATTAAAAATGTAGTTATTTAAAGGGAATATGAAAAACCATGGAGAAGAATGAATTCGAAATTCAATTCAAGTGAATGACTCAATTGAATAAATGATTCTTTTCAATGGATATTTTAATTTGAAGATATTTCAAAAACTAAACGGTTTTGAACTAGGGTGTTCGCTTGAAATTTTCATATTTTTTAAAAGGCTTTCAAAATATGTAACTTTTGTAGTATTATTTTTCGAGAAAAATTTCAGAAAATGGCGTTAGCAATGTTAAGATGTTCCCGACTTGGTCCGTCCCGGAATGATTACCTACACTTTTTCTACTCTAGGCTTTTATATAAGTAAAGATGTATGTATACATTAGTATGTAGATTTTATAATACGCATTTCCTTGAAGCGAGAACTAGATTTCAACCATGGAAGGAATTTTTATTGCTCTCCGAGAAACGAGGTGTCTCCTATCCTTATCTCTAATTTATCGTCGTCAATTTTGATCGTTAGATATGCCAGCAATCGACACCTGCTCCGTGCACTATCATTATTGGAGAGTTCAGTTAATGACATCGACACTAAGCTTTTCAAGGAGACCACCAGGAATCCGTGACTAAATAGCCTTAATGAAGCGAATCTCCAGAAACCCCCTGCTAACTAACTCTCCGTTTTCCGGGGGGGGGTTCTAACCTGCCCTTTTCTCCACCAACCTGTAGTACTCGTTATTAAAGAGAGTAATTCTCCGTTTAGACTAATGAAATCCAGACTCGGCGATCATCTGGTCGGAGTTAAGTTGGCGAAGATGGATGGCTCGCTTAAAATACGATATTTTTGGCTCATTCGGGAGCTACTACCACACAATGCGCCGTGTCGTCACGCGGCCTTTCAATAACCGCAGACTCTTCATTAACCACCTGACATGGCTACAGGGTTCACCTGGGATGCCCGATGCAATTAACCATAGAAGAACGCTCTTTTTAAAGTTTTAATGTTTCCATGATTTATCTTTGAACCTCCGACTGAATCTTACCTCTGTACAGAAAATAGCATTTTTAAGACCCCCCCCCCAATATATATATATATATATATATATATATATGTGTGTGTGTAACAGGCTGTTTTCTGTCCTCCCCCACATACAAATAGACTCTTCTCTTCAGCACCTGCTATGTCACGTGACTATGTTTTTCCGTTGTTCGTTCGTGTGATATAATTCGTTACCCCTTTTGTATCAGCATGTAGAGCGTTCTATGTTGTCCTGTAAATAAATGTTCGTGTGTTTAAATGTTAATTTTTAGCATTCTTAGTATGTGGTCTTTACTTTATTTTAAACTTTAAAAACCCCGAGATGATTTTTTGGACAAGAATGTTAAATATATATATATATATATATATATATATATATATATATATATATATATATATATATATATATATATATATATATATATATATATATATATATATATATATATATATAAGTGTCTGTGTGTGTGTAAGTAAGTAATATACCCATTACATCACGTTCTTAAATTGAAAGGGAAAAACTAGCTCCTATTTACATGGCCGGAGCTGGACTCAGTCTTAAAGGAATAAAATTAAATTCGGAAGCAGTCGGGCCGAATCGTTTATGAGAGCGATAAAAGTAGCAGAAGATCGACTCGGAGGTAACATCTCCTTTCGACACTAAGCGCGAGAGAGCGAGGTAGACCACGTGACTATTATTTGTAGGGTCAGAATATTATGGGGCTCGTGATGCGAACCCACTCCTGAATACGGACATATATGCGTGTAGAAATGCAAAGGCATGCGATTCGTGGGATGTGGCTTAAGGTTTTAAAGAGATAAATTAATATTACTGGGGATTAGATTTAGGAAAGGGGGTTTAAATGGTAGAATGGAGGGCATAATATTTAATATATTGCACACACACACATATATAACTAAAAATAAATAATCCAACAGAGATAGATAAATATAATAAGAATATAGACAAAAAACAAACAAAAATCAAGCACTCATATTTGTATTTGCACTTTATATTTGTATATTTTCATTATGAGGATATGAAGCTTCTGCGCTATCCTCTATTGAAAATGTTTTATGTTTTCTTTGCAGGGTAGGTTTTAAGTTAAAGTGATCTATGCTTGCTTTTTATTTTTTGTTTATTTGATTTGTTTATATTTTACTTACTTACTTACACACACACACACACACACACACACACACACACACATATATATATATATATATATATATATATATATATATATATATATATATATATATATATATATATATATATATATATTGCGCGTGTTTGTGTAAACCATTCATATAATAGGACTATGGAGTTATACGAAACACTGGCACACGTGACACTTCAGATGAGTCTATAAACTTAATGAATTAGTTTGAATTAATTATTGCTCCTTCAATCAAAGGAAATAATTGTAAATCCTTCCCCCTCAAGTACAAAATCTCGGGAGGAAAGCTCAAACGCGTTCACGAGATACTAATTACCCTGCGAGTCATACAGGTTACTGTTTATATAAGAGGCTCGCGAACTTGACTAATTATTATTTTTTTTTTTCATTTAAGTCAGAGGTTTCTAACGTTTCGTTGATCGGGGACCACCTGTCAAAAGAAATCGTCCCGCAACTCATCTTTCGAGAGGCCAAAATGGGTTTTATTTTCTGAATAAACAATGTTTGTGCGGTAAACAACTTTACTAAAAAGTTACAAATAAACTTAATATCGGTACCAAATAGAACGCGAAAGAAGACGGACGTAATAACCTACGCACCTAACAAATGCACGCGATTTTTCGACTTGCGTCGGCCGCCCAATGGCTTGTGGCGCTGCGAGTCCGCGTCACGAAATGATTTCTGTCGTGCAGTCGCCATCTTTACAGACACCGAAGTGGCGGGCGAAGGAAGAGCGTCAGCGCTACTCGTCGGAAACTGCGTGAAATTCGAGATTTCCTTCTTTCTGCCCATACATCGTTCGATCAAAACGGATCGAAAGATGAATAATTATGATTTTTTTAAAAAATCGGATAATTCATTTTGAAATACCACGTACTGTCTACTATATTTAAGGGGGCGTCCATTAATAACGTGAGGCGATTTTGGTGATTTTTCAACCCCCTCCCCCCACTGGTGAGATGTCGTGAGATTAGGCTCGACCCCCTGCCCCCCCCCCTAATCTCACGTGAGATTTTTCAAAATGCGTATTTTTAGTCTAAATACGTTAATCTGTGCTTGATTGCGTTGGATTTATTTAAAAAAAACATAATTTGCTAAATTATTTTTATTTAAGACTAGTTAAGACTATTATTTAAGACTATTAAGAACGTAGTCTAGAATCACAGTGAGAAAATCGAACAATAAAATACTTAAATAGGAACTAGTAAAATTCACAAAAGAATATTCATTCTAATTCAGTCCTCGAGGACTCATGTGTGGTCTCAAGAGTGACTACTGGAACTATTGTGTAGTATTTAGCCATATTTTAGTGTAGAAACATGTTTTACTTAATATAATCCAGTTTTCTCGCAATTTTACACTGTTTCTTGCGGAAAATATTACGTGATATTTGACGAGACCCCCCCCCCTCTCCCCCACGTGAGACTGGGTGAGATTCGGCTCGACTCCCCCCCCCCCCCCCCTAAACGAGCAAACATCCATTTTCTATTCGAGCATCCAATATCGAAGCGCTTCTATAGGTCAGTATCTGGTTCAGTTTCCCTTCATTTCCGAGTCAGATTTCAAATGCGTTCTCTCTTGTTTCACTGAAAAGTCCAGTACTTCAATTCGCCCAACAGCAAACACAGTCCTCTAAGGGTTTCAGATACGTTTCACTCTCGTTTAAGGAGACAGTGGTCCTTCAAACCTAACTTTATTTTTGTTTTGAATGGATTTGCTTGAAATTTGAATATGTGATTAGTACCATAGATATGTAAAAGGGGTTAACATTTAAGGATGAAATATTAATAATGTATGAATTATTAATTATATCAAAAATTGGCCTCATTAAAAATGTTCTATGCGCATTTCTTTTGCATGCAATATGGTCATTTTTATTTACAGTATACCTTATAGAAATAACAATGAAACTTATTGTTACTTTAAGCATTCATTAAAAATATAAAGAGAAAAAAATAATAATAGTTAAAATACCATTTTTATGACTCAAAATACCTCTAAATCATCTTTTACGAGTAGAAAATTTAGAAATTCTGAGCTACGAAGCATCATTTTTTTCAATAAGATTTATTTGATATACAGTTAAGTATATAAAACTTAAATTTCAAAGCAATACGATCATTAGAAATGCGCCCGGAGCAGTTTGAATAGTCGTATGACACGAAAATTTTTATTTTGAGAAAAACGCATTTAAAGTCATTGCTATATTAGTAACCACATAATATCTAAATTAAATACAAATGCCTATAACTAGGAAAGTAATAGCAGAAATTAAAAATTCTGTTTGCAACACATTCCTTACTCGTCCGTAGTTTCACAATTCAATAAAATAAAAAAAAAATCGAATTTTTGGACACATTTCACAATTTTGAAAGTCCACTGTCCGTTTAGTTGAAAATTTCGTAAGGAAAAGGGTCCTCTCTCGTGACGTCTCCCCGGCCTCTTTAATAACCGGAAGCCACGGCCAATAAATTTCGAAAGCCATTAAAACGCAGTCTCGGTTTCTTAATCCGTGAATTTTTCTCGGAATCCATGTGCGTCGGGATCATTCCGAGACTATTAAAAGCGTCGGCTCCTTTGACGGCGGATAGTGCGAGAAAGGGCCTAAGTTCTCTGCCTGAGAACTGGATTGTCCTGTCGTATATTTGCTGGCACACACCACAGTTCGAAAACGGGGGAGTATTGAAGTCGGGGATGCGGAAGCTTTTATTGTCAGCTGAATAAACAGATTCGTATAGACCCAAACACTCCCATCGAGTAAGTTTGTATAGAAAGATAAAACTGTCATTCAAACAAATAACCGAAGGAAAAATCTGGAAAACTCTGTCGGCGTTGTTTCGGATTACATTTTGCCAGTAGAACGATCGTTTTCCGAATAGGATGATAAACAGCACGTAAGAAATTGAAAGAAAACCGAAAAATAACTTAAAAATTAACTTTAGAAATCAAGTCAGAATGCTAGATTCGTCATCGTCGTGACTGCTAGTGCGGCAGCCAAGTGTGGGCCTCAATGGCGCACCCGGGGGGGGGGGGGCAGGGGGCACTCCCCCCCCCCAAAGGAGTAGAAATATTGATTTTGCATTGTAAATATTTTTATTCGTTCATCTCGCCCCCCCCCATGCATTATAAATATTTTTATCCATTCATCTCGCCCCCCCCCTAAGAAAAAATCCTGGGTGCGCCACTGGTGGGCCTCGACCTTTTCGAGGAGTTTCTTCCATTTTGTTCCCGACAATAGTATTCCAGTTCTTGCAATCTGAAAGGTGGAAGTTCCTATCGATAGAGTCTTTGTTTTGGTCTACCCGTGGCTTAGCCATAAAAAATTTCTCTCTTCGAGCGATAGCATCCGATAATCAGCCCGTTTCATTCGTCGCATTTTAATAAGCTCAATAACATCAGGCCTCTATAAAGATGATATAATTCGTGGTCGATGATATAAACGTCTCGGATATTAAATGAAATGTTACGCGTATTTTGCGAACGGTCAGTTCCGCCGCCTATAAGCAGTGTTTCGATGACTTGAAGAAACGTCGGGAAAATTGTATAGACTCCTTTGGCGATTATTTTGAAGGAGATAAATTAATTTGAAGGTGAGTCATATTTTTCTTATTTATAAAAAAATTGTCCGGTTACTTTATGGGAGCACCTTGTATAATAGTCAGTACGTAATTTCTTTAGTACAGGTCCATCTGCGGACTTTGCTCGATCCGCATTTAATTCAGTATCAAACGAAATCTTGTCCCCCCCCCCCCCCAATCTAGCCGAATGCTCCCTCCCCGAGGGAGGAGAGATGTCTTTGCTAATTTGTTACTCTGGAAATATTCTCCGTGCCAGAGTAGAAATCTATTTTCGTTTCGTTCCCTAATCAGGTCCACCCCCACCGGCGCGAGTGTCATTTCTCGAAGCCATCGAGAATTTTCAAAGCAGCCATCCATCAACACGTAGTATCCCCGGGAGGCGAAATCACGGAGGAACTAATATTTCCCAGAATTAGCCCCAACCGAAGAAAGGTGCTCACTCGTCTAGAAATATACTACCCCTCCCCCCCCCCTTTTTTTTAAATCGATAAATGTACGTACATTAAAAATGTCTATCTCTATCAAAATCCAAAATGTATAAGCTCTTACACATAGGGTAGGTGTCCCAAATATCGCCTAATCTCACTTTTTTTCGACATTTCATCCACTTTTTAGTTTCTGATTAGGCCGGAAACTCAAAGAATATCCCTAAGGCTACGGCCTAGGGATGCGACATCGATGTCGATGTTTTCAAAACATCGATGTTTTTATCAAAACACATCGGATTTTCATCGTTTTTTATCAAAACACATCGGACAAACAAATCGATGTTTAGAACATCGATTTATTGAAGCCGATGTTTTTTAAACATCGATTTATTGAAGCCGATGTTTTTTTAACATCGATGTTTTGTGCTCGATCTTTTTTTTAATGAAAAAGTACCATAATAAAAAAATATACCACGTAGCATAATTTTCACACTCAGTAAATGTAAGTCTGAATCCTGTAAAGGACGAATACAAAAGGGGGAACGATTCGTTAGCAAACAAACAAATGGAAATCAACAACCAATGAACCAATCAGAGAGCTTGGAATGTTCTTGACACTCCAGAACCTTTGATGGGGTTTTATTTTATAAATAGTATATACACGAGAGCAGCCATTTAATGCAATATTTGCCGTAAGTCCCTCAAAACTTCTGGCAATACCACGAATTTATCTGGGCATTTGAAGGCAAAACATGGCGATATTTACAACGAGAATTTTGAGTCATCAATGCAGCCCAAGGCAAAAGCCACTAAGTTTTTGTCATTTGTGTCAGCCCAATCAGAGAGTAAAATTAAATCATCCCCCCCCCCAAACGATTAACCGAAGTAACATTAATGTTAGAGGTTACTAAACCAGTTTTTAAAAATGGATGTTCTAAGACATCGATGTTAAAAAACATCGATGGTTTTGGGGCGATGTTTTATTAGCATCGATGTTTTAATATTGAATATCGATGTTTCAAAACATCGATGTTTTGTTATCGATGTCGCATCCCTACTACGGCCACACGAGCGTTTTTTCCCGTAGAAACGCAGCGTGAAAACAAGCACCAAAACATAGATAAGCTTCTGTAACATAGGGGTGGCCAAACGCAGCTGTTTTTCTCGCTAGCGGGGGAGTTATCTGTCGCGTTCTCAAGGTCGCCTGCTGGAGGATAGAACCAGACCTATTTTTCTAGCTGCTTGTGTAGATTTTCAAGCTGCGGAAAAAGGCCCAGCGGGAAAAAATGCCACATGCACGTGTGACCGGCTTGTGTAGATTTTCAAGCTGCGGGAAAAAACGCTCGTGTGGCCGTAGCCTAAGAACTATTTCCTTTGGTATCCCGAGATCAACCAGCTCCAAAATCGGTGGCAGTTTAAGTTATGCAGCTAAACTGGAAAAATAGAAATTTCCAGTCAACTCCAGAGCGGTTCCTAATGTCGCCTACCTCTGTTCCCCTTACCGCCTACCGGGCGAAATTGGGAGCACCTGTTAAAAGGCGTTGCTGGCAAAGTCTCTGTTGAATGCACTTTCAAATGGAATGAGCAAAATTAGAATTTGGATGCATCTACCTGGTCATTAGCCGGATTCTGATTCCTTGGAGCCAAAGTTTAGGCCGAAGTCGACAGCTTAAACAACTTCACACGTCATATAGTTTCTGTTGTCAGTAATGAGAGCGTCGTCGCCGTTAATACAGACCCAGCACTAAGAATCGACTGCATTTTCTCATGGCATCGAATCATGCTTTAGAAACATAGGCGATACTGGGCACAGGGGCGATACTGGCACAGGGGCGATATCTGGAACACCCACCCTCAAGAATTCGGTCCACGGAGAAAAGGTTTCCGAGGATTGTGGACTCGGATGGAAAGATTCGTCTCCTTTTGTCCTCCCCCATGGAGATAGACATGTTTGACTCTGCCATCCTATACTCAATTTTGAAAATCCGTGCACCCGAGGAAACGAGGTGTGTTTCGAACACAATTTTCCCCCACGATTCATTAAAAACATTAAAAACATTATTGAACGTTCCTTTGTAAGAGTGAAAAAGATACCCGACTCGAAAAATGGCAGAGGAAAAAAACAATTAAAACTATCTTTCCCTCCGAGTCGACGAGCATTTTTCTCCATAGGTTAACATTGAGCCGAGAGGGCTACTTAACTTTTTCCTAATGGGGTGGAATAGCACCCAAAGTAACACAAAACCGTTGGCAAGTCGTTGGCCAACCACTTTCGGGCATGGTTGGCCAACGGTGGTTTTTGGCAGTTGGCACGAGGTTGGCCCAATGGTTGGCGTTCAGTTGGCCCAACGGTTGGCATTCAGTTGGCCCAACCATTGGATTTACAGTTTTGGCCGTTGGCGTTCTGTTGGCCCAACGGTTGGATTTGTAGGGAAACGGTTGGCGTTCTGTTGGCCCAACGGTTGGATTTGTAGGGAAACGGTTGGCGTTCTGTTGGCCCAACAGTTGGATTTAAATGATTTGGCCTTTGGCACGAGGTTGGTCAACAGTAGGCATTCAGTTGGCCCAAAAGTCAACTTTGTAGGTAAGCCTACATTAAATTTATTTGGGGCTATTATGCATTTTTAAACCCAGTCAGCAACTCTTTGTTCATCAGGCCAATAGTCAAACTATCCAAGGGTCAATAGTTTTGACATTTTGCTATTTTTCAGCAGATCGTTTACAAAGAGGATTTCCCTTTTTTAAACAGTTTATTAAGTTCTAGTATTTAGCCACCAATAATTTATATAAAAATAGTATATTCAAAAAAGCATTTTTTAATATCCTATTTTATATATTCAAAAAAGAATTTCGGATATACTATTTTTATATAAATTATTTGTGGCTAAATACTAGAACTTAATACTGTTTAAAAAAGGAAAATTCTCTTTGTAAACGGTCTGCTGAAAATTAGCAAAATGTTAAACTATTGACCCTAGGATAGTTTGACAATTGGCCCAATGAACAAAGAGTTGTTGGCTGGGTTGAAAAATGCATAACTCTTTTCCCCAAAAAGTAGTTTGAAAACTACAAAATTCACTCTTTTATGAAATCAAAAAGTTTCCATAGTTAAATATTAAAATGTACAAAAAGCAACAATACATTTTAATTTTAATGTTATTTTTAACAGTTTACATTTTGCTTGACATTGTTTATATAAAGTCTTTTGTTTTAAACACTTTATATCTTTTTAAAGAGAATAAATCTTATAGATTATAGTTTCCTTAGTGATATTATAAATCTCATATCACTATATATATATATATATATATACAATTTATAATATCAATGCTACTTGTTGATTTTAATCACTTTACTACATATATCAATTTTTTTAAATAAACACCTTTCCATTATAATCAACTGGTGTCAAATTGCACACTCATGCTGAGTTAATATGATAAATACTTTTTGTAAGATTACCTTTATATAAATATTTTTTTCAATATATATATATATATATATATATATTTTTTTTTTTTTCTTATACACACTTTATCTTCCAATTTGTCTTGGTCTGATACAATATATACAACTGAGGTCTGATTTTTTTAAAAACTTTCCATAAAACTGTTATATCAATTTTTGGACTTACCTTGTTTAATATTTTTAAAAAGCATCTTAATAAAGCATGTTATAGTAATTTTAATAAAACACAAATTTTCATCAATTTTTCTTTATTTTAACAAAAAAATTAATAAAATTTAATTTTACATTGTCAAAAATACACAGTTCTTTTATCTCTCCTTCCTTCTCTGTCTTTCGAAAAAAAGGAAAAATCCCTTTATTAAGTCTTCAACAAATTTTTCCGTTATGACTTCTCCCTGGTGAGACAGAAGCTGCCAATAGAAAAATAAATTAGTACAGTAAATTAGTCAAAAGAAAAATAGCTATATATGCACCAAACAGTCAAACAAAAATGCCTGATTAAGTTAGTTTTTTTAATTTTTTAGAAACAAGTTAACTTATTATGAAATCTAACCCTAGCATTTACTTCATAATCAAAAATTTCTTCATGTTGCATGAACTTGTCTTAACTATTACTTCAGGTATGTATCAGTAAAGGTTTATTTATTTGCTAAATTATCAAAGCACAAAATAAAACAACAATTTCAAATATGCAAACTAAATTAACATCAGAGACAAATTAGACACTGCACAGATCTTTAATAATTTTAGTACATATTTATTTACATGAATATATCAACTCTCTGAAAACTTACTTAAAATTTAGACATGAAAAATTAAAATATCAAGAGCTATTGGCAGACATTTCTTTACATTATAGGAACTAATCATCTTAAACTGCTTGCATGTATTTAGCAAAGTTTATTTTCATAAATTAACAGAGCAGAAAATTAAAGAATAATTTGAAATATTTGAACCAAATTAAAATTAGAAAAATAAGATATTGTAGTATATGATAGAAGATTAATTTCCACATACATTTTACCAATACAACATTGAAAAAATTAAGGTGAAATTGTTGGGTGGATTAAACCGCATAATTTGCCCCATACCTAATTTTCTGAAATAAAAAACCTTTCACAAGAAAGTAGACTTGATGAGGCTGACTAAAATGCCTTTATTTTTCTTATTTTACATAAAAACACAGTAAAAAAGGGGATCGATTTGATCCAATAGCTTGGAAGAAAAATATTTACAAAAACTTAACCATTAAACAAAAAAGAATACAGATAAGCGTGTCATGAACGGGCGAAAATTTAACCTACTTAAATTTTGCAAAAACTACTTATACTGAATGTTAAAGCTTGGGATAGTTATAGGAAGAAAGAAGGGATATAAGTTTAATGGCTCGACAATTCGTCGCAAACACATCCAAACATCAAACCTGCTGCGAAAACAGCTACAAGCACTATGGCTGAAAGTCCCAACTCACTCGCAGAATAGCTTCTGCTTAAAACCCCCACTCGCTGAAAAAAACGTACATCTTATATACTTGTTGTATTTACTTGTACAAACCCCATTGGCTGTGACGCGAGAGCTTCGTAATTCGAGTCCTGCCTTCAAAGTTGAAAAATCTGCATATTATTTTTTTAAAAATTTTAAACCATCCGTTCATGACACGTTTTTAAATATCGCGTTTTCCGACGAAGAGAGAACAAATACTACAGAAATTTTTCTTCTCTTAACCACACAGTAAACAATATTTTCTCAGTAAAAGTCAAATTAATTCTGTAGCATCAAAAGCCCAACAGTTTGTAAATGTATGTTTGTCAACACAAAGCTTTTTATTAGCACAATATCTTTCAAAAAAAAACCAGCACTTTAATAATTTTAGACAATATTTATAACTCCACGAATATAAAAAAAAAATTACAAATGTTTGTACAAAATATCAACCATACTAATGCCTTTCTATCTACTGAACATCACAGTATCTATATATTTAAGTTGCTAAGCCAGACCGATTCTTTGGGCTGTCTGGGAGAGAAAACTACTGCATCAATTTATTTCATTTTGGTCTTAAAAAAAAGATTTTAATCTATAGATGTGTCAAATATGGTTTTTGTAACCATAATCTCTATTAATTAGCGATAATTTATAATCTAAAATTGCTTTCTGTACATGCTCAGCGACATGTTTAAATCTGGCTTTAGATACTCACTAAGCACGAGGCTGCATAAACTACTGCATAAAATACTGTACTAATTAGATATAACTAAAAATTTAAAACACATTAACATAATGATTTAAAAATACATATTTAATAAAGTGAATCAAATAATACTAGTAGGAAACAAGGGAAAATAAAAAAGAGTGAGGAAGAAGACTTCAGTTTATACAAATAGGCCAAGAATTCAAAGCAAGTTTTTACCTTGATTCAATCATTCATAAGATGATAACTACACTTCCAATTCTTTCATCTATGGTACTAATGAGATGAGGACTGGTAGTCAAATAAAAATTTCCAGAATTTCCAATTCATAATCTTATTTCGTTTGATTTTTCTATATGAATCACATGCTGCATACCAGTTCCTTGAATACATGATCTTATAGACAGCTAAAAATAGAAAAATTAGTACTACTTCATAAATAGTCTTTAATATTATGTACAAACTTTATAAAATATATTGTCAAAAATATTGCTAAAAATGTAAATATTATAATAAGTAGCAGCTAATCAAATGTTAAAGACAAGTGAATTATTTTAATGAGTGATCAGCTTACTTCATAAATAGTCCTTAATATTATGTACAAACTTGATTAAGTATATTGTCAAAAAATTGCTTAAAATGTAAATATTACAGTAACTAGCAGATAATCAGATACTAAAGACAAATGAATTATTTTAATGAGTGATCTGCATACTTCATAAATACTTTGTATTGATATTTTACTTTCAAACAAAATATTTAACATTAAATACCTGTTCGAGTCTGAGACAGACAATTATTTTAAACTCAAATAAAATACAATTGCAAAGTTAATAGTAAGGAGAGAAAAATTACTGAAATTTCTGCAAAGCAGACAGCTAATTGTATTTTATCCTTGTATTCATAAGCTAGTGATTAACTGACGCTTCTTTATAAATTTAACGATTTAATAGAGTAGGTTTTCTAAATTTATGAAGTAAACTGTGAGATATAAACTTATAAACAACTTAAATACACTTAGAATAAAAGATTCAACTTCTTATATAAAATGTTCAGTAAAACTTTAATAACAGAAATTTGAGCATAAATAAAAGTTTACCATAATGTTTTTATTATAAATACTCTAGTTAGAAATAATCTTACTGAAAGTACAAGGTATAAATCATAAGTAAACACCAAATTTGGTCAACTATTCAATTTAAAACTTTCTGAACGATCCGATTAACTAAAGTAACTCAACCATTTAAAATAAATAACATAAACAGATCCATGATTTCAAAAAGTTTAAATACAACCATTTTATAAAGGATTCTAAGTATACAGATTACTTATTGTGTTCTAAAAATAGAGAAACAGCAAATACAATTACAGTAGTTAAATTTATTATTTGAGGAAAGCTTTGGCTGTTTTTATAGAAGTTTAACAAAGTATTTTACTTAAATTTACCAAGTTACGCTTCATTTTGCTATGCATTCTAGAAAACTACTTGATGCTACTAATTAGCCAAGTACATCATTTTGTTTACTAAATAAAAGTATATTAGTAATAAAATAATATACTTACTCTGGAATTCTTCGTAATATTACAATCACGTGGAACATGGAATGGCCGACATCCATTTCTTTTTACCGTTCATTTCTTCGCCACACGTGCAAACATTTCGCCAAACCAGTTTCTGTCGTAGTGAATAATGCATTTTGTAACTGTTGGCCCAACAGCTTTAATTTGCAGTTGGGCCAACCATATTTTGTAACCGTCGTTGGTCCAACCGCCTCCATTTGCAGTTGGGCCAACCACATTTTGTAACCGTTACCCCAACCGCTTCCATTTGCAGTTGGGCCAACCATATTTTGTAACCGTTGGCCCAACCGCTTTCATTTGCAGTTGGCCCATCTGAATTTCTGGAATTTCTGCCAACGGTAACCATTCCCCAACGATGCCATGAAAATATGCGGTTGGGCCAACGGTGTGAGTTACTTGGGACGTATCCCAAGAATCCGGGCCCAAGAATGAATATATATACAAGGTGTCCCAAAACGACCGCATAAACTCTGCACAGCTAGATTCCTCGTTGGGAGTACATAAAAACTGCCCAAAGAAGCGTTCCTGTACGATCCATAGTTTACGAGAAAAATACGAAAAACAAAGTCTGACGTCACTGCCGGTGCAAGAAAAAAACACTTTATTGGACATATCAACAACAATATTTGCATATCTTTCCAGACTATAATGTTTAAAACGTTCGCCACGCATTTCGCGTCATGCATACGCGCGCGCCATGGAATGACGTTAAGCCGCCGTTGAACTGGTATTTAAAAGGCTGCATCTTGCAGCTACCGGTAGTCTTCGTATGGTGGCCATGTACTCCGTTCGTGACTACTGCGACATGTACTTGATGTACGGCCGATGTAATGGAAATGCCTTACGAACTGCTAGGGAGTATGCCCGTCGATATCCGTCCCGCCGTCCTCCCGATGTCAACGTCATCTGTAGGCTGGACGACAGACTGCGAAATACGGGAAGCGTCTTGCCAACAGCCAATCTTCACGACGGTAGCACAGGCGGATGCAATACTGCAGCGGGTAGAAGAAACGCCCGAGGTAAGCACACGCGCATTAGCCCGTGAGATGACTTCGAGTAAAAGTACTGTGCACAGGCTTTTACGGTCTGAGAGGCTACACCCAGTTCGGTACACAACCGTGCAAGGTCTGAAACCAGATGACTTTCAGAAACGCGTGGTCTTCTGTGAATGGCTGCTGCAGCAACAGAACACAGATAATGGTTTCATTGCACATATCCTGTGGACTGATGAATCATGTTTCACTCGTGATGGGGTATTCAACCATCACAACAGCCATATGTGGTCCCAGGTCAATCCACATGCAATCCGGCCGCAGAAACATCAGGAACGTTGGTCCCTTAACGTGTGGGCCGGCATACTCGGGGATCGCCTGCTTGTACCATATCTGTTGCCTGAACGGCTCTTGGGACAGTCGTACTTGGTGTTTCTCAATGAGGTCTTAACCGAGTTCCTCGATGACATACCATTAGCGGCAATACAGGGACTTTGGTTCCAGCATGATGGGGCTCCGGCGCATTTCTGTGCTCCTGTACGTGGTTGGCTGGATATGGAATACCCCGGCCGCTGGATCGGACGTGGGGGTCCAGTTCTATGTCCGCCACGTTAGCCAGATCTTACACCGTTGGATTTTTTCCTATGGGGCCATCTCAAGGAACTAGTGTATCGAGACGTAGTGACAACACAAATGGACTTAGTTGCTCGTCTGCATGCTGCTTGTACTTTGGTGGACCCCGCGATGCTGCAACGTGTGATGACAGCCATTCCATGGCGTGCCCAATCCTGCCTCGACATGCACGGCGGACACTTTGAACATCTGCTTTAAATTGTGCATGCTGTTGATATGTGTTTTTTCTTGCACTGGCAGTGACGTCATACTTTGTTTTTCGTATTTTTCTCGTAAACTATGGATCGTACGGGAACGCTTCTTTGGGCAGTTTTTATGTACTCCCAACGAGGAATCTAGCTGTGCAGAGTTTATGCGGTCGTTTTGGGACACCCTGTATATATATATATACAGGGTGTCCATAATTAAAGGTCCCACTTTCAAAAGGCTGCAAAAAAAGAACCACTGGTCAGAATGATTTCAAATTTGAACTGAATATACTGAAAGAAGGGGGAAACGATTTGGCATAATAATTTTAAAAAAAAGTTCCAACCGCTTACAGCGCCATCTATTGATACATTTTAGAACTCTTTTTTATTATGCCAAATCGTTTCCAACTTCTTCCAGTATATTCAGTTCAAATTTGAAGTCATTCTGATCAGTGGTTCTTTTTTTGCAGCCTTTTGAAAGTGCGACTTTAATTATAGACACCCTGTATATATATATATATATATATATATATATATATATATATATATATATATATAAAACCCTTTAATGGCCGTTCTTACAAAGGTGTAGGAAACTTCCCGTTCTAAAGAGGGAATCGGGAAAATTGCCCCGTAAGCTAAATGTTAACAGAAAAACCATCCATTCCTACTAACTGTTCATTTGAAACCGTTGTCGGGTGGACGTTTGAAATCCATTTCGTCGCGTTCGATACAGAACCGGTTCGGTTTGGTTCGGTTTGGCATTCGGTACCAAAGTCTGTGGGTTCGAATCCCACTCTTGGCATGGACGTCAGTAGCCGTTCGGAATCGGCTTTAAGCTGTAGGTCCCGATCTAATTAGCCCTCGTGTAGCAAAACTTGACCGTAGCGCTCCAAACCAAACCGATACAGAACCGGATGTGCCGCGCTATTAAAATTCGCCGGAAAAGTAAATAAAGCGCGTGTCTAAAGGCAGGCCGCATCCTTATCGGAGGAAATTCCCCCTCGTGAGATGCGATGGTATCCGACTCACTGACACTCTTCTTCTGCTGGCCCGGATCTGAGAGCATGAATGAGATTGCACTTTTTTCAAAGTCGGAGATTGCTATCAGAGTCGCGCTTGTCTCACGAGGGAAAGAAAACGCGCTTTTTTTTGCTGTTGTTGTTTGCTGGAGTAATTTATTTGACGCGCATTTTTATAAATTGTTTTATAATGAGAGCGATCACATCTAAATTAAGAATTTCCGCACACATCACTAGCAGCTCGTTCGAAAGAGAGATTTGCCGAAAGTAAAACGAGGTCACCGGTTAACCTTCGGCTTACGGGGCTATTTTTCCGATTCCGCCTTTAGAACGGGAAATTTCATACCCCCTTTGTAAGAACGACCATTAAGGGGGTTTATATATATATATATATATATATATATATACATATACAGTGGAATCTCGATCGATCGTTTTCCGAATCATCGTTTTCCCGCATGTGTCGTTCATTTCTTCCAGTCCCAGCGATTATATAGCTTTGTTATGTTCCTGCATCTATCGTTTTTCCGCATTTATCGTTCATTTCAGTCGGTCCCTTGAAAAACGATAGATCGAGATTCCACTGTATATATATATATATATATATATATATATATATATATATATATATATATATTCATTCTTGGGCCCGTATTCTTGGGATATATGCTATCCCACCCCGTAAGGAAAAGGTTAAAAGGAAGCGAACAGCGTGGGCCTCCGCTGAGTATGGGAAAAAGATGACAGTCCTATAGGTATATTTCATACACAGGCGTAGAATCGGGGGGGGGGGGACACGCCCCCCGAACTTAACTCGAAATAAATTAAAACGTTCATAGAAGTTCCGTTTAAATCGGAAAATGGTAGAAAACTTTTAAGAAAGTTGGATTTTTCCTCTTTTTTAAACTGTGAAACTGAAGATTCTGTCTTTATTTAGCCTTAACATATTTTTTTGCTGTGATAGGATCCATAGCAAAAATTCGACGCTATAATTTTTTTCCTCAATTTATTCCTAATATATTTATTTTTCTCATTGTATAACTTTTGAATACTACTCAAACGTCAATTCTATTGTTATCCAATTAAAAAAAATCATAATATTTCATATTTTAAGGACCGTCCGGCAGTCAATGCGACGAGGAGGGCCCTCATTGAATTCAATTCTTGCCCCCCCCCCCCCCAAAAAAAAAAAAAAAAAAAAAAAGTTAGAAGCACGCTACGCCTATGTTCTTTACGTAACTTTTTATCAAAGCCTTCTCTGTATGCCTGAAAGGACATCCAGATGAGGTATTTTGTGAACGAAATTATAACACTCGCGTTCGACGTGGGCAGGTAAAATGTTTGTCACCTTCTATATTCCGTTATTGTAATGTACCAAAGTTCGTCAAAGTACCAAAAGTGAGTCCTTATGGATTCGACGAACTTCCCTCTTTGTACGGGTGGATCGCTTCATTTTCCGTGGGCCCGGAACGTTTGTACTCAGTTCCGAGAACCCCGTACAATTACCGATTCGACCTATTGAAATTGAATTCCAAAAAATTTTCCTATTTAGCCTCTTTTCTTGTCCGACGGGAAGTCGTTTGAACCCTTCATTAGAAAATGACAATACCTCCACGACTGACGGTCATCCCTACAATAGTTCAGAATTTTTCAAAATCGGCGCCACTGCGTCTGCCGGCAAGCTGCAGAACTAGGTGTCGCCGCAGGCCGGAGATCGACGCTTTTGTCTACAAAATGGAAGTCGACTGCCACAGCTAAACACACCCGGGAACAATTGAATCGGCAGTTTGAAGAAGGGAACAAATCCAGAAACTGTTTTTGTGGGAAATTAAAAAAAAACTTCATACTTTTCTTATTTATTATTTTTTCTTCACTAAACTTTTATAAAAGACTAGCTGAAAACCCGCACTTCGCTACGGGGTACATTCAAATTAAATACAACGGTCAATGTATGCAATTAATGCCAAATATATATATATATATATATATATATATTTATAAAAAAATCGTAAGGGATATTTTTATAGACAAAATAATGTCCAATCGTCTGCCGTATTAACAAGAAAAAAAATATTTTTTTGTCTATTTAGTTGTTAAGCACGTGACGATAAATTTATTTAAAGTACGCGAAAAAGAAATCACGTGATCAGCATTTAATAAATTAAATTCTAAAAATTAATCTTTAAAAATTCACTAAAAATCAGAAAATAGAGGTAAAGATTCGAAAAATATTTCATTTTAAAGGAATTTTTATGATCTTTCTCGTAATATAAATTTTATAACCCTCAAATTATTATTTTAAATGCAAAGTTAAAAAAAGTTACTAAAACAGCTTAAAAATTTAATTTTAAAAAATCTAAGAAGAATTTTTTAAAAATCTTTCTTAGTGCACCCCTACACCATAAGAAGAATCTCCATGCAAAATTTCAGCCCTTTAGGTCCAGCGGTTTGGTCTGATGTGCGTTGTATGTCAATCAGTGAGTCAGTTACGGAACTGTTTTATACATATAGATTCTTTACATTTACCCGCTATTCCAGTACCTTGGACAGGTCATTCAAACTGTCCTTAAATAAACTATACGGTACGAAAAACCATGGATTCGTTCCCTTCTTCAAACTGATTATGAAATTGGCATAAAAATCAATAATTAAAGAATGAGAAATATTTTTATTTATAAAAATTTAGTATATGTTTGTAAAATTTTGTAAAAAATTATAAAAATCATTACTAATCATCACTTTCACCATCATAATATGCAGTGGTTGCAGTAGTTGGTCACATCAAAACTTCTTCATAAAATGGTCTGTACTCATGGGGAATGTGAGTAACTCTCTTGCCGATATCCTGGATCTTCTTGTCTTGTATTATCTTAGCTTATATTTATAAGCTTTAATAATGCTTAATATTAGCAAAAAGCGCGCCTTTCCTTTTATTTGGGACAAGTAGTCAAAATGACCGCTGATCGTATTTAGAGTTAGGGCCTGTTCACATAGGAGTCCGTTGCGTTGCGTTAAGGAAAAGATGACGTTGAGACGAAAATAAACCAATCATAGGCGTTAAAAATGTCATTGCTAATCGTTTGGAGGCATATGATTGGTTTTGTTTTTTTTTTTTGTCTCAACGTCATCTTTTCCTTAACGCAACGCAACGGACTCCTATGTGAACAGAACCTTTGAGACGCAAATAAGCCAATCATAGGCGTTAAAAATTTCATTGCTAATCGTTTGGAGGCATATGATTGGTTTTTTTTTTGTCTCAACGTCATCTTTTCCTTAACGCAACGCAACGCAACGGACTCCTATGTGAACAGACCCAAATACGGAAAAAGCCGTAATGCTAGTGTTAATAGAGGATTACCGTGTAAATGCAGCCTTCGTTGATTAAACAAACAAACAAAAAAAAGAAAACAGTGATGAGCTGCAAACAAAAGGCTAAAGAAATAACAGAACAGCAGATGGAAATACTAGCTGTAAAAGAGCGCGGTAACAGCAACAGTCTGGCCAACCTCGGTATCAATAGTTTTAAGAAGGAAACAAAACCGGGATATGTTTCCCTTCTTCAAACTGACAAATATTGCGAGGACCGATTACACCAGAATGTGAGTGTCTTTTTTTTCCATCTTTACAGCTTGCAAGGAGGGTCTATATGTAAACAACATTTTAGCGCAGCAAAAAAAAAAGAATTTCAATTTTTTGGCGCTTGTTCCTTTCTTCAAACTGCCGATTCAATTTCAGTGCGTCGATTGAAGACTCTCGTAGGAAAAAAAGAGAGATTCGCTTCCTTCTGAATGACAGAGGCAGTAGACAGTGTTGTACAATATGTTTGGGTATATAAGACTCGCGCGTATAACGTATACGACGTATATGTGCGCGTACAAAAGCGCAGACATAGACTCACTTACAAATAGTCAGAGTTCTCCCACGATACCCGAGGCTATTCGGGACTGAATCAAGGGAGAAAGATTCATTTATTACATTAGTAGTTATATGGATCAACAAGCTGGAAACCCGCACTTCGCTACGGAGTACATTCAAATGAAATACAACGGTCAATGTATGCAATTAATGTCAAAAAAATATATATATATATATTTATTTATAAAAAAATCGTAAGGGATATTTTTATAGACAAAATAATGTAGAAGAAAATATTCAAATTAAATCTGTATAGAACATACTAAAGAATATAGTACAGTTAATATAGTACAATTTGGGGGAACATTTCTTTTACTGTATTTTAATATTCTTTTTTTGTTTGTTCATGTCCAATCGTCTGCCGCATTAGCAAGAAAAAAAATTTTTTTTTGTCAATTTATTTCGTTGTTATGCTCGTGACGTAAAATTAATTTAAAGTATCACAAAAAAAAAAAGAAATCTCGTGATCGGCATTTAATAAATTAAATTCTAAAAATTACTATTTAAAAATGCACCAAAAATCAGAAAAGGGAGGTAAAGATTCGAAAAAGATTTCATTTTAAAGGAATTTTCAGGATCTTTCTCATGATATAAATTTTATAACCCTAGAATTATTATTTTAAATGCAAACTTTAAAGAATGTTACAAAAACAGCTTAGAAATTTAATTTTAAAAAAATCTAAGAATAATTTTTCAAAAATCTTTCTTAGTGCACCCCTACACTATACGAAGAATCGCCAAGCCAAATGTCAACCCTTTAGGTCCAGCGGTTCGGTCTATGCGTTGTTTGTCAGTCAGTCGTGGAACTGTTTTATATATATACTAGCTGAAAACCCGCACTTCGCTACGGAGTACATTCCAATTAAATACAACGGTCAATGTATGCAATTAATGCCAAATAAATATATATATATATATATATATATATATATATATCTTATATATAAAAGGCAAAGTCTGTGTGTGTGTGACCGAGTTTTTGTCTGCTCGCGGCACGGCGCAAAGACGGCAGGTCGGACAGTCTTGAGATTCGACACGAAGATGCCTCCCGAGGTCTCATTATGCACCTCGAAGCCCTTTTTTCGATTTTTTAATTAGATTTTCCGTAATTAAATATTTAGTCGCGATTTGGAGCTCCCGGACGAGTAAAAGCTCCGTAAATCCTAACGTATCCGTCCAAGAATTTTTTTTTTTGGACGAGCCTATACGGGAAAGATAACACTATACGGAAATCACAATTAAAATTGTCTGTCTTAATTTATCGATTAATTGTGATTTTTTTTTCGATCGCCTATACGCACCCGTTTTTCGAAAAAAACGCGATCTTGGCCGCGACCCTTTTTTCCAAATTGTCGAATCGATACGTAAATGTCGTTACATTTTTACGAAATTTTTATCTCAGAGACCCTAGACATCACAGTTTCGAAATCCAGAACCAAAATTAATTTACAAATTGTAGTTATTTTTTAATAATTTATTTTATGATTCGGAAACTCTTGCGAGAAATCTCATTTTGGAGATTTCGTTCTTCATTTCCGGACGAAGGTAAAACGGGGGAAAACAGGTTTTCGACGTAAAGCACTTGATGTGTTGGGGCGTTTGTTTTCTATGAGGGATTGGGTCGTTAAAGGAAATCGATTACTATTGCAGTGATAATCGATTAAAAAATCGCATTTAGTAATGCCGTAATTTTTTTGCCCAACACTTAGTTAATATCATATAATTTGTGGTGTGTTTGTGGAAAACGTTTTTCGTCTCGCTGACTGTTGTGGAAAGTTTTAAGTAATCCTATGTCAAAAATTTTGCCAAAATGTGCCAGAAAGGATTAAATTTATATGGGTAAAATAATGTATCGTGGTGAGGAAAAGGATGACAGCGACGCCCATTAACAAAGGGTTAAGGCTACTAAAAAATTGGTAATTACATTACCCGAGCAACGCCGGGACGGGTACAGCTAGTATATATATATTTATAATAAATGCCACGATCAATGTATACAATTGATGTTATATATATATATATATATATATATATATATATATATATATATATATATATATATATATATATATAAAAAAATCGTAAGGGATATTTTTTTTTTCGATAATATCCAATCGTCTGAGGCATTAGAAAGAAAAAGAATATTTTTTTGTCTATATAGTTGTTATGCATGTGACGATAAATTTATTTTAAGTACCAGAAAAAGAAATCTCGTGATCAGCATTTAATAAATTAAATTCTAAAAATGAATCTTTAAAAATTCACCAAAATTCAGAAAATCGAGGTAAAGGTTCGAAAAAGATTTCATTTTAAAGGAATTTTTAGGATCTTTATCGTGATATAAATTTTATAACCCTCGAATTATTATTTTAAACGCAAACTTTAAAAAAGTTACAAAAACAGCTTAAAAATTTAATTTAAAAGAAATCTAAGAAGAATTTTCCAAAAATCTTTCTTAGTGCACCCTACTCTATAAGAAGAATCTCCATGCAAAATTTCACCCCTTTTGGTCCAGTGGTTTGGTCTGTGCGTTGTATGTCAGTGAGTCAGTTACGGAACTGTTTTATATATATATAGATATATACAGGGTGTCCATAATTAAAGTCCCACTTTCAAAAGGCTGCAAAAAAAGAGCCACTGGTCAGAATGACTTCAAATTTGAACTGAATATACTGGAAGAAAGGGTCCCCTTTCGTTGTCATTTCGCCTACAAACGATCGAGATAGAGCACGAAAAGACTTCAAGTGTCCGATTGACTGCGTCTGAATTGCGGTGCCGTCAGTCGGGTTCTTTTAATAGGGAAACGAAACGCTCTTACAAATAACGAATAAAAGGATTCATCAGTCCTAGTTTTTTCTTTCTTCAATCATAAGTCATTAACATTTTTGAGGGATATTTGGTAATTCTGTACATGACTTATACGACTACTAGCTGAATACCCCGACGAAATTCATGTCAACCTCCATCATGCAATTGGGTTAATTTCATTTGAATTCACACGAGTACTCGAGTGTTACCAACACTCGAAGGAGTCCACCCTGTCATGAAATGATCGTCATCTGGCAGTCAATACGGAGGGAAGGGTGTTTTTTAATATTTTTTTCTTTAAATCAAAAATCTCAGTCAGCACAAAGGGCATAAGGAGGGAGATACAGTGATCAGTGTGTGAGTGAGAGGAATTTGGCTTATCTAATATATATATATATATATATATTAGTTAGTTGAAAAATAACAAACTATAGGGGAAGTTGAGACATAATAATACAGTAAACCCAGATATCAATACGGTAAAATAGATAAGTACTAAAACAGAAAGGAAATGGAGGTGTGGTTAAATAGCTTTTTACCTGAATTATTAATATTCTCTATTTACATTTGTAAGCTATATTTATATATTTATATATATATATATATATATATATATATATATATATATATATATATATATATATATATATATATATATATATGTATATATATATATATATATATATGTATATATATATATATGTGTGTGTGTGTGTGTGTGTGTGGAGAGAGAGCAATGAATTCTCATGTGAGCTAAATGAATGAATTGTATGAAGGCGCTATTAGCCTGACTTGAAGGGATTCGACGCGGCGGATGTTGATGCTAGGAGGAAAAGGGCTGACGCTGATCTGTTCAAACACACGGGTCCCTTTTGTTTGCTTTAACCCCCGTAGATCCCGACCTCACACCCCGCTGTTTGTTGCTTCTTGCGCCGCGCACTTCGCGGAACTTCTTTTTTCGTTTTCTGGCGAGGGAGATCTCTCTCTCTCTCTCTCTCTCTTTCGGATCGTTTGTTTATTTTCGCTCTTCACCTGGGTGGTAAAAAAGCCATCAGCGAAAAGAACCGATTACGCGAGTGCTAATGAACTGTTTCTACTACTCGAGGTGTCAGACACATCTTCATGGATTTGGTCTTCACGCCATATATATATATATATATATATAAAACAGTTCCGTAACTGACTCACTGACTGACATACAACGCACAGACCAAACCGCTGGACCTAAACGGCTGAAATTTTTGCATGGAGATTCTTCTTATGGTGTAGGGGTGCACTAAGGAAGATTTTTGAAAAATTCTTCTTAGATTTTTTTAAAATTAAATTTTTAAGCTGTTTTAGTGACTTTTTTTAAGTTTGCATTTAAAATAATACATTGAGGGTTATAAGATTTATATCACGAGAAATATCCTAAAAATTCCTTTAAAATGAAATCTTTTTCGAATCTTTACCTCGATTTTCTGATTTTTGGTGAATTTTTAAAGATTAATTTTTAGAATTTAATTTATTAAATGCTGATCACGTGATTTCTTTTTCTGGTACTTTAAATAAATTTATCGTCACGTGCATAACAACTAAATAGACAAAAAAATATTGCTTTTCTTGCTAATGCGGCAGACGATTGGACATTATTTTGTCTATAAAAATATCCCTCACGATTTTTTTATAAATATATATATATATTTTTTACTACGTCAATTGTATAGATTGATCGTCGTATTTATTATAAATATATATATATTTATTTTTTTTTGGAATTAATTGCATACATTGACCGTTGTATTTAATTTGAATGTACTCCGTAGCGAAGTGCGGGTTTTCAGCTAGTTACCAGATAAAAAGACTTAATAAATAGCAAGTTAATAAAAACATGGTAAAAATGAAGTTTTAGTCACGTGAGATCTGCCAAAAACAAGTGCAGAAGGTAAACGAGACATATTATTGTTATCATGCAAAGCAGGTATAATATAACCCAAATCTACAGGATTTTCAAAGCAGTTTGTCAAAATCTGCTTATTTCTTTTCCTATTTTTTACCATGTTTTTATTAACTTGTTTTCTTGTGTGTTTGTTTGTGTGTGTGTTTGTCTAGTACAAATCTTGCAATCGATTTTTAACTAACTTTCCGACTAGCTAGACATTTGAAACTTTTAGAATAGCCCAGAACACGATGACAATGCATTTTTTTAATA
>OU015490.1:41518733-41526233 GCA_907164885.2 Dolomedes plantarius
CCCAAAAAAAAAAAAAAAAAAAATACTTAGAAGCACGCTACGCCTATGGTCACAACTTATACACGCACAGAGATATTCATACTTATATTACTTGTATAGCATTACATAAAACAAACTGCATTCTTTTACTTTGTTCAGAAACGTTGATGAGTTATTTTATGAAGCTTGTAGAACAGAGACACGTGGCTCATTAATATACCTACACTCGAAAAAGTTGTCAGATTTAAAAAAAAATTTTTTTTTTAGTGTGGATATTAAGAAACGGTGTGTTCCTGTTATATCGGTAGATGTCAAAAATTACGTTTAGATTTCATGTTCTTGTCTTTTTCAAATTATTAAAATATATTTCTTCATTAAAATTGGAATAAATTAAGAGTTTTCCATGATGAGATTTTTCTAAAATATAAACATAATTTTACATATTACATATTACATACATGCTCACACACACGCACACACACCCATATATATATATATATATATATATATATATATATATATATATATATATATATATATATATATATATATATATATATATATATATATATATATAAACTCATAGTAGTAACAATAATAAAAACTAAATAAATAAAGGAATAATAGTCTTAAAATATGGTAACCTAAGTAAGTCTGTAACTGAATATCCACTACCTCAATGGTTGTAAGTTATATGACGTCAGTCATCTTGCGGTTACAAGTTCTTAACTTCCACTCTGACTAGCTCCAGGCTTGGTGTTCGTTGGTTAAGTACTTTTATTCAAACTTAATTCATTTATTATTCAATTCTTCTGTTAATAATGGATTGTACGGTGTCTGAGTGTGTTTATTTAATAGATCATACTCATCAGAAACAATCCATTGGTTTTTAGACAGTATTGACACCGCTGATGAAGAAATGCTGTCAAAAACCTTATTCATACTTTTCTTTACATGTTGGATGTTCCTGGCTTCAAGTAGCTTTAGAGCTATTACTGGTTTTCTCTTTCATCTTATTCTTATTTATATATATATATATATATATATATATATATATATATATATGACTTGCAAGATCAAAAACGTAATATAATAATATGCCTAACATATGTAGCTTAAATTCATTTATGAGTTATATGCTACACTTGCCACACTGTGTGTAAGGTAAAAGTGTCGTCACTTTAACCTTACACACAGATTTCAAACTTTAAAAAAAAAGGTCAATCTCTCGTTACAACTCCTCATACATCTATTCTGTTTAAGTATAATTCGGATTGACAGGAAAGATGATGAGAAAAAAACATACGTTAGAAAGTGATGAAATAATAAACATTTTTTCCTTTAAGACATTGACTGCAATTAACATTTCTTCCTTACGAAGATTTTAGAAGTTGTGCATGAAAGAAATAATGCATGCAATTTTTTTTTTTTTTTTTTTTTTTTTTTTTTTGTAAAAAACAATTTCAATTTTTGGAAATAACTGGCCCTAGGTACAATAGTGTTATTGTACCTAGGGCCATTTGTAATTTTTAAAAAATTTTCAATATCATTTTCAAAAAATTTTTTCTACACTTGATGTGATTTTTATTTAAAGAGAATAAAGGACGTAATGTATACAAACTATTTTTATTATTGTAAGTTAGTTATAAGTAAAGATACTGCCATTTCAAAATAGCCGGCCCTGGGTACAAGAGTTTCCCCTATGCAGGGAGTTGAAAACCATCGAAGGGGGTCGAAAAATGTCGGGAACCCTTGTTATAGATTATCGACCTCTGCTTTCTTCATAACTAGATATGCTAAATAGTCAACTTTCCATGTTCCACGCTACTGAATATTACAATGAGTTTTTTTTCCTGATTATAAATTTTGCACGAACAATGCAACAACTTTTCTACCAAGATGTACTTCTCTTGAACAACAGAAGTCTCGAATTAATATAATCTTTGTTAAAATATTATTCCCTATGCTTGATCATATTTAAATATTAAATTATTTACAAATAATAATTTTTTTTTAAATTTAACGAGCGATTTTTAAATTTATTAGACTTATATGTCAAGGCGTAAAATATAAAAACACAAATAAATCCATGTTCTTGATTTGCCCCGAAAAAGTTTGATTTCTCTCTCTTAAAACCATCGAATAACTGAACGTAATAAATATTATAAACATTTTCATACGTTATAAATATTATCATGGGTTATAAATGATAACTTTACATTAATATTTATATTCAGTGACGTAGCGAGCATAACTGGCGACCGAGGATTGATACCGTTTGGCGCCCCCGAAAAACATATAGTCTATATATATAAAACAGTTCCGTAACTGACTCATTCATTCATTCATTCATTCATTCACTGACTGACTGACATACAACGCACAGACCAAACCGCTGGACCTAAAGGGCTGAAATTTTGCATGGCGATTCTTCTAATAGTGTAGGGGTGCACTAAGAAAGATTTTTCAACAATTCTTCTTAGATTTTTTTAAATTAAATTTTTAAGCTGTTTTTTAAACTTTTTTTACATTTGCATTTAAAATAATACAATGAGGGTTATAAAATTTATATCACGAGAAAGATCATAAAAATTCCTTCAAAATGAAATTTTTTTTCGAATTTTTACCTCCATTTCCTGATTTTTGGTGAATTTTTAAAGATTAATTTTTAGAATTTAATTTATTAAATGCTGATCACGTGATTTCTTTTTCTGGTACTTTCAATAAATTTATCGTCACGTGCGTAACAACTAAATAGACAAAAAAAATATTTTTTTTCTCTTTCTAATGCAGCAGACGATAGGATATTATCAAAAAAAAAAATGCATATCCCTTACGATTTTTTTATAAATAAATATATATATATATATATATATATATAGATATATATATATTTTAGATCAATTGTATACATTGATCATCGCATTTATTATAAATATATATATTTATTTTTTGGCATAAATTGCATACGTTGACCGTTGTATTTAATTTGAATGTACTCCGTAGCGAAGCGCGGGTTTTCAGCTAGTAATCTATATATATAAAACAGTTCCGTAACTGACTCATTCATTCACTGACTGACTGACTGACTGACATACAACGCACAGACCAAACCGCTGGACCTAAAGGGCTGAAATTTTGCATGGCGATTCTTCTAAGAGTGTAGGGGTGCACTAAGAAAGATTTTTCAAAAATTCTTCTTAGATTTTTTAAAATTACATTTTTAAGCTGTTTTTTAAACTTTTTTTACGTTTGCATTTAAAATAATACATTGAGGGTTATAAAATTTATATCACGAGAAAGATCATAAAAATTCCTTCAAAATGAAATTTTTTTCGAATTTTTACCTCCATTTCCTGATTTTTGGTGAATTTTTAAAGATTAATTTTTAGAATTTAATTTATTAAATGCTGATCGCGTGATTTCTTTTTCTGGTACTTTAAATTAATTTATCGTCACGTGCGTAACAACTAAATAGACAAAAAAAATATTTTTTTCTCTTTCTAATGCAGCAGACGATTGGATATTATCCAATAAAAATGCATATCCCTTACGATTTTTTTATAAATATATATCTATATATATATAGATAGATAGATATTTTACATCAATTGTATACATTGATCATCGCATTTATTATAAATATATATATTTATTTTTTGGCATAAATTGCATACGTTAACCGTTGTATTTAATTTGAATGTACTCCGTAGCGAAGCGCGGGTTTTCAGCTAGTAATATTATATAAAGAATTAGGGAAAAGGACCATTTGGCGCCCCTTTGCGAGTGGCGCCCGGGGTATGATAGACCCCCCTCTCGCTACGCCACTGTTTATATTATATTACATTAATATTATCATAGATTATCATTAAGATTATCACAAAGGTAATCATAAATTTTATTGAAAGTAACATAAGAAGAACTTTTAAGAAGTCTTAGGAATAATTGTTCCGATAAGTTAGTCAATTACATAATATGTAGTTATTATTGGTTCTATTTTTATTATAGATATTTTTAATTTCAGTTTACAATACAGGAATTTTATTGAATAATTCGCACTCTTTCTGTTGTCATTATTTCCAATGTAAGTATAGTCGGACCTCTATTTATCGAACCTCTATTTTGCAAACTTTCCCTTGGAACCAAGAAAATTTGCAAATTTCTTCGTAAAATAACCTCCAAATAGCGAAGTGCATTCTCTGTTTAACGAACTTTTTCTTGTGATCCAATATTTTTTTTCTCCATATTTCTCAAAATATTTCTGAACATTTCAAACTTATTGTTTCTTTTAACATATTAACTTTCTTTTAACACGTTCCGACGCGGGTTGCAGTTTGAAGAAAATACACCTGGAGGGGTTTTTGGTGCATTGCAAAGATGAGAGACGTATTATGAGAGAAATCACTTTTTCAAACAAAAAATCCCCGACAAAATTAACAGACTTTATCAGTAATTAAATTTAAGGACGCATGTGGTAATGTATGCTTAAAATTACTTGTTATAATTAATGCGATAATATCATTAAAATTCATTAATTTTAATATAATTTTTTTAATCGAAAATACAGTGTATTCCCGGAAAATGTTTTGTTTTATTTCTTGTTTTCCTTGCAGATTTCTGTTTGATGGGTAAGATATATATAACAGATAGATATTAATTTAAATAATAAAGGTGTGAGTAATTACTTTCATTAATAATATTTAGTGTTTAGGAATTTAAAATCTGTCTTGTGTAGTTTAAAGTATTTTAAAAGGTGAATCTCTATTTAAGGAATGTTCCCTACAACGAACTTTTTTCGGGATTTAGTGACTTCGTTAAATAGAGATCCGGCTGTATATACAGTCAAACCTCCATATATCGAACTTCCCTATATCGAAATTTTCTATATATCGAACTCTAAGCAAATCTCCATGTTCATTACATAGAAAAATTGTTTCTGTGTATATCGAAAAAATCTCTATATATCGAAATTTTTTTCGAGACAAATTGGGAGATTTTATTCCACTTTAGAATAAAACCTCCCAATTTTTGGCACTTGAAACAATACGTCATGGACTTCAATTCGCGGATAATGTCCCTGATGAAGTTTTTAGTGGACTGAATAAATACTAACATTTCTTTGAACTTTCCGCAAAACTAACTGTTCAGCAAGATATTCGTAGTTTTTTTTTTAAAGAATGTAACTGTGATCATTGTAACGTTACAATGATCCACTGTAACGTTACTTTACCACTGTAACCACTGTACCACTGTAACGTACCACTGTACCACTGTAACGTACGCAGACAGTGGTACCACTGTCTGCATTATTGTTTTTTTTAAAGATATGTAGTAATCAATAAATCTTTCATATTAATTCATTTTTTAGTTATTAACTTTCATTTGATGGGATTCGCATATAAATTAGAAATGGAGTTTCGTATACGAAAATTAACTTTAATTTTTTTTTTTAAGGAGAATTATATAATTCTCCTTGGTAATTGTTTTGTTTTATTTCTAAAAACACAAATTTTTTTTTGTTTTATTTCTAAAAAAAACAAAATTTTTTTTTAGGAGAATTATGATAAGACTAATCTCAATTCTATATATCGAAATTTCTATATATCGAATTTTTTTCGCGCATTTTGCTACCTCGATATATGGAGGTTCGACTGTATTTCTAAATAAGCTACCTTAAAATAGGATTCGATCTACCTTAAAATATATTACGCTACCTTATATATTAAGCTACCTTATATATAATACCTATTTATTAAGCTACCTTAAAATAGGATTTTTTTATATCATATTCATTATATATATGATTTTTCAAAGTGGTAATTGTTTTGCATTTCGCTCCCTTTTGTCACTGTTCCTCTAACCAATAACAAAGAAATATGAATGAATAGGGGAAACGTCCATTTGAAGCCCGTTAGGCACGTGTTGCAACACGGAAGTCCGTCTGGAGAGACGAAAGGGTTTCCGCTGAAGACCCGGGAGACATGCCGGCGCCACTCGAACTTCCATACAGTAGGTGCCCGAAAACAACACGCGCGGCACCATTGTAACACTTGAAAGAATGTTTGTTCTCACCTCTGACAGCAGAAGAAATATGACTCGCGATGACCGCAAATAATTGTCCGACCGTCATGGAATTATTCTCCAAAGTGTATGTTGGGAAGTATCATCTTTTTTGTCATCAATTTGCTTGGTTCAGAATGTCGTAGGACAGGGCTTTTCTTTCTTTTTTTTTTCGAAATCTCCATCAAATCAGTCTAAAGACAATAATATATTTACGGAAGAGACAAATACACACTCACACACACAGGTATATATATATATATATATATATGATAGGCCAGAGATTTGAAAACGTTTCGGATATTAAATTAAATGTTACGCGTATTTTGCAAGCGGTTAGTTCCGACGTCTATAAACAGTGTTTCGATGACTTGGAGAAACGTTGGAAAAATTGTATAGACTCCTTTGGCGATTATTTTGAAGGAGGTAAATTTATTTGAAGATGAGTAATATTTTTCTTATATATAAAAAATTGTTCGGTTACTTTATGGGCGCACCTTGTATATATATATATATATATATATATATATATATATATATATATATATATATATATATATATATATATATATATATATACATATATATATATACATATATATATATCTATATATATTAGGACTGGGCTTTATATCGATGTAACACAAATATCGATTTAGTACTAATATCGACGATGCGATTTAGAGCTAACATCGTTTGCGAAATATCGAAATTCCGATGTAATGCACTAAATCGATATAGCACCGACATCCGCGACCGCGATATTCCGGAATTCCGATTCAAAACGAAAGACAAATTCCCCGCGCCAACATCGATTTAAGCTGCGCATGCGCCCTGCTTGCTAAATCGCCACCCCGATTTAAGGAAAACGCTCCACGCTCCAGAATTCGATGTAAGCTGCGCATGCGCCCTGCTTGCTAAATCGCCACCCCGATTTAAGGAAGACGATTTAAGCTGAGCATAGGCACTACTTGCTAAATCGCCATCCCGATTTAAGGAAGACGATCCACGCGCCAGAATTCGATTTAAGCTGCGCATAGGCAGTAATAATTGTAATTTTATTAATTATGTATAGCAGAGATGTCAAATAGAATTTATCAAAGTACCAAAATTAAAGCACAAAATTGAAAATATGTATGTTTGTAATAAATTATAAACAAATTAAAGAGATAGAGTACAATATTAAATATATAAGTGTCAATAAATAGTTAAATATTTTAATAGTACTTACTTATATTTGAAGAAAACTATTATGATTTGTTACAGTTTACTTAAGTTTTTTATTTCATGTTACTTTCAAGATCTTTGCTATCAGGTTGGTATGTTGTTGATTTCAAGGTATTAATTATAATCAACTATTCTTTATTAAACCTCTTTAAAATTATCCCTGTTCTACCTATTTAAAATGAGGCTTATTTCTTAGGTCATACATACATATAAGTATGACTTGCAATTCATACT
>OU015490.1:41531233-41546489 GCA_907164885.2 Dolomedes plantarius
TCTTTTGTATAAATGGGAAGAAATAGTTGGAGGTATAAATCCCCCCGAATTATTTAGCAAACGAGGTGCTTTCTCAGTCCCAGAGCTGGCTGATGGTTATGAAAATTTTTAAATATTTGTTTTTATACTACAGAAATTTTAAAATTCTGATGCATCAAATATACAAGTGTTTCCTTTTAGTTTTACAACAAAATAACAGCAAATTTTGTTGATGTCATATTCTTTTTTTACATATTAAATACAATTAGTTGAACTTGTTTGTTTTTAAATACAGTCGAACCTCCATATATCGAAGTAGCAAAATGCCGGGAAAGAATTCGATATATAGAAATTTCGATATATAGAATTAATTTTAGTTTTTTCATAATTCTCCTAAAACATTAAAATTAAAGCTAATTTTCGTATACGAAACTCCCTTTCCAATTTATATGCGAAAAACATTAAATGTAAGTTAATAACTAGAAAATGAATTAATGTGAAAGATTTATTGAGTACTATATACCTTAAAAAAATAATAATCCAGACAGCGGTTACAGTGATCACAGTTACATAGTTAAAAAAAAAAACTACGAATATCTTGCTGAACAGCCATTTTTGCGGAAAGTTCATCAAAGAAATGCTCGCATTTATTCAGTCCATTAAAAACTTCATCAAGGGTCCACGAAGTATTGTTTCAAACCCCAAAAATTGGGAGATTTTATTCTAAAGTGGAATAAAATCTCCCAATATGTCGTGAAAAAAATTTCGATATATAGAGATTTTTTCGATATATAGAAGCAATTTTTCTATGTAATGAACATGGAGATTTGCTAAGAGTTCGATATATAGAAAATTTCGATATAGGGAAGTTCGATATACAGAGGTTCGACTGTATTTTCTCCGGTTTAAACCAAAAAAATTCAAATCCTGTCAGTTTTCAACGATTCTATAAGGTGCCACAGTTAACTTGAACGAGGTTACTTTGCACCAGGTTAATTTTCTTGCTTCGAACAAATTATTATTTCATGTGGTGCAAAGTAACCCGCCCTTATGGTACACTTTGCACCACTTTTAAAAAATTATTAAAAAATATAAAATACATATAAAAACAGGCTTTATTAACACGGAACTATTCCTTAATTATCTAAGAATACAATAGAACTACTTTCAAAAGTCATTTTGCAGAATTTCTATGATTTACGTGATCATTACGAAAAAATCTTGGAAAAATGGTGCAAAGTACGGTAAGTAAAGTTGGTTTACGGTAAGTAAAGTTGTGATTTTTTTTGAAAGATAAATGCTAAATTTTTTAATTTATAATTTTTTGCGAATAAATACGAAATTTACGTACCCCTATTAGTAAATACATTATGCAACGTTTATTTGAATTTATAATTTTTGAAAATCAAGGTCTTTTATCTCATCACTTTTCTCTACGGACATAACAAATTTGGATTGATACGCCCAGACTGCTGAACAAAAATTCGCATTCTAACAAGAAATGTCCTTCTCTCTTTACATTTTTCGGACATGTCTGCAGATGGGATGAATTCATTTCGAGCAATTATGTTCTTTCAATCTGTGACTTCTCATTCGAGATAAGAAAGAAAAAAAAAAGATAGTCCAAATGCGAGCTTTCTGTCCTAATGACTGGTATCGGGCTTGACGGATCATTAGCAGACGTCAAAATTTTCCTGACAATAGCTACCCCTGGCAGGAAAGGAGGCGTTCCCGAAACCTTCCCGGCCTCGTGAGATTGGTAGAAATACAGTCAATCACAGTTCCAGATTCCAATCACGAGGAACTTGGGACTTGTCAGTCAACTTTAGGTGCGCGGTGGATGAAATTTGTACGCGTTGCCATAAAGGATCGTCTCTCGCGTTTCGTGGCGACATTTTAATGTTACGAAGCCGACCATTTTAAACGACACCCTTTGGGGGCGTCCATTAATTACGTGAGACGATTTTGGCGATTTTTCGACCCCTCCCCCCCCTTGTGAGATGTCGTGAGATTTGGCTAGACCCCCTCCCCCCCCCTAATCTCACGTGAGATTTTTCAAAATGCGTATTTTTAGTGTAAATACATTATCTGTGCTTGATTGCGTTGGATTCATTTTAAAAAAACACAATTTGCTTTAATTATTTTTATTTACGTATAAATAACATAGAAAAAACAACGTGAAACTAAAACATGTGAAATGCTATCGCATATCTTAGAATTTAGGGTGTTCGGCCTTTCCTCGTTGTATCACTAAAATCTGAAAAGTAAAAATGGCAAATTGTCGAATGTTTGTTAATCAAAATCAATTTAAAACTAAACACAGTATAAAATAACATAGAAAAAAACAAACATGTGAAATGTTATACGCATGAATAAAAGGAAAACCCAATATAAAATATATAAATTTATAATAAACTCCTCAAAATTCAGCTAGATTTATCCATTCATCATTGAGGGAAAATGGCAAATTCGTAAAAATGGCAAATTGTCGAATGTTTGTTAATCAAAATCCATTTAAAACTAAACACAGTATAGATAACATAGAAAAAAAAAACATGTGAAATGTTATACGCATGAATAAAAGGAAAACCCAATATAAAAATATATAAATTTATAATAAACTCCTCAGAATTCAGCTAGATTTATCCATTCATCATTGAGGAAAAAAAAAAAAAAAGCTGAAATGACATGTTTAGCAGAATTTTCCAACAGAACACCTGAAATGACTCCAGCATTGCCTCTTTAAAAAAAATGAGGTGTTTGATTGAGGGCTGCAAAACATTCCAAATCCTCTCCACATTAAACTTCTATAAACATCCTCTACATATTAAATTCCTTTTCTCTCCATAATAAACTCCTCAGAATTTAGGTAGATTCCGCCTTTCGTCATCGTACCACTAAAATCTGAAAAGTAAAAATGTCAAATTTTGTCTTTTTGCCTCGAGAACTGTGCATGATGGAAGGAACTGATTAAAAAAAGATGTTTGTTTTCCAAAATTCATTAGAAAACCAAGCACGGTGTCATTACATAGGAAAGAAGCTTACGCAATGTTATACTCATCAATAATATGAAACACAATAAAAAATATATAAATTTATAATAAAACTCTCCAGAATTCAGCTAGATTCAGCCTTTCACCATAAAAAAGCTGGAATAAAAAATAATAAAATAAAAAATAATAAAAATTAAAAAATAATAAAATGAAACTTGAAATCTCAGGTGTCTATATCTTAGTACATGTCTATCTTAAGTACGCCATTAAAGTCAATGACTTGTCTATTTTATCTTTATCGGCTGCCATTAGTAACAAAATTTCCATATCTTCTGAACATATTTTATGTAATACTAGCTGAAAACCCGCACTTCGCTACGGAGTACATTCAAATTAAATACAAGGTCAATCTATGCAATTAATGCCCATATATATATATATATATATATATATATATATATATATATATATATATATATATATATATATATATATATTTATTTATAATAAATACGACGATCAATATATACAATTGATGTAGAAAAAATATATATCTATATATATAAAACAGTTCCGTAACTGACTCATTCATTCACTGACTGACTGTCTGACATACAACGCACAGACCAAACCGCTGGACCTAAAGGGCTGAAATTTTGCATGGCGATTCTTCTAATAGTGTAGGGGTGCACTAAGAAAGATTTTTCAAAAATTCTTCTTAGATGTTGTTTAATTAAATTTTTAAGCTGTTTTTTAAACTTTTTTTACGTTTGGATTTAAAATCATACATTGAGGGTTATAAAATTTATATCACGAGAAAGATCATAAAAATTCCTTAAAATGAAATCTTTTTCGAATTCTTACCTCCATTTCCTGATTTTTGGTGAATTTTTAAAGATTAATTTTTAGAATTTAATTTATTAAATGCTGATCACGTGATTTCTTTTCTGGTACTTTCAATAAATTTATCGTCACGTGCGTAACAACTAAATAGACAAAAAAAACATTTTTTTCTTTCTAATGCAGCAGACGATTGGATATTATCCAAAAAAAAATAAATATTCCTTATGATTTTTTTATAAATATATACATATATAAATATTTTTTTACATCAATTGTATATACTGATCATCTCATTTATTATGAATATATATATTTATTTTTTTTGGCATTAATTGCATACATTTACCGTTGTATTTAATTTGAATGTACTCCGTAGCGAAGCGCGGTTTTCAGCTAGTATATATATATATATATATATATATATATATATATATATATATATATATATATTATATATATATATATATATATACATATATATATTATATATATATATCTATATATATATTATATATATATATATATATATATATATATATATACATATATATATATATAAATCGTAAGGGATATTTTATAGACAAAATAATGTCCAATCGTCTGCCGCATTAGCAAGAAAAATATTTTTTATCTATTTTAAATCTATTTAGTTGTTATGCACGTGACGATAAATTTATTTAAAGTACCAGAAAAAGAAATCACGTGATCGGCATTTAATAAACTAAATTCTAAAAATGAATTTTTAAAAATTCACCAAAAATCAGAAAATCGAGGTAAAAATTCGAAAGAGATTTTCATTTTAAAGGAATTTTTAGGATCTTTCTCGTGATATAAATTTTATAACCCTCGGATTATTATTTTAAATGCAAACTTGAAAAAAGTTACAAAAACAGCTTAAAAATTTAATTTTAAAGAATCCAAGAATTTTTTTTCCAAAATCTCTCTTAGTGCACCCCTACACCATAAGAAGAATCGCCATGCAAAATGTCAGCCCTTTAGGTCCAGCGGATTCGTCTGTGCAGCCAGTGAGTCAGTTACGGAACTGTTTTATATATATAGATAACACCCTTCACAAAATGTCAAATTGTCAAACACAAAATGTCAAAAAGCCGATTCTGAACGGATACAACATTAGTGGGCCCCTAGGCCCGGGCCTACTGGACCTAATGGAAAATCAGGGCCTCCCCGGATAGAGAAGTTTCTCTCTCTCTCTCTGTATGTATGTATGTATATATATATATATATATATATATATATATATATATATATATATATATATATATATATATATATATATATATATATATGTGTGTGTGTGTGTGTGTGTGTATGTATATGACGATTATTTCAGTCGCTGTTGACTGGAAAAAGCTTCAGAGAAAATCCGACCCCCATGTATTGTCAAGCAAATTAATTTGTTTATGCTGTAGCCGTGCGAGTACAGGCAGTTAGAACTACATTTTCTGCCTGCCCCCGGAGCATAGTGTAGGAAGTGTCACCTTAACCAACACCGCTCAGGCCCGATTGTGAACGCTGGGGGCCCCTGGGCAGATGTTATTTGGGGCCCCCCCTTACGAACATTTATAAAAATAAGAACTATCCATGGGCTATACATACTATTAGAAGTACTAGGTGCATACACCAAGGGGGTTTGGGGGCCCCCTAGCATCAGGGGGCCCTGGGCAAAGTCCCGATTTGCCTATGCGATAAAAAGGCCCTGACACAGCCGAGAGAAGGTGTTGCCCTAACACCCCTATACTATTTAGGTTTGGGATTAGTAAAGAAAGAAAAAAAACCCCGCCAAACTAGCCGTTGTCGATACCCAACTCCACGATGCCACTTGAAAATGCTTCGAGTGACAGCAACACCTCCTATAGAAGAGGTCCCTCTTCTATAGGAGGTGTTGGTGAGAGGCACCGAGCGCTAGAAATATCACCCCTCACCTCGAATCCAAGCGATAAGGAGGAAAAGAAGAATCCACCCCTCTGCCGATTTGGCGAGTTGGCGAGTTGGCGCTCTGCAACCCTATCGTCTCGGACAGTGGAAGATGCGATGGAGCCGGCTCAGATCTCTCTCGGAGTGACAAAGCGACTCTGCCCTGCCGATGGCGTACACCTCGGAATTCGAGCTCGCCGACCCCTCGTACCGGCCGACCCTGCCGCACGGATACCAACCGCAGCCGCCCTACGGAGTCCACCCGTACGGACACTACTATGAATCTTACGAAACTTATCGACCCTCCTCGGCGCCCCCTCCCAAGAGAAGACGTCTCAATTCTCCCCAAAGGTCCAGATCGCAGAGTACTTCCAGGTCAGTGGACACGATGTTTATCACCTTTCTAACGTAACAGTCCTTCATGCACCACTTTGGTATTCATTTAGGGCAGTGGTTCCCAACCTTGGGTACGCGTACCAGTACTGGTACGCGGGCAAGCAGCTTCCGGTACTCAAATGATTTTAAAATTTAAAGCAAAAATCTATTAAAAATCTGTATTACGAAAAAAGAAAAGAAATGACTATAATAACTAATAATCCATATTTTTTAATGTTTTAGTTTGGAATTTCTTATCCATTGTTTGTGTTGTAATACTTTATAGGGATTTACCTAATCTCAAAAGATGGCGTCTACACTTTAATGTGTTATCTATGACCACCCCATAAAAATTTGGCACTCACCTACGAATTATAACTGTCTATAACTGTGTTTGCGAATTATAACTGTGTCTGAGTTCTACTAAAATTTGTGTTTTGTGTTTCAAACATCTTTAAATTAATTCCATATTATTAATCAATAGTAATTGTATTATTAATAAATATTAAGAAGCTGTTATGGTAAGTGTATTAAACTCAGGAGATTTTTTTTTTTAAGGATTTTTTATATAACCTAATTTATTTTGTTCTCCATTGCATTTTATTCCCCATTTCAAAATTTTTGGTCTACCGGTACGTCATCAAATTGTTTACAACGTACAGGTACGGTACTATAAAAAGGTTGGGAACCCCTGATTTAGGGGAAAACAAAAAACTTGCAAATAATTATAACTTGTGTTTATGGTAGGATTACTCGTGTTTATGATAACTATAACTCGTTTACGCTTTTTAAAAAAACTTGAAATTTCCAAATTTTTTTAAATCTTGAATCATCCATTTCAATGATGGCAGCGTCACTCTACCATCGGCGCGGTGTTGGGCCGGCGTCGGACGATCCTTATTCCGGTGACGTCCACAGAACTCGAGATATTTGGAGATAAAGAGTTTAATAGGACACGAAGGGAGGTTGTCCTATAAGGAATGAACGGCGCGGTGTCATTCTGGAAGGAAACGTATGCACGAATGGTTTGAGTCATGGTAGGGTTTTTAGAAGAGAATAGTTTGTGTTTTGTTTAGGTATATGGACATAGACGTGGGTGGGGGACGGAGGGGCACGTGCCCCCCCCCCCTCCAATTTAATTTGAAGTTCAGTTAAAATCTGAAAATTGTAGAAGACTTTTTAAGAAAGTTGGTTTTTCTCGCTTTTTCAAACTGTGAAAATGAAGATTCCTATTCTGTCTTTAGCCTTAAGGGGACAGTGGACCTTCAAACCTAACTTTTTTTTGTTTTGAATGGATTTGCTTGAAATTTGAATATGTGATTAGTACCATAGACATGTAAAAGGGGTTAAAATTTAAAGATGAAATATTAATAATTTATAAATTAGGAATTATTAATTATATAAAAAATTTGCCTAATTAAAAATGTTCCATGCGCATTTCTCTTGCATATAATATGGTAATTTTTATTTACATGATTACCTTATAGAACTAACAATGAAAATTATTCCTTATTTTAAGCATTCATTAAAAATATAAAGAGAAAAAATAATAATAGTGAAAACACCCTTTTTATGACGCAAAATACCCATAAATCATCTTTTCAAGTACAAAATTTAAAATTTCTGAGCTACAAAGCATAATTTTTTTTCAATAAGATTTATTTGATATAGTGTTAAGTATATAAAACTTAAATTTCAAAGCAATACGATAATTAGAAATGCGCCCGGAGCAGTTTGAATATTCGTATGACATGAAAATTTTTATTTTGAGAAAAACACATTTAATGTTATTGCTATTAGTAACCGCATAATATCTAAATTAAATACAAATGCCTATAACTAGGAAAGTAATCGCAGAAATTAAAAATTATTTTTGCAACACATTCCTACTCGTCCGTAGTTTCAAAATTCAATTTTAAAAAAAATCGAATTTTTGGACAAATTTCACAATTTTGATAGTCCACTGTCCCCTTAAGGCGACAATTGACCATGAAAAACTTTTTTTTTATTTATTAACCAATTGCTATGAAATTTTGTATACTTATACAGTGTTGTTTAGAGATGGAAATTCTAAATAAAAAAAATCAGAATGTAATTAATTAAGATATTAATTAAAATCAGTTTGTTAATTACTCTATTTAAAAATGCTCCATGCGCATTAATTTCTGTTTCAGATATCAAATTTTCTCTCTTAAGCTAGCTCTTTATAGTTATAATGAAAGTTAGTATCAATATTTATTTACAGTCATATTTATAAAAACTAAAAAAAAAAATCGATAAAAATAGGTCATTTTATTCAAAATTTTATCAAAAAAAAATTTTTTTATTGTAAAAATTTTAAGTTGTTTTAAAATAGTATAATGAATTGATTACTGAGTTTTATTCTGACATATATAAATAATCATTTTATGAAATTTTATGATAATTCAAGAAAAATTGTGACGCATGGAACATTTTGAACTTACCAAAACGACATGAATTACGCTGTAATGCTGTTTTTAGAAAATAGCATTTAAAGTTTTAATTTGACTAACATTTCCATTGCTTACGTTTGAAAACAATACTTATAACTCAGTTAATAATGATCGGATCAACATACTTTTTTTAAATTTAAAGCTGATGAGTTGGAGAATCATTTTCTGAAAGAAAAAAAAAATCGTTTTGGGGAAATATTTTTGTCAATCTGAAGGTCCATTGTCGCCTTTTAAACAATGGTAGGATCCATAACAAAAATTCGATGCTATATATTTTTTTCTCAATTTATTTATATTATATTATATTTTTCTCATTGTATAACTTTTGAATGCTACTCAAACATCCATTCTATTGTTATTCAATTTCAATAAATCGAAATATTTCATATTTTAATGATCACCTCGATGCAGCAGAAAGATTTTGTTTTAACGTTACCTTCGGACCCTAACCCCATTTGAAGTAGAAAATGGGGGTAGAAACCATTTTCTTAAAACCATTTCTTTAAACCATTAGTAGAAACCATTTGGGGGTAGAAACCATTTTCTTTAAACCATTTCTTCTAACCCCATTTGAAGTAGAAAGGTGGGTCCAAAAAATACGGTGCTTATTTTTGTCATCAAGTTCTAACCATTTGGAAACATAAATATGTTTCAGGCAGTTATGACATTTTCCAGTTGATTTCTTGTGCTGTACAATTTGGGATAGGAAAAGATTAGTTTCCGATTTTTTTGACGTAATACTATAGTGACTTCAATGAGCATCCTATCAAAACAGTTAATAATAATAATAATAATTAGAAACTGAGCGAGTCCCGACTTCTTGTTAGTTAAGTCACAGTTGTGTGCATGTCAGTCCAGGTACAGTGTACGCTCGTCAATTCGTACTCTGTTAAATCGAACTTTTGATTAATTTGAACTAATACAAAGGCCTCCAAAAATTTGTATTGGAATTAATGTTAAAAATATCTCATTAATTCGAACGAAATATTTTATTACTTCGGTTAATTCGAACTGAAATTTGATAAAAAAAATTTCTTTTTCCTCGTTTAGCGGAGAAAATACAAGCTGTATTTATTAATTTTGTGTGTCAAATCATCTGTATTTCTTTTCTGTGTAAAGAGGCACATGTCTACATTCCTAGACATGCATTTCCGCTAAACGTTAGTGGCTATTTTCCTTCATATCAGTGCTTAACGGACAAAGCGATTTTCCGTTATTTGATTCGGTTTTCTTAGAATTTCAGAAAAACCAGTCTTTACTACAGATTCTAGGGAGCTGCGGCAGTTATACCTGAAGTGAAAACAAGTTAATGTGATCTAGTTTATCTTCCTCAGTGTGTGGTGTGAACGTGTAAAAATTCAGGATGTCTACACGGGGAAAGCACAAAACCCTAACTTTGGAGACAAAGGTAGAAATTTTAAAGAAAGTAGAGAATGGCGAATGTAAAACAAATTTAGCAGCTGACTATGGAATTAAAAAATATACCTTGTCAACTTATTTAAAAAACAGGGAGTCTGTTTTAGATTCATGGGAAAAATCAAAATTTGCTAGAGATGAACAATGTAGGCATCATAAACAAAACCAAACATCCATTTTACAGTTTTTCCCCAAAGTGTAATTCATATTTTTAATTAAAGTTTACTTTCTACTGCATATCTTCTGCTTCATTTTATGATTAAGGTAAGTCTGTATTGCTTTTTAATATGTTTAATTTTAGATAGCATAGTATAATATATTTTCTGGGGTTATACATACTAGGAGATTTTTCTTCTTCAGTGATACACTTTTAAAGTAATATATTTTCTCTTAACATCGGATAATACGAACTTCGGATAATTCGAACTTTTTTCTGAGAACCTTTGAGTTCGAATTAACGAGCGTCCACTGTATAAATTGCTACTGCCGCCTCTTCAATGGGGTATTCACTTAGACTACTTAATTGTTTTCATCAAATTTTGCACATTGAACAAAAAAGGATGTATGGGCTATGCAGTCCCCACCTACCAAAACAGGCTCAAAATATCCCCTTAAATAAAATCCTTTTTTTAATCAAACACCGTTCAAGTTTTTTTTTTTCCTTTTCAGAAGCATGTTCTAAACCTTGTTTCAGACCCAAAATCTCAATTTTCTATCTTTTAAAAATGTTACGCGTCTTAAATGGATGTCATTAAATACAGTATCTTTTATCGAACAGAGTTAAGTGAAGTTATTTAAATTGCAAGAGAATGCAATGGTCTCCCTCTATCAGTCAATTCCCATTTAATTGGTACTTGAGAAGCCATAATCCTTTCGCGATATTTAAATGGATATAGGTGCGTTAGATTCGCATATCTCCCATTCTTTATATAAAAAAAAATAATAATTCCGTTTTACATTATTCTTTATCATGTATTTATGATAAACTTTTATTATAATTTTTTTTTATACATTTAAGTAGTTCTAAAGTTAACACGACCCGTTAAAATATTTTTTTTCCCTTTTAAATCTTCATAATTTAAATCTCAATTGGATCTTAGTCGTGTTTCGATTATTTTTTTCGGCAACTTTACAGGTGTTCACTTTTAAAGGGGGATGCTCCCGCTCGTTATATTTTAGAACGGACACTTTTTTTATGATTCAACTCCCCTTCATAGATTTTACGTGGCAACCTGTAAACGCGCCTTAAAATAAATGCATAAGGCAAACAAAACTTGATCCCCTTTTTAGAGTGTTCAGTGGCCATGTTTCGGTTCGAGTAATAAGAATAATTAGCTGGGAGGAGGTCCTAAATGACTGCCTAGGTTTTCAAAAGTCATTTTCCTTATTGAAATCTCCTTTCATGATTTTTGGAACGACTAGGGGAGGTAAGAAAAGCCGAAGACAAGACTTTTCACGCAAGTCGACTAAAAGAACATTTAAGGTAACAAATGACCTTCAACGTCGAATTTTTAGTTTTCAATTTTTAACTTTATATACAGAATGAGATTAATATTCTTTTTAACTACATTAAAGACCCTTAGAATTCAAAGTAGTAAGAATTTTTTGCAGAATAATGCCTGTTTAAAAAAAAAAAATTCAAAAATGCGAGAATATTTCAAAATGCTTCATGTACATCTAAAATCATTTAAAAACCTTCATTTTTTTTCAATACAGGGTTTACCATACATATATAATTAGAATTGTATACTGAATTTTTTTTAAATTTTTTTTTGTATAAATCAAAAGTCAAAAATATATTTTTTTATAATTCTGCATGTTATTTTTTTATGTTTTTGCACGTTTCTATTTTATTTCTTGCTCTACAAATTTTAAAAATATTTGTGGTTTTAAAAAAATAATGCACAAATTTGTGACAAAGACTTTAATCAACAATTTTGAAAAATTTGGATGAAACCAGAAGAAAATTTACCGACAGCCTAAATCTCATTTAAACGTACATCGGTTATGAAAATTATTTTGTATCGTATTCTAGTAATAAAATAATCTAGTAATAATTAAGGGGACAGTGGACCTTCAAACCTAACTTTTTTTGTTTTGAATGGATTTGCTTGAAATTTGAATATGTGATTAGTACCTCAGATATGTAAAAGTGGTTAAAATTTAAAGATGAAATATTAATAATTTATGAATTATTAATTATTAATTATATCAAAAATGGGCCTCATTAAAAATGTTCCATGCGCATTTCTTTTGCATATAATTTGGTAATTTTTATTTACAGGATACCTTATAGAACTAACTATGAAACTTATCGCTTATTTTAAGCATTCATTAAAAATATAAAGAGAAAAAATTAATAATAGCAAAAACACCCTTTTTATGACGCAAAATACCTATAAATCATCTTTTCGAGTACAAAATTTAGAAATTCTGAGCTACGAAGCATAAATGTTTTCAATAAGATTTATTTGATATACAGTTAAGTATATAAAACTTAAATTTCAAAGCAATAGGATAATTAGAAATGCGCCCGGAGCAGTTTGAATATTCGTATGACACGAAAAATTTTATTTTGAGAAAAACACATTTAAAGTTAGTGCTATTAGTAACCACATAATATCTATATTAAATACAAATGCCTATAACTAGGAAGTTTGTTAAGTAATCAGAGATATTAAAAACTCTTTTTGCAACACATTCCTAATCGTCCGTAGTTTCACAATTCAATAAAATAAAATAAAAAATCGAAATTTTGGACAAATTTCGCAATTTTGAAAGTCCACTGTCCCCTTAAGGGACAAAATGAAGCGAATGGATGCAGTCGTTTCCTCTCATGCATGGACTGCCCAAAGTATCGGTTTAGCAAGTGAAATATGTAGATGTGCAGGGGTATCCTTCGCGTATCTTTCTTTCTTTTGTTTTATGGGTGAGAGACCAAACAATGCTGCATTGATAGAAACGAGAGAGTTTATCTGTCAATGATTGGAAAACAACTTTTAAGGAAGCCCTATCGCACTTCCTTGCCGAAATAGAAAACGGAAATAGAGTTTTGGAATGCCGATACATGCAGGCCCAGATTTCCGCATGGGCAAGTGGGGCACTTGCCCAGGGCCCCCAAAATTATGGGGCCCACCTAATTTAATATTAAATTGTACATATTTTTGAAAATGTGGTTTTTGGATTATACAGTAAATGGGGGCAGTGGGAGATACAGAAAAAAATCCTGGGTGGAGCACAGTGCGCCCACTATAGTAAAAGCATGCTTACATCCATAAGCATTTCTGGTTTATTTATTTCATTTTTTTTTTTTTTTTTGTGGGGGGGAGGGTTGTAATAACTTCAGACTGATCTATTTTGAATTTCAAAAGAAAATTTCTTGAATTTATTTATTAACATTAAAAAGTAAATTAGTAAATTAACTCTTATTATTATTATTATTGTAATTATTTTTCAAATTTTTGACTTGTTGGTCGAACATTTTTTTGAATTTCCGGTCCCAACTTATGGGGAACCTGGGTAAATGTCCCACGCATGATCATGTGGAAATCTGTCCGGGGAGGGGCATGTACTCCCCCCTGGATCTGTCCTTGGAGGGGGCCCCGAAAGTCTGCTTTGGCCAGGGCCCCATTGGGTCAAAGTCGGGCTCTGGATACATGCGTCCAACGAACATAATGACGAAGTATTTAGAACTAGTTGCTACGAGGTAAGACTATACCCATTCTCTGCAGACCAAAATCTGCAAACTTTTTAACACATAAAGGTCATAGCTAGTAACGACCATACCTACTGAAGGTTAAGCCAATAAAGATTACAGCAAATGGCATTTTTTTTAAATTTTCGACGTGTTGTGTCCGATCCTCCTGTTTGTAAGAAAGCCATAATAACATTTTGAACAGAGTCGAGTGATGAAACCGGAACACTCGACCCCGCACCTCCAGAGGTCCATTTGAGAACTTGGAGGACATTGCAGCCACAGCCTATTTTACGTGCCCCGGCCACCACTAGTGAACGCGGCGGTGGATTTGCATCGAACCGGGGACGTGCTCTTGCCAACTGGGCCACCGCGCCCTAATTTTCGACGTTATTCCCGTTTACGAACATTCTATTTTGAGAACGTTTTCTTTTGTTATTCAAACTGTCAGGAACGATGCTATGATGGCGCCCTCCGCCTCTCATGCGCCAAACCCTTTCGCCATATATCGGCACAGCGCATCCTAAGTGCAGTTGAACGGAGAAACTCAATCAGGCAGGATATACCGACAAGCGGTAGCCTGACCCCTTACGAACGTCTTTGTTTTATTCCTATCCTGTTATTTTTGTGTCCAGCTGTTTAATTTGTTTTTTTCCTCTTATGTTTGATTGAAATGATTAGTATTGGTATATTCTTATTTTAAACCTTTATTTACTTTGTTAGTTCTCAAAAGTTAAATATTTTACCTCAATATGTTTTTCTTTTAATTTTTGTACGTTTAGTGCCTTGCATATAAAGCTTAATTATCAGTTAATGTCTAAATCCTTTAAAGTATGGGTTTTATTTTTTTAAAAATGTCTTATGCTTTTAATAATCTCATGTCTAACTTTTCATTTCTCATAAATGTTTGTTATCGATGTGAATGTTGTTAATGTGATGATATATATATAAGAAGCAATTTGATTTGTCTTCAAGAAGATCCAATCAAATCTTTTAGAGGAGAGGAAGTATTTGTTTCGTAACGTGGCTAATAGGATTTTTTACCATGTTTTTATAAACTTGCTTTCTTGTTTGTGTTTGTGTGTGTGTTTGTCCAGTACAAATCTTGCAATCAATTTTTAACTAACTTCCCGACTAACTAGACATTTGAAACTTTTAGAATAGATCTGAAGACGATGGCAATGCATTATTTTAATACTTTTAGCCATCTTTATTCCATATTTTAAAATCCATTGCCTAAAAATACGAGTAGCGTCTGGAGCCAAAAGTCACTGCGATACAGGCGCCATCTATTAACGTAATAGTGAACCAAGCATATTACATATTCATTACAATGGGACAATTTTTATTTATTCATTATTTGCTGAATATTTATTAAAATATAATGTGTGCTTTATTTGTAGAATGTTCAAAGTATACATGTACAAAGTATTTATTAATACATAGAATTGTCAAGTTTATATGATTCAACAGAAAATTTAAACACATGGTATATAAAACCTCTTTTAATCTTGCAATTATTCTTCTTTCAGCCCCCCGGACGACCC
>OU015490.1:41546589-41629089 GCA_907164885.2 Dolomedes plantarius
TAATTTATTTTTGCCTTTATTACTATTGTTCTGAAATACAAGCCTCGGGCTTCAGTTTGTAGTGATAACAATAAAGAGCTTTTTAAAAAATATGCCTCTCCGCTCTTCATCATATATCAGAAAGAATGTCGATCTCTTAAATCATACTAGTTGCAATCTCATTGAAAAACACGTTCTCATATATATGTATACACACACACACACACACACACACACACACACACACACACATATATATATATATATATATATATATATATATATATATATATATATACTTACTTTCAATCTGGAGCTATTCGTGCTGACATCATTTTGGGCTGAATCTTTTTATTAATGGAAAAGGCAAACGAGGAGTTCAACCTGCTTCGTTTGGAAACTGTATAAACAAGTTTTTCAATACGGTTTTCCATATATTGTTGAAAATACTATAAAGCGAAAAGTAAATAAATAAAAATAATATTTAAAAAATTGAATTATTTATTTATTTATTAAATAAAATAAAATTATACGATTCAAAGTAATGAGTACCTCTCACCCCTACTTGACATGAATTTAATAATCTCATAATCCTATCTAATAGCGCGTTATTGTGAGCTGCTGTACGGAAATTCTTTATTTAAAGTTTTCAGTGGCAGTCATTTCGAACTGTCTTCTCCAAAACCTAATAGGCAAGTGTTTGGCATCTCTCATTTTTTACACGAAATAGAAGGGAGCACGTTTTCTTAAAATCTATTCCAATAAAAATTTAAATATTCGTTCATTTTTAAAAATAGGCGTGTCCATCGTTTTCGTGGACATTTTCAGTTTCAGTTATTTTTTAGCCCGAGAAGCATTACGTATCATTCTACCTTAGGGTTTAGGGTTATTTTTGAAGAATATATTTCACTATCGTACAAAGTATGTTCGGCCCATACGAGGACTTCGATTTTCTGACACCGCATACCCTTTTGCAGTCCATTTTTACAAGACAAAGTATCCTTCATTACATTTTCGATTTAGAATCTGTATTTGGTCCTTTAACCCTTTGAGGGGCGCCATTTGCACAGTGCAAACGCCTAAAACTTGTCTTTTTTTTCACTTGGATTAAATGTATTCTATTTAAATGAGCAGAAAAATGGTTAGTACTGCCATCTGTTATCAGTTTAAAGAAGTAAAAACATTTTGCAACCTTTATTTGGAAATTTTTTCAAGATTGTTTAGGTTAAAAAAAATCGAGAAAAAATTTGCACCGTGCAATCAGGGGAGGTTGTTTCCCCTGAAAGGGTTAAAGTTCTTTTTTTTTTTTTTACGAACCTTGTCTGAGAATGTTTGTCGATGGAAGAGAAACACTCGGATGTTGCAATGAATATATGGTGCAATATTGGGTTAATAGGAGAATGTCTCCTTACTTTTGGATAATGAATTTATTATGAACGATTGTAGGAAATCATAAATTTGAAATCCATTACTAAGAAAGTCGAATGTATGGGATTTTTAGTAGTGGCATAAAAGATGAGGGATTTTTATTCTTTCAAATTTATATGTCTTGAAGAACCATCGTGCCTTAATGGCTCGACATTAAAGAATGAGAGTTATTCTCCAATTGTTGATAATGGTCGTTGGACTTTAATTATATTCAGTAACAGAAAAAAAATCCTTTTGAAAGATATTTTGCAAGCAAATTATTTCTAAACATGTTATCTGAAAAAAAAAGAAGATGATGATGAAAGTAGATGCATGTATCAGTTAAATAAAGTGTAAGGTAATTTGTAAAAAAATTTTAAAAATTATACAATTTTTTATAGAGATATTTCATGGGATTTCAAAAGTTTTCTCTGAAAGATTCAAACGGTGAATGAACATTTTTAAAAATGGTATTTTTATAATTTTAAAAGAGAAAACTGAATTTTTTTTTGTACTTGATACAAAAGATTTTTATCTTTTTCTAAGAGTTTTTAAAGACGCATAAAACTCGTAAGTGATGGACTTAGAAATATATTTTGGCCCACTTCGAGAAAATATAGATTAATTTTTGTACAAAGAAAATTATAAAATTTTGTTACGGTTTAATAATTTTGCTTCCGAATATAATTTTGACTTATTTTTTATCTCCTCGAACTGAGTACGTTAAGGGGACAGTGGACGTTGAGATTCAACTTTTTAATTTTACATTATATCCATATGAAATTTTAATCCTGAATATAGTTTAATATTTGCAATATAAACGACATAAAAAAAATTTTCTAGTTTATTTAGAAAAAAATTTTTTTATTAAAAATTTAAAAATTTTAATAAAATTTTAAAATGTCCCTTGCGCCAAATTTTTTACTTTTTTATAATAATTTTACTTTTTATTTATTTATTTATTCCATAATGAAACAACCTGTGCATTGAATTACAAATATCTCAATATTTTATTTTTTTAAAGAAGTGAAACCGATTAATGGATGAATTTTTTTCAAAAATTTCACTTCTTTGTATATAAACAGTCACTTTTTATAAGTTACTCTTCTTTAAAACAAAAAATGCATGCACACATTTATTAATGTATGTATAAAGATAATGTATGGTAAATATCTTGTAATTTGAAGCAAAAATATGGCGCGTATCACATTTTAGATTTGCATTATCGAGAAAAATTTCATTTTGAGAAAATTGCATACAAAGTGAAATTTAATTTGCAAAAGTGGATTGTTTATAAACATATAAAAGCTAATAACTTCGTTAAAAATTATCGGATTTTGATGCGGATTTTTCCATTTCGTACATTTTGATTTGTAGAACAATATAGTATTAAAAACAAAAATTCGATGATTTGGTCAATTTTTGCCGATTTCAACGTCCACCGTCCCCTTAATAATTAATTAATTCTCACACCGACTGTTTATAAGAGTGCAACAATCTCCCCCAGTCGTGCGATCCTACCCGCATGAGGGAAAACAGTCTTTTCATCTTGTCATTTTCTACACGTCTATAAAAGGAGCGTTTTCTGTCAATTGAAATCTGATGTGTTCGGTTCATTCAACTTTGAATTGTAAAAATGCCTCTTGTTTTCACATTCCCTTGTACCCCGTATGTAATGGCTGAATGGTGAAAACACATGTAGATTTTATACACGTGTAAATTGTGCCTGTAGATTTTTGTGTTTCATGCAACACAGTTGTGTAGAGTAATGTAAAATATTTACTAGATGGTTCCTTTTGTGTTATGAAAATGCCAAAGCAAAGAATATTTATTATGTGTATAATTTATTTTTTCCTTTATTACTATTGTTCTGAAATACAAGCCTCGGGCTTCAGTTTGTAGTGATAACAATAAAGAGCTTTTTAAAAAATATGCCTCTCCGCTCTTCATCATATATCAGAAAGAATGTCGATCTCTTAAATCATACTAGTTGCAATCTCATTGAAAAACACGTTCTCATATATATGTATACATACACACACACGCACACACACACACATATATATATATATATACATATATATATATATATATATACACATATATATATATATATATATATACATATATATATACACACACACACACACACACACACACACACACACATATATATATATATATATACAGTCGAACCTCCATATATCGAAGTAGCAAATTGTGAGAAAAAAATTCGATATATAGAAATTTCTATATATAGAATTGAGCTTAGTCTTCTCATAATTCTCCTTAAAAAAATTAAAGCTAATTTTCGTATACGAAACTCCATTTCTAATTTATATGCGAATCCCATTAAATGAAAGTTAATAACTAAAAAATGAATTAATATGAAAGATTTATTGATTACTACATATATTTAAAAAAACAATAATGCAGACAGTGGTTACAATGATCACAGTTACATTCTTTTAAAAAAACTACGAATATATTGCTGAACAGTTAGTTATGTGGAAAGTTCCAAGAAATGTTCGTATTTATTCAGTCCACTAAGAACTTCATCAGGTACATTTTCCGAGAATTGGAGTCCACGATGTATTGTTTCAAACTCCAAAAATTGGGAGATTTTATTCTAAAGTGGAATAAAATCTCCCAATTTGTCTTAAAGAAATTTCGATATATAGAAACAGTTTTTCTATGTAATGAACATGGAGATTTGCTAAAATTTCGATATAGAGAAGTTCTATATATGGAGGTTTGACCAGTCGAACCTCTATATATCGAAGTAGCAGAATGCCGGAAAAAAATTCGATATATAGAATTGATCTTAGTTTTATGATTTGTCCTGTGATTGATTTGTGTTACAAACTCGTCGGACGAGTTTGTAACCAGTTGCGTCGTGTGCGTGGCTCCATTCAATTACATAGGTTGCGACTCATCACGGACTGGTTTGTGATTTGAGTCAGTTATCAGTTTCTTTTGAGTTGCCCCGTGTGCAGACGGCCTAAGGCCTTGTTTCCGAAGCGAAATCAGCGATAAAAATTTGAACCCGTCACAAAGCTGACCGCGTCTACCACGGCGAAAGAAAAAAAAAACGGGTTATCGAAAACGATGCAATAACGGGATATCTCTTTATATTCTCGAACGTTATCCAGATAAATCTCACATCCGCTCTCATCCGAATTTTTACTCGGGAATTAAAGTATTATTTAAAAAATAAATAAACGAGAGATATTTCGCGGATCGGCCACGTCAACGAATGATGATAAAAAAAAAAAAAAGGCTAGGAAAAAAAAAAAAATTGCTAGCAGTGAGCTAATAATTTACCTCCACGCTTCCGCAGGAAATTAGGGATCCCGACCTCGTTATTTCATTTTTTTAAAGGGTTGTATTTATTTATTTTTTTTTCGCTTCTATCCCTCCCGAAAAGAGCTCTTCGCAAGTTACCCTTGACATTGGGGATATAAATATACGTATGCATTTTTTTCCTTCTCGTTTTGTGTTATATAGAGTAATCAGATACCGGGGGAAAACGCTACGAAAATGTTTTCGACGCTCGCGGGTTCGTTCACTGACGGAAGCTACAGACAGCTCGGTAGATGGCGAAACTGAGATCGATGACGATTATTTTTATCATCGGCTGCCGACATGTTTGGTCTGGAAGGTGACCGGCTCAAATAGTGACCAGAAGGACATTTTTATGCCTTTTGTTTAACACTACTGATGCCATCCTTAACCTTTTCCTTACGGGGTGGGATGGCATGTATCCCAAGAATAAGGGCCCATGAATGAATATATATATATATATATATATATATATATATATATATATATATATATATATATATATACATACATACATACATATATATATATATATATATATATATATATATTTATATATATATATATATACATATATATATATATATATATATATATATATATATATATATATATATATATATATATATATATATATATATATATATACATACATACATACACTCAAGAGCCAAAACATTATGACCACCCCTACATTTTGCAATGAATTTGCCTGGATGACGTGGAAGGCACGTGATCAGGTGGAAGTGGTATTTAACTGCTGCTGGAGAGTCTGAAGAATCATTCTTTCACATACTTCTGTGTGTGATGGGAAAGGCTGCGGATCTAAGCGACTTTGATAGAGGGCAGATTGTAATGGCTCGAAGGCTCGGAACAAGTATTTCCGAAGCTACACGACTCGTGGGTTGTTCGCGACCTACAGTTGTTAGTACTTATGCAAAGTGGATGAATGACGGTGAAACCAGCAGTAGACGACATGGTGTTGGACGTCCACACGCTATCAAAGAAAAAGGTCGTCGGAGACTGTCTCGCATGGGGAAGCAAAACCGGAGCCAGACAGTGGCTCAGCTGACAGCCCAGTACAATGCAGGGCCAAGTAGAATAGTATCGCAGCACACTTTTCAGCGGACACTGTTGGATATGGGGCAACGCAGCAAACGTCCCACTCGTATGCCTTTGCTGACCAAGCGTCATCGACAACTGCGCCTGCGCTGGGCCCGGGAACATCGCGACTGGTCCATGGATCAGTGGGAGAGAGTTGCCTGGTCAGATGAATCACGGTTTGTCATTCATCACGCCGATGGCCGTGTCAGGATACGCCGTCTTCTAGGCGAACTGTTGCTCCCTCAATGTACAGTAGGTCATACACAGGCCGGTGGTGGCGGTATTATGATTTGGGGGACGTTCTCTTGGGCGTCTCTGGGACCCGTGGTTGTGGTAGAGCAGACCATGAATGCTACAGGGTATCTGAACATCATTGCGGACCAGTTGCACCCTTACATGGCCTCTGTTTTTCCAGATGGAAATGGAATGTTCCAACAGGACAACGGCCCGTGTCACAAGGCTGAAATTGTGTTGGAGTGGTTCCAGGAACATGATGCTGAATTCCAGTTAATTTCCTGGCCGCCTAACTCACCGGATCTCAATCCGATAGAACACATTGTGGATGTCATGGGACGGCAGCTCAGAGTTCAAAGACCACCAATTCGCAATATCTCGGATTTGCGTGACCGTTGCTTAAACATCTGGTACAATCTGTCTCCGGCCATCTACCAAGGATTTGTGGCATCCATGCCAAGGCGGGTTGAAGCTGTGTTGCGCGCCAAAGGTGGGCCAACTCGTTATTGACAGATGGTCATAATATTTTGGCTCTTGAGTGTATATACATGTATATATATATGTATATACATATATATATATGTATATATATATATATATATATATGTATATATGTATATATACATACATATATATATATATATATATATATATATATATATATATATACATACATACATCTATATATATAAAAGAGCTTGTCTGTTTGTTTGTCCGCTATAGAATCATAGACTGTTTCACCCACCGGGACCAAATTCGGCACAGTTAATGTTTAGGACCCTAGAAACTTAAATCAGGAAAAACGAAATTTGGGGCTCAATTAGTTTTTTTTAATTAATTTTTTAATGATTTTTGTGCCCCTAAGCGCACCTCTTAATGTGGATACAGCCCCTTTAGCACAACCAGTCTAATTCGATACGCGGGAGAAAAGAGATTTGTTTTGAGGGGTGATTTGAGAGTTGGTCTGGGGGTGACGGGGGGGGGAGACCGAAGTGTTTATTTTGCGGGGGGTGCAGCCCAGTATTTTTTTGATGGAATGCATGAAAAATTTTATATGTATATATCTACCCGGGCAACGCCGGGCAATAATGCTAGTATATACATATATATATATATATATATATATATATATATATATATATATATATATATATATATATATATATATATATATATATATATACATATATACATATATATATATATGTATGTATATATATATATATATATATATATATATATATATATATATATATATATATATATATATATATATATATATATACAGTGGACGCTCGTTAATTCGAACTCAAAGGTTCTCGGAAAAAAGTTCGAATTATCCGATGTTAAGTGAAAATATATAACTTTAAAAGTGTATCACTGAAGAAGAAAAATCCCTAGAAAATATATTATACTATGTTATCTAAAATTAACATATTAAAAAGCAATACAGACTTGCCTTAATCATAAAATGAAGCAGAAGATATGCAGTAGAAAGTAAACTTTAATTGAAAATACGAGTTACACTTTGGGGAAAAACTGTAAAATGGATGTTTGGTTTTGTTTATGATACCTACATTGTTCAGCTAATTTCTCGATTTGAAGTAAACATTTCAATTCGTTTTCAGAGGAAGGTTCCATCTGAATAAATGCTTTCAGAGTTTTAATAGAGTCCATTATGGCTTTGTCCATTAAGGCCGCATTAAAAATATCTTTCGGCAGGTAAGTAGAGAAAAGCCGTGGCAGTTTCCTACCGAAATTAGTGCATACGTCTTCGTTTACATAAGAGCTTTGGCCACATACAGTTTGGTAAGAAATATTGTGCCTTGACTTAAATCAAGAAAGCCATCCATCACGCATTTAAAATCTTCAATACCCATTCGACTTGCCAATTCATCAGTCTTCGTCAGCACTAGGGGTCCATTTATCGGAAAATTTCGAGATCTAACATCCTGGAAACATAGCAGTAGAGCTTTTTCTAGATATTCTTGGGATGCATTTCTCATGTGTTTCCTTCCTCAAAGCAAATTTTGATTTTTCCCATGAATCTAAAATTGACTCCTTGTTTTTAAAATAAGTTGACAAGATTTTTTTAAAATTCCATAGTCAGCTGCTAAATTTGTTTTACATTCGCCATTCTCTACTCTCTTTAAAATTTCTACCTTTGTCTCCAAAATTAGGGTTTTGTACTTTCCACGCGTAGATATCCTGAATTTTTACACTTTCGCATCACACACTAAGGAACACACTACTGGTTTTTCTGAAATTCTAAAAAAATCGATACAAATAACGGAAAATCGCTTTGTCCGTTAAGCACTGATAAGGACAATAGCCACTAACGTTTAGAGGAAATGCAATAATCTAGGAATGCGGGCATGTGCCTCTTTACATAGAAAAAAATTCAGGTGATTTTGACACACAAAATAATAAATACAGCGTGTATTTTCTCCGTTAATTGAGGAAAAAGAAAATTTTTTTGTCAAATTTTAAGTTCGAATTAACCGAATTGATAAAAATTTAGTCCGAATTAATGACATATTTTTAACATTAACTCCAATACAAGTTTTTTGGGGCCTTTTGATTAGTTCGAATTAACCGAAAGTTCGAATTAACCGAGTTCGAATTAACGAGCGTCTACTGTACATACATACATACATATATATATGTATATACAGTGTTGGAAATTGATTTATGAAAACACGGTTTATTAACAAAAACTTCTTTCATATTCATTAAAAATTAATGAAATTTCATACATTATACATGTTATGTATAAGTTGATACATGTTATGATCGGACAGGATGCTTATGTACCCGTCACCTCTCAGAGTCGTCTGTAGAAGTATCAGGGGTCCCCTATCACGCCAACTGCACACGCCCCATACCATCACGGAGGCTCTACCAGCTTGAACACTTCCCGGTTGACATGTGCGGTCCATGGATTCACGAGGTTGTCTCCATACCCGTACACGTCCACCCGCCCGATACAATTGGAAACGAGACTCGTCAGACCAGGCAACGTGCTTCCGGCCATCAACAGTCCAATGGAGGTGTTGGCGAGGCCTAAATATTTGAGCCGTGCAGTCAACGACGGCCCACGAATGGGCCCGAAGCTCCGGAAGCCCACATCAATGACTGTCCGTCGAACAGTTCGCACGCCGACACTTGTCGATGCCCCAGCATTGAAATCCTCAGCAATTTGAGGAAGTGTTGCTCGTCTATCTCGTTTAAGGATTCTCGACAGTTCTTTCGAGGTATTTTTCCTGCCGCACCGCTGTTTTTACCGGATACCTGATAATCACGGTACACCCGTGAAATGGTCTTGCGAAAAAATCTAAATGGCATCGCTCCCTCGGCAGATGCCATGTCCCATCTTTCATGCGCCGGCTATAACGCCACGTTCAAAGTCACATAAATCGTGATAAACTGTCATTGTAGCAGCAGGAACCGACCTAACAGCTTCGCCAGATACCTGTCGTCTTATATAGGCGCTACCGACCGCATCGCGTTACGCCGTTTGGTTTCATATCACCCCGCTATTTGCATACGCACGCCTGTACCAGTTTTTTTTTTGGCTCTTCAGTGTACATATATCCGACAGTCTCCACTGTTATAAAAAATTCGCGTCCGAACGAGCCCGTGAAAAGATTTCGTTTCGTGTGTGATGGTGTCGCAGTTTTTCATCTCAAATATACAGATGGAGTAAAAAATAATACGAACACCTGTGAAAAAGTATGACGTATTTCACACCTGCAGTACAGCCGCGCCACCTGCAACAGAAGTCTGCCACCTAGTGAGCGTGAAGAGGAAGGTATCAGTCTCTCAACAGCAGTCACCTACGTTACATGCTTCTATCGAACTGTCTGTGATAAGTTGAAATGTCAGACCTGTCAGAGTTCCAAAGAGGAATGATAGTTGGAGCGCGTTTAAGTGGAGCATCGGTTACGGAAACAGCAAACCTTTTGGAGTTTGCAAGGAGTACGATATCAGTCGTTATGACAGCGTACACGGAAGAGGGTAAGACGACGTCTTCAAAGAACAACAGTGGCCGGAAGTCCAAGTTTGCTGATAGGGATAGACGGGTCTTGAAACGCATAGTAGCCCGAAAGCACAAGCAATCGTTATCCGAGATAACATCCGAAATGAACAGTCAACTCCAGGACCCCGTTTCAACAAAATCTGTCAAAAGGGAACTTCAAGCTGCGAACATTTATGGCAGAGTAGCAATTCGTAAACCCTTGGTGACAGCAACTAATGCTTTCAAGCGACGCCAATGGTGCAGAGATCACAAAGGCTGGTCCCCACAGCAGTGACAACAGGTAATATGGTCAGATGAATCGTCATTCACCCTATTTCAGACGACCGGACACGTTTATGTCTGGAGAACGCCCAAAGAAGCGTTTCATCCTGAATGCCTCTTGCCGACTGTGAAGCATGGGGGTGGCTCCATTATGGTATGGGGTGCGATATCTTGGCGCGGTCTTGGGCCACTTGTTATTCTGCATGGGAGGATCAAATCCAATCACTATCTAAGCGTTCTAGGGGAACATGTCCATCCTTTTGTCCAGACTGTATTCCTTGGAGAGCGACCGCTTTTTCAAGACGACAACGCCCCTATCCACACTGCTAGGTGTGTTCAAGAATGGTTCGAAGAGCATGACGATGCAGTTGAAAATCCCCCCCCCCCCCCCCCCCCCCCCAGTCTCCGGACTTGAATATTATTGAACATTTATGGCAATATTTGGAGTCCAAACTTCGTTCCCGATTTCCACCTCCATCCGGACTTTCGGAATTAGAGACCGCTCTGCAGGAGGAATGGGTTAATATTCCTTTAAATATTGTCCATGACCTTTATGCATCTATCCCACGTCGCATTAAATCTTTACTTCAGTCAAAGGGTGGTCCAACCCCCTATTAATAAAGATTTTCCATTATTTCACAGGTGTTCGTATTATTTTGTCCACCATCTGTATTTCTATTTCTATCTTCATCCAGCCAAAGAACTGTGGTTATAACAAATGGAAGATACAAATATATTTCTATTTTTCAATTCCTACTATTAGTTCGCACTCTCCCTATATATGAGGCGTTGAAAGGCAAAGTGGTGTAAGTCAGTAAATAAAGTGGTGTAAGTCAAAAGCGTTTTACTGCAAAAACTACAAAAAGTTCCTCAATAAATTGAACAAATTATAATTTATAATAATTATTATAATATTTCAAATAATAATTATTTGCAATTTCATAATAAATTGAACATGGAGATTATATTTTTGCCCTCAAATACAAAAAGTTGAAAATGTGACTTACACCACTTTGCCTTTCACCACCTCATATATATATTTATATAACTTCAAATTTTCAATCGTTAATAAAATACTTTTTATTCATCCACTCAAGTTCAAATACATTCTTTTAAACTTGTAGTGGATGACACTTGATGTTAATACAGTTTTTTCAAATATTAATTAATTAATTAAATTTAATTAATTAATTTTAGTTTTGATGAATTTCGAGAATGGTGTCGCCATCTACCGAACGGTAGCGGAAAGAATAGCTCTCTCCCTGTCCGGCGGCTAATATATCTTGTTCAAATTTTCAATCGTTAATAAAATACTTTTTATTCATCCACTCAAGTTCAAATACATTTTTTTAAACTTGTAGTGGATGACACTTGATTTTAATGCAGTTTTCAAATATTAATTCATTAATTAAATTTAATTAATTAATTTTAGTTTTGATACTGAATTTCGAGAATGGTGTCGCCATCTACCGAAAGGAAGCGGAAAGAAAAGCTCTCTCCCTCTCCGGCGGTTTATATATCTTGTTCAAATTTTCAATCGTTAATAAAATACTTTTTATTCATCCACTCAAGTTCAAATACATTTTTTTAAACTTGTAGTGGATGACACTTGATGTTAATACAGTTTTTCAAATATTAATTCATTAATTAAATTTAATTAATTAATTTTAGTTTTATATGGGAGAAAACTTTAGCAATAATGGTGTTCACAGAATAGAGACAATATCAGTGCAATTCCGGGTACCAGTACTGGTACGCGGACAAGCAGCTACCGGTACGCGAATGATTTTACAATTTAAAACAAAAATCTACTAAAAATCTGTATTACGAAAAAAGAAAAGAAATGATTATAATAACTAATAATCCATGCGTTTTAATATTTTAGTTTGGAATTTCTTATCCATTGTTTGTGTTGTAATACTTTATTGGCATTTACCTAATCTCAAAAGATGCCGTCTACACCTGAATGTGTTATCTATGACCGCCCCATAAAAAATTGACACTCGCCTGCGAATTATAACTGTGCCTATAAGTGTGTTTGCGATTATAACTGTGTCTGAGAAGTTTCTTGCCAAGCAGTAAAATTTTTAATGTCATTTGCGACCACATATTTATGTGAAAAAGGATTTTCTGCAATAACTGCGATGAAAACTTTGCTGGACTTTGAATCGGATCTTCTGCTTAAACTGACAAACATTGAGTTCGATATTACTTCTTTAGTTAATAATAAACAGGCCCAACCTTCTCACTAATTATATATTTTTTAAAGTGATTATTATGTTTTATGTACATGTTTAGCATTAAAAATATATCCCAAGTTACTTGTCTTTATTATAGATGTTCTCCATTGCATTTTATTCCCCATTTCAAAATTGTTGGTCTACCGGTACGTCATCAAATTGTTTACAACGTACAGGTACGGTACTATAAAAAGGTTGGGAACCCCTGACCTACAGGGTTCCCCACTCATATCCGTTACCCCCCCCCCTTAACTTCTAAACGGTGACGGCTTAGGCCATAAAGTGGGCTCCTGGGTATAGTAAAAAGGCTATGCGCTACTCGACGAGACAACTTACGCCATCTATTGGTAAAAATTACAACTATATTTAAAATTTAATTTTGCAAAAGGTTTTATTTTAGGTTAAATTCTAAATTAAAATATATTATTAACTTACTATTTTTTAACGTCAGTAGTCATTAGTAAAAAATAATTATAATAACTTATTATTATAACTTTAGAGACATATCTAAATTATAAATAATATTTGAAATAATACTCTATTAAAAGGAGTATTTACAAGTATTTTAACATTAAATCTGCAAGAGAAGATATTACATTTGTATATAGACATATTTTATCATGTTCTATATAGTCCAGGTGCAAATATCCAGTCCAGGGTGCAAATGTGTGTAGTGGCTAATGGAGAGCATTTTCGGCAACATAAATAAATGATCCTGGAGATAGGGAAGTGTCTCAGTTACTTTCTTCCACTCTTTATGACGTGACAATTTTCTAAATCGTGACCAAACAAACGTCCATTTTCTACATTCTGTTTTAAGTAGACTTTCAAAATTGTGAAATGTGACCGAAAATTGGATTTTTTTTCATTTTATTGAATTGTGAAACTACTGACGAGTAGGAATATGTTGCAAAAAGAATTTTTAATTTCTGTGATTACTTTCCTAGTTATAGGCATTTGTATTTAATTTAGATATTATGTGGTTACTAATAGCAATAACTTTAAATGTGCTTTTCTCAAAATAAAAATTTTCATGTCATACGAATATTCAAACTGCTCCAGGCGCCTTTCTAACTATCGTACTGCTTTGAAATTTAAGTTTTATATACTTAACACTATATCAGATAAACCTTATTGAAAAAAATTATGCTTCGTAGCTCAGAATTTCTAAATTTTATACTTGAAAAGATGATTTATTGGTATTTTGCGTAATAAAAAGGGTGGTTTCACTATTATTATTTTTTTCTCTTTATATTTTTAATGAATGCTTAAAATAAGCGATAAGTTTCATTGTTAGTTCTATAAGATATCCTGTAAATAAAAATTGCCGAATTATATGCAAAAGAAATGCGCATGGAACATTTTTAATAAGGCCAATTTTTGGTATAATTAATAATTCACAATTCATAAATTATTAATATTTCATCATTAAATTTTAACCACTTTTACATATCTATGGTACTAATCCCATATTCAAATTTCAAGCAAATCCATTCAAAACAAAAAAAGTTAGGTTTCAAGGTCCACTGTCCCTTTAAGTATTAATGTGCAAAAGGTGTCTTTTCTTACTAAATCGGGATGCCGAATAACTTTGTAATTGACTTTTTTCCCGTATCTCGTACCGTTTTTGAGATAAAAACGCTCATTCCAAAGGTTACCGACAGATGGCGTTGTAAGTTGTCTCGTCGAGTAGCGCATAGTCTTTTTTCTATACCCAGACGCCCACTTTATGGCCTAAGGTGTCACCGTTAAGAAGTTGAGGTGGGTGTAACGGATATAGGTGGGAACCCTGTATATAACAACTCCACTCCAGTACTTCTCTTTTCTTAAACTTGTGTGTGTGTGTGCAGACTCTCACCGCGTACAAGAAATAAGCAACGAAACCGACTTCCAGAATCAACCCCTCCAATGCTGAACCTGAAATCTCGTATCTTATTTTAAAAAAATAAGTAAAAATAAAAATTAATTAATTAATTAATTAATAATAAAAAAGGTTCTATAGCTCCGATGTATTGTTACTCCTGCTGCCTATACAATTCTTTTAATGAGGGGCAAACTTGATATCGAGAAACTGCTTCATTAAAACCAAGAAAAAAATTTCAAAGGTTCTAAAATACACTGCTGGCCACCCAAATTGCAACACCAAGAAAGAGAAAAGATATCACAATAAAATTTATTTTGTAGATAACATGTTGACCAAGTATCCAATGATTAAATTTATAGACTTCTGTGAAGTGTGGTTCCTGCCAAAATCAGTAGCCAGAGTAGCCGCCATTGTTGGAGATCACCACTGCCACACGCCTCGGCATTGATTCAAAGAGACTTTGGATGAGTTCTTGGGATACAGCAGACCAAGCAGCTTCCACACGTTGCCAAAGTTGATCTGCTGTGGCAGCTGGGGATGGAATCTGGGTCAATCGTAGAGAAACCACGGACCACATGTTTTCTATCGGCGAAAGATCCAGAGAGCGAGGCGGCCAGGGAAGCAATTCAATCTGGAGATTGACGAAGAACCGTTGGACAATGCGTGCCACGTGTGGTCGCGCATTATCCTGTTGAAATATGGCTGTGGGCAAGCCCTGAAGGTAAGGAAGGACAACTGGCTCCAACACCTCGGAGATGTAGCGCTGGCTGTTTAAAGTACCGGGAATGCGTACTAGAGGTGGGCGAGAGTGATATCCAATACCGCCCCATACCATAATACCCGGTGCAGGACCAGTGTGGCGGTGCATAACGCAGCTGTTCAGCATCCTCTCTTCAAGGTGTCTCCAGACTCGAATGCGACCATCGTGGTGTTGCAGACAGAAGCGTGACTCGTCAGTAAAGACAATTTCATTCCATTCTGCCGTCCACATCTTTCTGTCATCGCACCATTGGCGGCGGAGACGTCTGTGGTTCTGCGTCAAGGGTAGACAAAGCAATGGACATCTTGCGGACAGACCACTCTGCTGTAAACGGCGTCGAATGGTACGCGCAGACACTGGATGATGCATTACAGACTGCATGTGCTGTGCTATGGTTCGTGATGTGACTGAGCGATCCGTCACTGCCATGCGCACAATTTGCCTGTCATCACGTGAAGAGGAGCGCTGAGGTGGATTCGATCGAACACGCCGGTCCGTCGTACCCTCCTGCATCCAATGATCACATATCCGCTGATGCATCACATATCACATAACTCTAGTTTTGGTTTCGTCCAACACGACTACCGATTTCCCTGAAAGATAATTCACAATCTCGGTAGGCCACTATCCTTCCTCTGTCGAACTCGGATACTTGATCAAAAGATGATCGCTGTTTTCGACGAAGCATAATTGATCGTTTTTTTTGAAAAAAACACAAGAAAAACACAATTGCCGAACTTGAAATCGTCAAAATCTCCAAGCTTTAAATAGCGCTTTGAAGTGGCGCCACAGGCGCGCGTGATGTGCGTCTGCGCTGAAATTCTAATCATTTGCATATCTCACCTCCGCTAATGCATGTTGTAAATTTCATGTTATTTGCATTTTTCCTTCAGGGTGTTGCATTTACAGTGGCCAGCAGTGTACATTGTTGGCCATTAAAATTGCATCAACACCAGGAACGAAAGCAAATAACAAAACTCTACTTATTGTACTTATGCAGCATAGTAGGGAAAAACATGATTAATTTTGGGGGTACACAGGGACCGAAATTTATACACAAAGCTGCCGCCTCTGGCAGCTGAAACGGCTCTAACCCGGTCAAGCATCGAGTCGAACTGGGCTTGGATGACGGATACGGGCAAGTCATTCCCTGCTACTTCAAGTCTTCATCGATCGTAGTGACTGGAGAGCGGTGGCGGCCCAGTCTCACAGCAACCCACGACCAGATGTTTTCGATGGGTGAGAGATCTGGAGAACGCGGTGGTCGGGGCAACAGTCGAACACCCTCTGCGTCGAGGTAGGCCAGGACACGACGGGAAACGTGTGGTCTTGCGTTATCTTGTTGAAAGAGGACGTCTCGAAGATAGTGCACAGTAGGGTGGAACGAAAAAAACTTTTTTTTGAATTTCAATATGCTCTAGTTTTCAAAAGTTGCCTTTTAACAAAATAAAGACGGAAATTAAATATTAGCGTAATTGGTGCATGTTTTCAGTTAGCGCAAGAAGGGCAAACTTTTGGTTTTTATTAAATTTTTGACAAATTTCGCAATTATTTTGAAATTGAATACACTTGTAGTACAAAAAATTAGCAAAATATGTAATTTAAACATTCTTTTTAGTCAGGAGACCTGCTAAACTGATTATATAATACGTTTTACTTCATAAAAATAGTACACATAAAGGCACTTAAGGACGAGGCACTTAAAAGACACTCGGACATCACGGTGGAACGAAATTTTTGTTTTCGGAATTTCAATTTGCTCTAGTTTTCAAAAGTTGTCTGTTAAAATTAAAATTAAGAATATAAAATCTTTTTGCTCTACTAAAATATTTTCAAGTGCCGCAAAGGGCTTCAAAATGGATATTTTTATGAAAAAGTGATTATATTTGTATTTTTTGTTAATTTCTTTTATAGTATGTTAAAATAATGTATATTTCCTGTAAATAAAATATTCAAAATATGATATTTTGACAGAAAACTCGCATATTCTAAGTATTTCTAATTTTTAGATGCCATAACAGAACAACTGATTTTGTGGAATTTCGCGATTTTCATCATATTAATTTTACAGTAGCATTTAGTTTGTCATCAGAAACATGCCTCGTCATAGGAGGTTCTGTTACTTTAATATCATTCCATTCAATCATATCAATATAATCTTTGGCATCAAAGTTTATACGTGGAACTAAATTCTTTCTGATGCCTTCTTCATTTTCCGCCCTTGCTTTTAGAATCCGGCGTAATCCAAGCTCTCTTACTTGACTGCGATCGTCTAATATCATACAAAGGAGGAGATTTTCAGAAGCGGCAAAGTATGCATTTCTTTGAATGACAGGGTTAATTACATTTTTAAGTGTCTGATTGAGGTAACGTGAATAGCTTACAAGTTTCCACAAGTGCTTCGATCTACGGATACAAGATGGTTTCAGCTTTATGTTAAACCAAATTGGTGCATAAACTTTCAAAATGTAATCAGTATTCGGATATTTTTTTGCAGGAAATTCTGTTCCCACATACAAGCGAAGTATTCGGTTTGCTAATGTAAGTCATCATGAATGACAAAATTTTCCTGGTTTTCTCATGGACAAATCAGAAGAGCACTTTCCAACAGAGATAGAATTATGCATTTCTAACAAATATTTTGGGTCCACACTTAAATCATCCTTCATTTCTAGTAATGGAATGTTATTTTCAATAGGTGAAAATTCAATCACTGGAAGTTCATAGCAGTTTTCTGGTTGTTTACCTACTTCTCCTCCAAATTCATTTGGACATTTGTTTTTCCATCTAGGAAACAAAATAGGTGGCGTAGGGACAGTTCATTTAAATTATTGACTTCAACAACATTTCATGTCACACACAAGTAGTAGAAAGGATTGTTAAATTAGTTACCGAGTCATCCTTGTCCGTTCATGGTACTTCTGCAAGAGATGCATTGATAAAAACAAAAATACATTCTTAAAAGATAATGCCAAAATTTGAAACAATAAAACAATTCAATGTGTCAGTGAAATAAGTAATGGAAACCATGTGTGATTACTATGGACTTTTGAAAAGCATGAATATTTTTTTCAAAGTAACGTTTGCCTTTATAGACATTACATTAAAATTTTTCTAAATAAGTGTGATTTGCTTATTTTAACTAAGCTCGGTCAATTAAAAATTGTTTTTCTTTCATTCCAATGTGTATTATAAGAATATGCTACTGTAAAATTAATATGATGAAAATCGCGAAATTCCACAAAATCAGTTGTTCTGTTATGGCATCTAAAAATTAGAAATACTTAGAATATGCGAGTTTTCTGTCAAAATATCATATTTTGAATATTTTATTTACAGGAAATATACATTATTTTAACATACTATAAAAGAAATTAACAAAAAATACAAATATAATCACTTTTTCATAAAAATATCCATTTTGAAGCCCTTTGCGGCACTTGAAAATATTTTAGTAGAGCAAAAAATTTTATATTCTTAATTTTAATTTTAAAAGACAACTTTTGAAAACTAGAGAATATTGAAATTCCGAAAAAAAAAATTTCGTTCCACCGTGATGTCCGAGTGTCTTTTAAGTGCCTCGTCCTTAAGTGCCTTTATGTGTACTATTTTTATGAAGTAAAACGTATTATATAATCAGTTTAGCACGTCTCCTGACTAAAAAGAATGTTTAAATTACATATTTTGCTACTTTTTTGTACTACAAGTGTATTCAATTTCAAAATAATTGCGAAATTTGTCAAAAATTTAATAAAAACCAAAAATTTGCCCTTCTTGCGCTAACTGAAAACATGCATCAATTACGCTAATATTTAATTTCCGTTTTTATTTTGTTAAAAGGCAACTTTTGAAAACTAGAGCATATTGAAATTCAAAAAAAGTTTTTTCCGTTCCACCCTAGTGTATATTACACACACACACACACACACACACACACACACACACACACACATATATATATATATATACATATATATACACATACATACACATACATACATATACACACATATATACACATACATACATACATATATATACACATACATACATACATATATATACACATACATACATACATATATATATACACATACATACATACATATATATACACATACATACATACATATATATACACATACATACATACATACATATATATACACATACATACATACATACATATATACACATACATACATACATACATATATATATATATATATATATATATATATATATATATATATATACATACATATATATAAGGGAATTACAATTAATTGCAGATACCTTTGTTCGGTACTTGCCCTCCTGCAAACTATAGCCCAGTCAATAAAGGTTTCGTGTCGCAACTAATTAGGGGAAAGCTGATTTTTTTCAAGATGTTAGTATACAAAGTATACACTAAAAAAACACAAAGTCCCGACCCCCACCCCTTCCGAAACATTGCAATAGCAGTACTGTGGTTATATGCTTACAGCTCGAAAACTAATGGTGTTACCGTTGTGTTTGTTTTTTATTTTATTCCTAACAATATTATAAACAAATTATGTTATATACACTTTTTATGTAGATAGCTCAGTTTCACCTTAATACTTAATCATATACAGAAAACTGTCACTACAAAAAACAAAAAGGAACTTCAACAAATTATAGCTTTTTATCATTACGTCTTGGGAAGAAATGTTTTGAACAAAACTTATAGATAATATGATTGGCTTTAAAATGATGAGTCTAATAACGCTTACCCTTAAAACGATGGCTTCATACAGAGCGGTGAAACAGTAGTGCTGGACACCGCGCCTCCGGTCCTAGCAGGGCCGTTAATGCTCACCGCTGAGGTGCACCACTGCATATACTGGTATTCATTATCTTTAATAGTCATTAAGTTGAAATGGAGCAACAATGTAATAACGTTCACTTTAAGTTTTTACTACCGAAGTGCAATTTTTTGCTATAAAAGTTTATAGTTCACTTGTATCACTGATAGTCTACAAAATAATGTCAATGCTTGGCTAACTAATTAAGTCTTGCAGTAAATAAACCAGGAATAGTATATTTTAACTGATTATTTCCTGCGCAGCTGATACTATTAATGTTTAATATTACTTTTGGTTATTTTATAGTCTTTTATAAGGGGTCATCTTCTAACATTTCGTTGGTTTGGTCCGAAATATTGTTACAATGCATTCCACTACAGTGTCCACACATAGACGTGCAATCGAACCCAGCTTTACGACAGCTACAGTCTGTAACACACAATGTTTTACAATTGCAAGATATTAGTAAGAGTAGTTCACTTAGAGTAAGGGTAATCGTCATGGGCTTAGGAATCAGTCTGTTATTTGAAGTTTATTGCCAACCCCACTCTTCTGGGGGAAGTTTAAAACCTAACCAGTTTGAATCTGGTGGCAAACCCTAAAAAGATGTTGATGAGCGGCATCTGAAGTTGGTGGAAGTTTTGCTAAATCAAAATTTGACTTTAGAGACATTTTTGCGATTACTTGCTTATACTTAAAATATCTGGCTTCATTTTGGGGTTTTGAACTGTGATAAGTCGTACATACTTAGAATAAACTGTTCTCCACTTTCTACAAGGATTTCTTTTGTGATGTCTTGTTTTGTGAAAAGCATATGTATCTGTCACTTTCATAGTATGAAGAACATACTCCCAGCGCGGAAAGTACCTCATTCAGAGGTTTTGACCCATATATTCTGTTCAAATATAGAGACAAAGAAGTTTGTATTGACGACAAGAAGGACCTTGGTCTTACTGCAGAAATTATTGCATGGTTAATCAGTTCGTTTTCTACTTATGTCAGGGCCCGAGTTTTCAGTTCTTTTTTTAGTCACTGTAGACGTAAATAGTGCCAACGTTTCAGGAATTAAATCATTTGATATAGTACTCACTTCCTTTTCACTTGAGTATTTGCCACATTCGTAATTCATTTTTTGAAGGTCTTTCCGGACGATTTCTACTGCTGTTCTAACAATTCTTTTACGTTCTTTTTCTTTACTTGATTCTCTATTTCTATACCATGAGTCTAATACCTTGTGACTAGTATTGGACATACACAAAATACTTTTCTTTCCAGATAAATTATGTACAACTAGCCGGTCTTTGAAAAAATCTACAAGTTTTGACTTAAGATAATAATCAGTATAGTCTATATCAGATGCACTCAATTCCAATATAATCTCTCGAAGATCTTTTAGTGAATACTGGCACTCATTGTCGTTCTCAAGGTAATTAGTAAGAAGATAAAATTTAGCTACTGAGTCGGCTGATAATGGCTGTCCTGCCTGTTGTTCACTATGTTTAGGTTTGAAATTTTTTTTTATAGCATTGCTCATGGTAACGGGCTTTAGCTGCGACTAAATCTATTACATCTAAAAGCCTAGACTTAACTTTACAGGCCCATTCATCATTTCTCTCATCACAAGCATTAAGGAGTTGCTTTATCTCTATTGTTGAAACCTCATGAATTTGGGTTCGGTATTTAGAAGGAAGTTTAGGGTCAAAAACAGCATTTTTTTTCACATAACAAACAGTCATGCTTAAAATCAAACCTGTTATCTACTTCTCTGAGAAAGTGCTGCGACGTAGAAGGTTCTGAACTTTGCGCTTTTAATGCTGCTTTAATATTGCTAGGTCTGGTATAATTTTGTCTGCATATAGAATGTACTTTTACTACATTGGCATTAGCAAGTAACTTATGGATTGCGTCTTTTCTCTCAATACTCGATTTTATTAAAAGTGTTTGTACCTTTAGTGACAGTTACCCCGTCATCTTTGACTTCCTGATTACATATTACACATATATTGTTGAAATCAGTCACTATTAATAAAGGGTATCTATCTAACTATAAAGTTTTAAAATAACAATTCAGTTTTAGGAGTTACCTTACATCTTGTTCTCGTTTTTTAATCCATAATAATACAACTATCATCATTTCACTTCGCTTGTCACAACACAACAGTGTTGCCAACTTGGGGGTTTTCCCCCTAAATTTGGGGGTAAGTTAGATGAAAAGGGGTATTTTTAGGGGCCACATTTTTTAGGGGCATTTTGTGGGGGGAACATTTTTTAATATTTTGTACAATCGAGACTCATTTTTTTATTAGATTATAAGTTCCATACATATGTCAAATGTAAATAAACCTCCATTTCATTATGTAAGTGTGTATTTTCTATTTATTTCAATTTATCTCTCAAACAGGATGCCTATTTGGAACCAGAATTTCCAATGGCGTAGCGAGCATAACTGGCGCCCGGGGCACGATACCTTTGTGGCGCGCCCCCCCCCCCCTGAAAAACATAGAGTAATATAATATATAGACCCTATATTGGCGCCCTCGATAAACATATAACATAATATATAGACCTTATATTGGCACTCCCCCCCGAAAAGCATATAGTAACATAATATATAGACCTTATATTGGCACTCCCCCCCCCCCGAAAAGCATAAAGTAACATAATATATAGACCTTATGTTGGTGCCCTCCCCTAAAAATATATAGTAATATAATATATAGACCTTATATTGGCGCCCCCCACAAAATAATATAGTAATATAATATATATACTTTATATTGGCGCCCTCCCCGAAAAACATATAATAATATAATATATAGACCTTATATTGGGGACCTCCACTGAAAAACATATAGTAATATAATATATAGACCTTATATTGGCATCCACCTCGAAAACATAGTAATATAATATATGGATCTTACATTGGCGCCCCTCTGCGAGTGGCGCCCGGGGCATGATAGACCCCCTTGCCCCCCCCCCCCCTTTGCTACGCCACTGAGAATTTCTTTTAGGAAGGTCTAGGGGGATCTCAAGTTGGTGTTAGGGAGAAACAGGGGGATTTCGAGATGGCGCTAGGGGGGAGGCGCTTCGTAGAGGTTGGTAGCACTGCAACCCAACCATTTTATAGAAAAATATAACTTTATAATGAAAAACAAAATCCCAACGAACCGCACAATGCAACAGTTATCGGAACACTAAACCGACACGGCCCACTCTGTTCGAACAGAGACAGTATAGTATTCAACAAGAAACATAGACAAGCTCCCTCTACACGCCACCACGCAATACGCGACGCTGCTAGGACCGGCGGCGCGGTGTCCACTTACTTGATTCATCCTTTTAAAGCTAATTAAATTATCTATATGGTTTGTTCAAAACATTTCTTCCCAAGACGTACGGATATAAAGCTATAATTTGTTGAAGTTACTTTTTGTTTTTTGCAGTGACAGTTTTCTATATATGTTTAAGTATTACGGCAAAACTAAGCTATCTACATAAAAAAGTGTGTATAACATAATTTGTTTATAATATTGTTAGGAGTAAAATAATATAAAAAACAACCCGGTAACATCATTAGTTTTCGAGCCGTAAGCATATAACCAGAGTACTATTCTTGCAAGGTTGCTGAAGGGGTGTGGGGGGAGGAAAGCAAGAGGGGTAGGGGTCGGGACTTTAGTGTATGTTTGTGTTTTTTTAGTGTATACTTTATGTACTAACACCCTGCAAAAATTCAGCTTTCCCCTAATTAGTTGCGAGAAAGCTTATTTTTTTACCTTCATTGACTGGGCTACTATAAAATATAAAAAGTTGACATTGTATTTGTTGAATTGACAGGAAGCAAAGTAGTAGTACTTTAATCTTGATCATTAAAAATTTTATTCTTAAAACTTGTAATGCGCAATGTATAGTTTGTAATAAATATTTGCCTTTAAAATAGTTTCCTTTTTCTTAAAATTTTTGAGTTCATTAGCCTTATTTTTATAATGAGTATTTATAAATGGTAATTTTATTCGTGGCTCTCGATTAACTTTTCCGAAAAGATGAAATTAAGAGGGGAGACAGCAAAGAATATAGTTTAAGCATTAACAAACTAAAGATTGGGTTTTTTTATTTAATTATTTATTTTAGACGGATGATCGCACATATATAAATTAATAAATAAATCTGCACTAATGCTGAGGAAATATTATTCACAAGGAATAATGTCTAGCTGAACCTTATCAAAGGTTTCCAACTTTTCATACCCTTTAATGTCTTTATAGTTTCAGATTTACCCTAAAAAATGTAGAAAAGTCTTTTAAAAAATAAGATCATTCCCATGTGCTTAAAAAAGAAAACACGTCAAGAGCGATTATTCCACACACACACACATATATATATATATATATATATATATATATATATATATATATATATATATATATATATATATATATATATATATATATATATATATATATAAATAATATACCCATTGCACCGCGTCCTTTTATTATTACCTGAAAGGGAAAACTAGGTCATATTTACATGGCTGGAGCTAGACTGAGCCTTAAAGGGATAAAATTAAATTTGCGATGATTCCACGTGTTGTGTATATATATATATATATATATATATACACAACACGTGGAATAATCCAAGACACATGGGAGAACCAAAGGCGCTTTTCAAAGTACAGCAAACGAAAATATAATAGGTCAAAGCTAGTGGGCTATTTACCGGAATTTTTCCACATGGCATAATGCTCATCCATCCCTTTTATATATATATATATATATATATATATATATATATATATATATATATATATATATATATATATATATATATATACACACATTGCCGTAACTAGCCATTCCTGTTCCTTTGGGAGGAATTTGCATTCGGGTGCCTTATTGAATTAGGTTTGGAAAAATAATAAAACAAATACAATATTTTTGGCTCTCATCTATGTGGGCCCTTGGCGGGTGCCCCTGTTAACCCTGCCTAGTTGCGGCACTGTATATAAATTATATATATATATATATATATATATATATATATATATATATATATATATATATATATATATATATATATATATATATATATATATATATACACACATAAATATGTCTGAAATTTATGAACAAAAAATAGAAATTAAAAACACATCAGAAACACTTATTTCAAATATCAAAATGATTAAAATCAAGTCATTTGTACGTTTATAAATTGAAAGCTTTTCTTTTAAATCATCAGGAGGCAGAAAATATTTATTCATTTGTAAACTAATACTTAAAATAAAAGGTTCTGGCAAACTCATTGAATAAAACAATGCAACCTGAGGAAAAAAAATTTAAAGTTTATATAATGTTATGTGGAGAAAAGGTTTAGATTACCTAAACTTTTCTAGCCGACTAAAAGTTTTTTTCGTAAGATTACTGGAACATTTTGAGTAGAGCTAGAAAGAATTGCTTCCAAAGCAGAACATGTTTATCCTGCTATTGATAACATTCCAGCTGGCTTTTTTTTTAAAATTTATTTTGATTGTTTACAAATACAGAGAATGAGCAAAATACAAGTATCTTTTACGAAACAAGTTTTTCTCAATATACGTCACAAAAGTTTCTTAAAAAATTTTAAAATAATACTGCGTTAATCACACAGTAGTCAATAAAATATCAAGACTGTTACCATAAAAGTGATATCCCGAGTTTACTGGAGACACGAATCAAACACAGTGCGTTCACAAGGTTTTCGTCGACGTAGTTACTCTCCACGGTGCAGAAATCCTTGTACCCCAGTTTGACTTGGAATTGCGCAAATACACAAGAGATGATCCACAATTTCACGGATATATTTCACCACGGAAGCACCGAGGTTCCGAGGTGTCTTCCTGCATTTCGTCAACCAAGTCTACCATCTTGACTCACCGAGAAATTATCAATCGTTCTACCCACGTCGAGGAATAGCTTCGAGTACCGGTCTAGCTCGTCGTAGCATGGGAAAATGCCCCAGAACTTGTGTATCGATCTTTCGGCGTCTGCGAGAACTAGGTACATCCACTCGTTATTTTTACAAACGAAAGCCCGCGATGTTAGCCCGCATACGCAGGCCCAAAAATTTTATAAAACCTTTGGCGTCTTTTTGGCATATTAAATGCATTTCGTACAAATTCATTGAAATTTCGGAGTGCGGTCAGAGAGGGAGACTTAAAGGCTTTTAAAGGAAGTATATTTTCCTTTCGTACACGGAAATTTTCCTCTACTATTTGGTCTTTTGCCAGGCCTGGCAGCGAGTCTCTGAACGCGGGAATATTGCCGCATAGTTCATTTATAAGTTTTTCTTTAAATTACCTTCCACGACCCGGCGTACTTGAGGATTAAAGTTCCCTTGCGTGGAGAACCTATCTATGAAGTATAGCACGGCGTCGCCAATATCGGAAGAGAACTTCGGGTGAGGTTCCCAGGGTGTTTCTTGCGGTGGTACGGGTGTCCAGCGTTTTTTTTCTCTCCCACACGTACTCATTAACATTCAGCAAAAAAAAATGAAACAATCGAGTCTTCTTCCTTGTAATGCATGCAAGTAGAATTCCAGGACTCCCATCGCTTCAAAGTATCGGTAAAATGCAGCTGACTGAAGAACAGCGGTAACAACGCACAACAAACTGGATTTACAGCAAACTAACACCAGCTCGCGACTAGCGCTTCTTTCCCAACGGGGCACCCTATGCGTGGAACAGTCCATTTGAATTTAGAGGTGGGATAGGTTAGGTTGAAGGGTGGCGCCATCTGCTGACACCTTGAATTACTAATTTTTTTTTAATTTATCTATTTATATTTTTTAAATACGTATGCTGTTGCAGTTATTAATGTTTGAACTTTTTTTTAAAATTTATTATACTGCTCATTAAGTGTAGAAATTAATTTAATGGGTCTTTATTTTGTTGTTTAAAGATTTAGAGCATTTTGAAACATAACGTTAAAGTTCTGTATTCAACATTTTTATTTCTTGTGTTATGATCATACAAGTCTTTGGGCATATTTTATGTGATACTTCTGCACATTGCTTTTTTTTTATTTATTTAGTAATTTTATTTTATAAAAATTACTAAAAAAATTACTTATCTGAAAAGATTGCATTTATCATTTGTATTGTATATAACAATACTAATGAACTTCTAATATTCAATAACCTCAAAAGCCAGTACCTTTCGAAGCTGTAGCTATAAATTGAAGGATGCTAAGTGCATTTTTACAATTACCAAAGAGAGCAAAATGAAACACTGTAAATTCTGTAACTTTTTGGGGTAATAGAGATAAATATTTTATGTTTCTTGGGATTCCATGAATCTAATATCTAATTCTAAGAAAATCCAATATCTAATCCAATATCTAATTCTAAGAAAAGTTGAGTACTTATTACACTAGATAACTTAGTAGCCATAATTAGTACCTTTATAATCTTCAACCGTTGAATTCATTTAGTAGCTTTAGTTTATACCTTAATTTTAATTCAGGTTGATAATGATTAAATCATTTTTAAAGAGCAAGATATTTTTTATCTCAAATTCTGCTAACCCTTATTTAGAAGATTTTTTTATTAGAAATTAACAAAAATGACACAGACAATATTAAATTTGGACTATTGGGTTGGTTGATTTGTAACTGTATGGTTAAATATGCTCATGAGTTCTATTTAGACTGAGACCTATGGTTTAAAGTGGATTCTGAACCATTACAACATCCACGCCTTTTAGATCTTAAAAATATAGGCACTTTGTAATTAAAATATTGACATATTTTTTATTTAATAGAAAAAATTGTGATAATCAACATGAAGCTGAAAATTTGATTAATTACAAGTATTTTGAACAATTTCCAACAATTGTTTTAATAATTATACAAAGTACGAAGCCCGGTGGCGTAGTGGTTCAAAGCGTCAAGCTGCCATCCCACAGGTCCAGGGTTCAACCCTGTGACTGGGCAAGGTCGACTCAGCCTTTCATCCCTTCAGTGGGTCGATAAAATAAGGACCAAGCATTCTTGGGAACTAAACTCTGGGGGTCCTACGTCAGGCTGACCACCTGACTGAGACATATGCTGTATGGCACCCCAAGCCCACGGTTACGAAAGCGGAGATGGGTACCGCCGGCCCTGGTCCACATCAGACTGTTGCGCCGTGAGTTTAAGTTTATATATATATACACATAAATATATATATTACAAATTTACACACACACACATATATATAGTGGTAATATAAAAAAATTCTTCTCTGAAAACCAGCGAAAACTGTTTGAACAGGGATTAAACACTGTCAGTCCAAATAGATAATTTAAGAAATTACGTTTCAATTTACTTCATTGTTTTAAAAGTTGATTTAGAAAATTATATGAAATATTGAAAATTGTAAAAAATTATATGAAAATTTGTGGTAACACTCGATGGGGCATGGGTCAAGGCTAAGTGACTGTAGTAGAAAAAGATCAATTTTCTATTGCTGAACTGACGGGAATGACCGTACGAAATGGCTACGTCAGTGTACAGAAAAGTTCTCAAAGGTGTTCATGATACTAGCACGATTTTGTTACAACGAAAAATTAAAAATAAAAAAAGTCTGAAGTAAATCCCCAGTTAATTCACTCTACTATCAGCAGAGTATTTTAGAACCAATTTTTGAAGAAGAAATTCCAGAATTATATGGAAAGGACATTGATAAAGTTAAGTTTCTTATGTACAAAGCCTCTAGTCTCATGTCTAAATCAACTGCCGCTTATTTAGCAAAGAAAGAATCAGAAACAGGAATAAAATGTATCCCATTTAACGAAATACCTGTAAAATTACCTGACTCTTCTCCAATGGACTTCTGCGATTTCGGTTTTTTAATACGAGCCTTAGGAAAACGACATCTATGAACACTGAACGGACTTTGGAAAGCGGCCCAAGAGGAATGAGGAAAAACTGACATGACAGTCCTCAGCAAAAATTTACTTTCGTGGAAAACTAGAGCTAGAGCTAGAGCTATTGTCAAAAACCATGGCTATCAGATAGAAGCAAATCACCTCATGAAATACGGCATTTATACATAAAACTTAACTATCAAAATCGCTTCCATAAATTGCGAACGACCTTCTGTGTATATATATATATATATATATATATATATATATATATATATATATATATATATATACAGTGGACGCTCGTTAATTCGAACTCGGTTAATTCGAACTTTCGGTTAATTCGAACTAATCCAAAGGCCCCAAACAACTTGTATTGGAGTTAATGTTGAAAATATCTCATTAATTCGAACTAAATTTTTATCACTTCGGTTAATTCGAACTAAAAATTTGACAAAAAAAATTCTTTTTCCTCTTTTAATGGAGAAAGTACACACTGTATGTATTATTTTGTGTGTCAAAATTTCTTTTCTGTGTAAAGAGGCACATGCCAGCATTCCCAGACTATTGCATGTCCGCTAAACGTTAGTAGCTATTGTCCTTATTAGTTCTAAACGGAAAAAGCAATTTTCCTTTGTTTGGATCGATTTTCTTAGAATTTCAGAAAAACTAGTCTTTACCACAGATTCTAGGGAGCTGCGTCAGTTATAACTGCAGTGCAGACAAGTTAATGTGGTCTAGTTTTTCTTCCTCATTGTGTGGTGTGAACGTGTAAAAATTCAGGATGTCTACGCGTGGAAAGTACAAAACCCTAACTTTGGAGACAAAGGTAGAAATTTTAAAGAAAGTAGAGAATAGCGAATGTAAAAAAAAGTTAGCAGCTGATTATGGTATTAAAAAAAATGCCCTGTCAACTTATTTGAAAAACAAGGAGTCAATTTTAGATTCATGGGAAAAATCAAAATTTGCTAGAGGAAGGAAACGCATGAGAAATGCGTCCCAAGAAGTTCTAGAAAAAGCTCTACTGCTATGGTCCCAGGATATTAAATCTCGAAATTTTCCGAAAAATGGATCCCTAGTGCTGACGAAGGCTGATGAATTGGCAAGTCGAATGGGTATTGAAGATTTTAAATGCAGTGATGGATGGCTTTCTCGATTTAAGTCAAGGCAAAATATTTCTTATCAAACTGTATGTGGCCAAAGCTCTGATGTAAACGAAGACGCATGCACTAATTTCGGTAGGAAACTGCCAGGGCTTTTCTCTACTTACCTGCCGATATTTTTAATGCGGCCATAATGTACAAAGCCATAATGGACTCTATTAAAACTCTGAAAGTATTTATTCAGATGGAACCTTCCTCTGAAAATGAATTGAAATTTACTTCAAATAGAGAAGCTGGCTGAACAATGTAGGCATCATAAACTGAACCAAACATCCCTTTTACAGTTTTTCCCCAAAGTGTAATTCATATTTTTAATAAAAGTTTACTTTGTACTGCATATCTTCTGCTTCATTTTATGATTAAGGTAAGTCTGTATTGCTTTTTAATATGTTAATTTTAGATAACATAGTATAATATATTTTCTGGGGTTATATATACTAGGAGAGTTTCTTCTTCAGTGATACACATTTAAAGTTATATATTTTCTCTTAACATCGGATAATTCGAACTTCGGATAATTCGACCTTTTTTCTGAGAACCTTCGAGTTCGAATTAACGAGCGTCCACTGTATATATATATATAAATAATATATATATATATATAGATACAGATATCAGATAGAGATACAGATATCAAATTTTAGGACTATATTCCTTTTGTTCTAAAGGCGTCATTTAAGAAGCAATTTTTCAAAATTCGTCCTCCAAGGGAGAGAGGTATAGGCAATTTCCACGGACCAGCAGAAAATGACGTAGGAAGCGGGATAACGTACGAAATGGAGAACGTAAAATCGGGATTCTACTGTGTATATATATATATATATATATATATATATATATATATATATACAAGGTCTGACAATAAAGTTCGGTGAATAGTCCTGTAACATTAACGTAGATGAAATATCTAAAAAAGGCTGATTCTTCAAGTAGATTTGAAGAGCATTTTAAACTGATTAAACAAGCAAATTTTTGAGTTACTATTTCATATACCTCTTTCCGTGCATAAAGATGCGAAATTAGAGAGTCACACAAAGCATAGTGGCACATAGATATATATTGTTCTCGTGCTGTTAATTGCACTTCAGGTGCATTAAGTGCACAAGAATCTTTACTCAGTGGTATTTTCTTTTTTCGAAAGTTTTCATAATTGTGATTTTCATCACATAGTTCCTCTGCTAATTTTTCATATACAATAAAATTGTCACGGACAGTTTGTGTAAAATCAATCAATGATTGATATAAAGGGCCTACTTCAGATAAATTGAGATTTACTTTTTGAAGCTCAATACTTGTTTGATTTAGCCGTTCTAACACAGTATCCCATAAGATTATATTCAATGCTGTTTCAAATTTTTTCATTTTTTTACATAAAGCTGCAGCTTCTGATTTCGTGGAAGCATTTTCTTCCTGACTAGTGGATAACATGTCCAGAACATGTATTAAACTTCTGTAATTTTTCTTCAAAGACTTGACTGCTGAAGCATCGGCACTCCATCGTGTAGGGCAGCAGCTTTTTATTGAAAAGTTTCCATCATCATTTTCTATTTGTTCTTTCAGTTTCTGTCAACGATGTGTTTAAACTGAAAAGAAATTATAAATATTCTGTACCAAGGAAAAAACCTTAGAACGGTACTACAGGACTGTACTGCATTGGCACCAACAAAATTTAAAGAATGTGCTGAACAGGGTACAAACTCAGCCAGTGGATTTATAGCTTTTATTCGTGCTTGAAGCCCAGAATACTTTCCTGAGATATTCGCAGCATTGTCATAAGTTTGGCCACGACAGTCTTTAATGTCAATACCCAGTTCTTTAAGATTTATTAGTACTGTTTCAGCTAAAGCTTCTGATCTATGGCTATGGATTGGAAAAAATTTCAAAAAATGTTCCACTGGTTTCCCATCAATCACATACCGTAAAATAAAGCATAACTGATCAATATGGGTAATATCTGGTGTTGAATCGACAATTATTGAAAAGTACTTGGATGTTAAAACTTCACTAACAATATGCTTTAATACCCTTTTTGACATTATTGTTATAAACTCATTAATAACAGTTGATGATAAATAACTCACTTTTCCTGATCCCGGATTTCCATATTTTTCAAGATGGCTAGATAAAAATGAATCAAATTGAGCTATAAGCTCCATACATCCTAAGAAATTACCATTTAACTTAGAACCAATTGTTTCATTGCTTCCAAAAAATGGCAAACCACGCTGTGATAAAAACTTTACAACAGCAACAACTCTTTTTAGAACAGCTTTCCAGTAATTTTACTCTTCATTACACTGATCCATCAATGATGAATCAATTCTAGAGGCTACATCCATGCGTTGTGACATCTGAAGAACAGCTTGTCTATGATGAATGGTGTTCTCATGCTCAGAGAGTCTTGTAGATGCATGCTTCCAGTCATTAAAGCCAGTTATTAACTGATTTGAAGAACCGTTTTTCATCATCAATTTGCAAACCCAACAATATAAATTTTTTGTTGATGGTGACAAAACCAACCACTTTCGAAGAACTTTTTCAGAGTTTTGTTTTATGCGGTAAAAATGTCCTTCTGTCAGTTTTCTTTTAACATTGCCAAATTGCCTCTCAGTCTCTGGCAGAATGTGTAAATTTTGATTTGGAGGCTTAGAAAGAAAGAAGTCAATCATTTTTTCATCTATTTTCAACCATAGTGCAGGATCTCCTCCATAACAAATATGATCTTCTTCAATATTTCTGTCATTCTGCACAAAATTTTCAGATGTGGGATTATCACAGGGGACAGAGCCATCCTGGGAAACATTAGAATGAATGTTGCTGTCATCGTTATCCTTCGATAACGATGAGGATGATGCACAATTACTTTCAAAATACTTTGAAATAGATCCAGCCAATTTTTTTTGCTGTTCTTCTCTTTGTTTTCTAAGTTTTCGTTTAACAGAGCCACATAAATAATTCCTAACAGACATTCTGAAATTTCTGAATCTCTACAAAAACGCTAGAAAATTTACCGCATCTAACATTAACTAAAATCACATGGTAATCTTCAAGATAAAACATATAAGCATTGCCAGATTCTTCTAATCCATGTTTTTCACTAGTATGAAAAACCATGGAGATAACACAACACTTAAAGTCCACTGCTGTAAAAGTTAACCAATCAGAAAGAAATATTCAAATTCAGAGGATGGAGTTTCAAATTGCATATTTGATTGGGAAAAAAAGGAAGTTTAGATGTGACCAAACCTCTGATGACGTCACATACGCAACTATTAATGACGTCATTGAGACAGAAATTACGGAAACCGTTTTTAATTTGAGTACGTATAAGAAATTGTCAAAAATATGTACATCTTAATACTAAATTAGGGGTCCCCCCAAAAATTTGGGGGCCCTGGGCAAGTGCCCCACTTGCCCATGCGGAAATCTGGGCCTGATTATCAGCTGTCATGTCCCTACAGCCTAGCCGTCCCGATCACCTGATCTTACTCCGTGTGACTTCTGGCTGTGGGGTTATCTCAAAGATGTTGTGTTCCGTGCTCCAATTGCAAATTTAACGGAATTAAAGGCACGCATTTCGCAACACATTCTGAACATCACCCCGGAGACACTGCGATCCGTTGTGGAACATGCTGTTTGTCGCTTTAAACTTGTTGCACACAACCGTGGACACCATATTGAACATGTTTTGCGCCAGTCTCCCGACTTTTCCGAACTTCTTTGATGAATGGTTCTTATGCGGTATGTCGCCGCAAAACTCTTGAAACCGATTTGTCCCTTTCGATGTGATATGTACAGTCATGCAAATAAAATTACTCAATTCTGATTTGTCAATGCGCTTTAATGTGTATCTTATACCTTAGCCGTTGTTTTACGAATCATTTCTCATTTCTCATCGTGATTCTGCCGCTTACAGCGCCAGCTGTTGCTAAAATTTGAAACTAAATTTTTTCTTCTGCCATACTCTTTCCGCCTTCTTTAATAACATGCCGTTCAAATTTGACGTCATTCTCATTAGTGGTTCTTTTTTCATAGCGTTTTGAAACTTAAACTTTAATTATAATCACCCTGTATATAAATATAAATATAAATATAAATATATATATATATATATATATATATATATATATATATATATATATATATATATATATATATATATATATATATATATATATATATATATATATATATAAATATATATAAATATAAATAAATAAATAAATATATATATATATATATATATATATATATATACATATAAACTTTTAAATAAAAGTAGTATAATTCGATTAATATTATTACTCGTGTGTAAGTAATGTTGAAATTTTTAATTTATTTTGGAAATATGGATCAACATGAGGTTTGAAAATACTTATAGCAAGATTTTAGGGTTAAATATAGATGATATTAACATTTATTATATGTAAACATTTCCTTCTTAATTAAATTTTCCTTCTTCGACATTTTTTTCTTAATTAAAAAAAGTTAATGAATAACCCTGTTAGTCAGTTAACTAATTCTACAAACGGGCAGATTGTGCAGGTTTTAGAAATATTGAAAGATTAGCGATACTTAAACGTTTAAAATAGCGTTACATAAAAACTTTACAGACTTGAGTTCATTATTTTTTAAAATAAATCGTTAAATTCATCCTTAGAAAAAAAAGGGAACGTTTCCCGACTTCTTTTAGTTATACAGTTTGCCAATAGATGGCAGCAGCATTATAAGAAAACTGTTATGGTTTCTCTCAGCAAAGACATTTTTGCTATGCTGATGCACAAAGTTTTAGTTTAGGTCATGAGTTTGGTTTGCACTAACTACGCGCGGTGAAGTGTAGCATCCGTTAATATACGTTTGAAATATTTGACAGAGAGTTTTTCAAGCCGAATTGATTAAATACAGACTTCATTTTAAGCCAAGTAAGTGATTTTTATTGTTTTATTTAACGGACGTTTGATCTCGAAATCAGTTTCTATGATCGACTGTTGTTTTATGGGAAAAAGGCATAGGTTAAGAATCTACAGGAATATTTATATATTTGTGTGTGTGTTTATGCTGAAGCAAACAGTTTTGGTTTAGGTTACGAGTTTTGGATCGTACTTCCTTCTCCAAGGGTAGTTCTCTTAGACTTGCACTTTATTTTTGTGTAAATTGAAAGTTTTATTGAAAATAATTATGTGTTATAGAATACGTTATGTTGGCAGTTGTATCCTGCAATGTTGTATATTTCAGATTTTACTGCTTTGACGTAAGTTTTGTGATAATTGGCACACATGTAAGACTGAATTGATAGTGTAGTCTTCATTGATTTCATGATCTAATCGAAAAAAAAAAAAAGAGTCTTAACCCTTCCAAAGATTTACTAAGTTTACAAAATTTTCTATTTGCAAACTTTTGCTACCAAAAGTTTTCTATTTGTAAATCTTTGTTACCAATCCTATTTTTCTAATTTTAAGATATATTATACAGAATAAATTTTTGTTGAATGATCTATTTTTTTTTTACCCTTTTGAAGAATGAAAAGTGGCAATAGTTTTTCATTAATGACTTATAACTGCGAAAAACTTATAAAAACAGGAAAATATCTTAATTTAATAGCAGAGCGGCCTGTGAGACTGATGAGCTGGGAACCACTATAAAGACAGATGAGCCGACGTAAGGGTCAATATAGGTTTCAAATATAACGTAGAGGATTTTCCAACCGAATTAACTACTGTAATTATATACAGATTTCGTATTATGCCAAGTGACTTTCATTCCCTTATTAACGTTCGTTTGATCTCAAAATCAATATTTATGCCCGAAAGTTATTTTATGAAAAAAAAGTCATGGGCTTAAAATCTACAGGAATCCATTTATATATATACAGGTAACCCTACTATAACACGGTAGATAGGTTCCTAGAAAATGCCGTGTTGTCTGAAACCATGTTATATGTGACCCAAATCCAGTACAAAAAGTGGAGTTACGTTCCTAAAACTTATTAAAAACAAAAAGAAAATTTTTTTAATTCCATATAAGCAGCTTATTTTTATTAAAAATATAAAGGTATGTATAACACAAAACGAAACGAAACAAAAAATATTATTTTCATTTAAGGTAATTTAGTTTTTAAATGTGTGAAACAAAAATCATGTTATTTAGTGCTGTAGAAGTACAGAGTTGTACAAAGGTTTTCGCAACTTTTTTATCGTGTTAGAGCGAAGCCGTGTTGCAGATTGCAGTGTTTTACGAGGGTTCCCGCAATTTATCCTATCGTGTTAGAGCGAAACCGTGTTGTAAGATGCCGTGCTGTAGGAGATCTACCTGTATCTATATTTATACATACATACATACATACATACATACAATGAATCTACTGGTCTACACTCGGAACATAGTCGAACTGGCATTCGGGTTGGTACTCGAGCCTTGTGCAACATCAACTCCAGATTACATAATTCTGTTAAACGGAATAATACTTTTATTATTTAAACATGTTACGGCTATCTAACAATTAAACTTATTAATACGAAATATAAATGCGAACAAGGTATTTGCAAAATGAGAGAATGGATTATAATAATCGTTCAATCCATACGAATCAATCTCGAAAGTGCGTAGTTCCGATGCTCACCCCAGCATATATGAAATTTAGTTTAGCCATATGCCCTGACGTCATACAGAAGGAACGCGGAAGTTGATTATCATATAACGGGAAAGACAATATCAAAAGCTGCGAATAAATGTAATAGAATTAACGTATATTATAAGATAATTAATAATGGTGGGGCGTTCTTATTACTTACACACACACACACACATATATATATATATATATATATATATAATTTTAAGAAGCTTTCTTAGTGAGCACCTAAGGAATCAGAGGAATTATTATGCAAAATTTTAGCTTCCTAAACCTTCTGGTTACATAGATAAAGGGATAAGCCAGTCTGTGTTTTATTTTGAGAGTTTCAGCCCTTTAAACCACCTTAAAGCTTCCAATTTTTAAGAAGCTTTCTTAGTGAAAACTTAAGGCCTCAGAGGAATCACTATGCAAAATTTTAGCTTCCTAAACCTTCTGGTTACATAGATAAAGGAATCAGCCAGTCGGTGTTTTATTTTGAGAGTTTCAGCCCTATAAACCACCTTAAAGATTCATTTTTTTAAAGAAGTTTTCTTAGTGAGCACCTAAGGCCCCAAAGGAATTACTGTGCTAGATTATATTAACTCTTTTTTTATTTTTAATTATAAACTGTTCCCAATGTAATTCTACTAACAGCTGCTGTAGTGTATTGTAGCGCAAGATTTCTATAAATAGATCACTTCCTGTATAGCGCGCATGCGCATTGATTTTCACCACATTTCGATTTCCGCGTTAAGTAAATTTTTGTCACTTCGAAAGGGTGCTTCTTACTAAGAGCACATTCTATTTTCATTAAATGTTATTCTTAATATTAATTCTGTTGACTTTCGTTTCTTCTGTCGTTTTGATTTCGAAACTTTTAACCACTGAACCTCATGTTGACTACTTCCAGATATTGTTTTTTTCTAAATAAACCTAAGTTTATTTAGACACAATACTTAAAAATTGTTTAAACCCAAATTAATAGAATAGTTGTGCATTAAGGCTGCTGTGTACTAACCATATTGGATTCTTTCATCTCAGTGTATACCTGTGGAGAAATGTGTCCAAGGACTGCCGACTTGGATTGAAAAAAAAAATTTAATTGTACTTCGTAATAGAGAAAAAAACTTTTACACCTTGGGAAATTCTCGTTGTTTTTTTTAAATGCAAATAATATTTTAAAATTTAAATTATTCCGAGAAAAAATCTGGTCTAGTGTGTTTTAAAAGCTCCTAAATTCCTTTGGTGGACGCAAATTATAAAATGAATCCTGTTGCAAGGTGCAGAAAAGTTCAGGCTATCCAAAAATACAATTTTTATTGGATTATCAGCACTTAAGGAGCTGTCAATAGTAGATATATTTTTTCCGTTGGTTAACTTTAAAGTGAGCGAATCCAATAGGGTTAGTACACGACAGCCTTAAGAGGTTAATTGCTACTAAAAATGTATCAACTGTACTTAAGTTTTGGCTTAATAGATTAGTTTTCATTTATTGCTAAAGAAAATACAGCTTAATACCTACTGCTTACAATGTTTATGGGAAGCATAATTGATATTTTTTTACTTTATACTTTTTTTAAAAACCTGGTCGTGTATTATTTCATAAAATTTATTAGGTTTTAATTTTTTTTCCTTGGACGAATAGCACAAATTGGTAAAGGATTAATCGATTGGCTACCTATTTTAATGCTAATTTCTGAGAAGAGTTTATGATATAATATTAGTATTGAAAATAAATGCCCTACGTCTTTATATAGAACTAGCCGGGCGAAGCCGGCTATGCTCGGACTTCGGCCAGCTACGCTCAGGCCATTCGTCCACCAAGACAGACGGCCTTGATTCTGTGAGAGGGAGAATTTTCATAAGAGGCACTATTAATTTGCAGTCTCTCCCCATCCCACATAAAGAAATATTTGTTATTCGTGTTAATACCCACCACCACCTGGTATGATATGAGCATGCCTGCATTACAAAAAGATAAATTTTCATGTGCCAGTCTGGAATTGAATCCTAACAGAACAGCATTAACCTCTCGAGACTCGAGCAAAATAAAATTTAAATATTTTTTATAATCATAGTTTATTAAAACAAATGGGCATTAAAAAGCTTGTTTTTCAAGAAATTAATGAATTTAAATTTTTTTTTTAATATTTCAGGGGAGCACATCCATTTTATTGGATGTTGAGGTCATAAACACGATAAATAATGACAACCCCTCACAAAAAACTTTATTTAGGTAAACTAGTAAACTTTATAAAGTTAATACTAATTATTGAATTTTAAACTAAAATTTAATTAAAAAGTTAATTAATGAATTTTAAAAGGGTATTACTAATAGTTAATAGCAGTTAATTACTTATCAATTTACTTTAAGATTCATGAAAAACTTTTAAAAAATTTCTTTCGGCAGTAATGCACAAAAACATTTTGCAAACTGTACCACTAAAAGCTGTAAAGTAAAAATGTCAAATTGTGGAACCCTTGTTGGTACAGGAGCACGGCCCTGGCTGAAACTATCTGCTTACCTAAGTGTTTTAACCCTGCAACTGATCGCGCTGCGTCTCAGAGACGCCAATACAACTTTGTTTACATTTGCGTAATGATAGATTGCTTCGTATATCCAGCAGATGTCAGTACCTTCGAAGTGTTTATGTACGAGTCATAGCTAACAAAACTCCTGCAGTTGCTATCATTCTTTTATAGTAAACGGATATAAGTATTACCAAAACACCCTATTGGCCTTCCACCAGATTTGTAAAAATTGCTAATAGAAATACATATTTTTAAAATTTGCTTTATTTTTATTTATCTTATTGTAAAAATTGCTTTAAAAATTTCCATATGATTGGTTTTCATTTGTAAAAAATTGTTTATAGAAATTCCTCCTTTTTCATTTGCTTTATTTTATTGTAAAAAGTGCATATAAAACTACATTTAAAAAAATTTATTGCTTTTCATTTGCCTTAGAACGGGGTGCACATACTTTTTCGATCGCGACACACTTTCTTTTTTCAAAAAATGCCATCGGACCACAATGAAAATTTTCTGATAATAGCAAATATTTTTAAAAAGTTAGGAAACTGCCAATTAAGAAAATAAAATTATAAAAGAAGGAAATTTTGACAGATTATTTAAAAATAAATGAACTGTATATGGATTTTGGGTACATATTTATTTTTCAGGATAACATTACAAAAAAGTCTTGCTTAAAGAAGAGCATGATTTCAAAATTATCAGCTTCATATTAAAACATTGAAAATTATAAACTTCATTTATTTATATAAAGCTAAAATAAAACAAAGCAAATAAATATAATTACAAGATTAAAAAGAACTTTTTATGTACCACGTTTTTAAATTTTCTGTTGAATTCTATAAACTTGACGATTCTCTCTTCAATTGCACAAACCTTCACTTAATTATTCTTTTTCACTTTCTTTTATTTAATTTTAATCACTTTTTAATCGTTTCCACTATCCACAGACTTTATATAAACTTTAATTTTTATAATTTTTAAAAAATTTTCGCACAATATTTTTGTAAACAAACTAAATTCACATGTATTCTGTTTTCAAAATCGTCAAACGCCGTTACGCATAAGTGCAAGCATTGAATTCGATAGAGGCGCCACCTTGCGGATTTTTTTCGGCTAAAAGTATTAAAAATGCATTGTCATCGTGTTCTGAACTATTCTAAAAGTTTCAAATGTCTAGCTACTCGGTAAGTTAGTTAAAAATCGATTGCAAGATTTGTACTGGAAAAACACACAAACAAACAAGAAAGCGAGTTAATAAAAACATGGTAATAAAATATGAGATGGTGTCATAGGGATATGACAGTAGTGTCACGGCCAGGGACAGGAGCATTGAAAAGTACAAAATAAAATAAAATAATTGTTAAATGCAAGAAAGAAACAGGGCAATAAAAGAGAAGGGAAGAAAGCCGTAGACCGAAACGAAATTTAGAGATTGTGTTTGTAGCAATAAATAGAAGATAAAAGTTGAAGAGAGTGAGTTGCGAGAAGAGAATAAAAGAAAATTTATGATGGCTATAAAACAGCCCACCCTGCTTGAAGCCGAAGCATGGGAAAAAGTTAAATTTGAGGGAGAATTTATAAATCCCGCCCTCGATGCGCATTGGTAAAAGGGGATTGAGGAGAGGCAGCACGGACGAATGGCGATGGCATGATAATTTCCATATAACCAATGGAAATTATAAGAGGCGGAGACATTAGTAAGAAAATATATGAAATAAAAAATAGTGTGAAGTCAGAGAGATAACCAGAGAAGTGAGAGTCAGTCAGAAGTTTGTGAGAGGTAGAAGTGGTGTCAAGATATATAGACGTATGAGGAGAGAGCAGTAAAAGTTGGTGATCCGATGCTGACAGTGCCCAAGTGTCCCGTGCCGAGTGTCTGCAATGAGCGACGGAGCCGTATTCGAGTGCATTAAAAGTTTGGAGATAGAAGTTGTCGAGCGCCCAATGTCCCATGCCGAGTGTCTGCAATGAGCGACGGAGCCGTATTCGAGTGCATTAAAAGTTTGGAGATAGAAGTTGTCGAGCGCCCAATGTCCCATGCCGAGTGTCTGCAATGAGCGACGGAGCCGTATTCCAGACAAGAAAGTGCCCTAGTTCCAGGCGATGATAAATACGACGAAATTCATCATTACGAGTGCCAGCTGCCCAGAGGGATTCCACAGTCATCTTCCGAGGTACCGACTTTGCGTTTCCTTTTTATATTGTTATAATCGCTTCTCAGTGTATAGCTATAATAATTATGATAGAGCGCGATGAGTATAGTTTTAAATATAAGATGTTGAGGAATTGACCGATAATTCGTACCAACAATTTAATATAATGTTTTGCATATATATATGAATTAATTTAGTAGGAATAAAGTTGAAAGTAATATGTATAGATGCAGTACGACATATTGTTATAATAAGTGAATGAATCAAATATAGGTGTCGTAAAGAATTAATTTAGTACGAATGAAGTTGTGAATAATGTGTAAATGCCGGAGGAAATATTGAGTAATTTTGGAGTGTATTATTTAAGTGTGTTAATATTCAATAAATTGATTTGTCAATATAACCAGAGTTATTTCCATTATTTGGGAAGCACATCAATGTACTAGCCACAATCATGAACCAATAAGTTACTAAATCAAAATCATAATTAATATAATTAATTAATATAAAAATAACTCCCAATCATTTGAATTAATCAATTTAATAAAACAATCACTGCTACAGATGGGTGAACTTGGACCTCAGATAATATCTGATGAAATATTTGAGAGTGCTACTCTCGTATTATTTTCCAGGAAAAGTTTTGATCGTTGTTTGGTTTTAATAGCTACTCATTTTGAATTCCCAGTTTAACATGTAAAAAAATATAAGTAAGAAACATCAAAAATATATAATTGAAGAAAATTTAATACTGTAATAGGAATTTAATATAATTAATATTATTACTCAAGAGGAAAATAATACTGAAATTTCTAATTTATCTACTACTCTAGTTTAACAGAATTTCAATTCGCCGATTATACCAAAAGTTATATTAACAAGTGCTTTGGGAATATGCATGTCAAAATTTTCAGATTAATTTTAAGGTATTGACATCTTATAAAATAACGAACAAGGCCGCCTTCCCCCATAAGTTATTTTTTTTTTAAATGTCGACGGAATTAAATTATAGCCCTGTTAACTATTCAATTCCACCAACGTGGGATGGCCGATAAGATTGGCGTTTAACTTCCCTTTCTATCTTTTCAGATTCGTGCAGATATTAGAAATAATGAAAGACCAGCGAAATACTTAAACGTTTAAAAAAGCGTAGTAGAAAAACTTTACAGATTCCATTCGAGTTAATTATTCTATATATATATATATATATATAGGGTAGCTTAACTGGTTCATTTTCGCACTAGGCAGTTTTAATTAAATTTCAAAAACACGTTAAATCCATCGATGAAGCTACAGCTCTTATAGCTTCATGAATCCATCCTTCGGATAGAAGAGAGTATCCTGACATCTTTTAGTTATAAAATTAGCCACCAGATGGCAATACTATTTTGCCAATATAGTTGATATTACCAGGAGTGACGTCATTTCAATTATGATTAATTTTAAGTTTAGGCTATAAGTTATCGTACTTTCTCGCGCTATAGGGTAGTATTCTTAAAGGAACTGGGACCATTTATATCTTCAATAAACTGATTTTTAAAGTTTTACTTAAAAAAAAAATAGACAGTACTTTGGTGATTCCAGAGATGTATAGCAAGAAAGTGTTCGCGAGATTCGAACAAGTAAATTAAGATAATAAAATATAAACAGAGATTACGACGACTGTATTAAAAAGGCATTTTGAAAACAGAGGATTCAAACTTTTTAACTTACTATTAAATATATGACTAATATTCTAATTATTGCGTTTTTTAAGCATCTGTGCATCTCAAGTAATTTCCGCTTTGATTGCAAGCTGTGGGAATTTTAAACTCTCACCAAGTGATGCGTAATTTGAATGTGTTATTTTTGAATATGCTTTTGTTTATTCATTATATTTTCTAGTGATTATAATTTAGACTGATTATAATTTTTAATCATCGAAGGGTTACAGCAAGAGGAATAAGTTGCAGGGCAATTTTAAAAATTAAAAAAACAGATTTGTGGAGTGAGTTTTGTGATTTTTTAAATTTTTCTCAAAATGCGTTGTTTCAGCATTTAGGTACATTTTGAAACATTTCTGCTCATCGGACTAATATGAAATTTTATATTATGAAGTTTCTTGACAAAATGCATCCAGTAAATCTTTTTAAATTTCATGTTTGAATAAAAATTAGTTCACTTTGATCTTCTAAAAATATTTATAAATATATATCTGAAAAATATTTATGATTAGGGGGAGGCGCAACTACACGGTGCCTCCTTAAATGAATGGCCAGCAAGCAGTCTCGCGGTGTACCTACAGGCGAATGCCTAGCGACAAGTGCCTCCGATTTCGGAGAAATTTTTTTTTTACAGATTTGTGTTTTTCAGACACTCATTCCCAAAATTATGTTTACAAAAGTACCTGCCTGATATTAAGAGTGAGTGTTTCGGACCGCACATTAAATTTTGGTGCGCCGCAGTTTGAGTATCCCTGGTTTAGACGCTTGTTTCTAAACCAGGTGGTTTAGTTTTCCACAACCAGCGTTTACTACACTCCGTGGCAGTTATTAATTACTAGCCGGGCTTCGCCCGTCTAGTAAGCCATCCGTGTAACCTATTTATGTACTTCGGGCCCCACGAAAGAAGAAAAAAAAAGCCTACAAATGTATTAAATTCAAGTGAATTAATTCCTTTCAATTTTCATTCCAGTCGCTGCCGACAGATGGCAGCACCACTGCTCCAGATGATTTGGTTTCTCAGCAGTGGGTGATTTTAGAATGAAAATATCTCTAAAACTATTGAATTAACAGAATAAGTGTACGCAGAAAAAATTATCAGTTTTCGAAGTTCTTTCCAAATGTGTAACATTTATGTACTTTCATGAGAAAAAAAATACACCGATTTTCCTGTATATTTGTCGGCCATTTTTTTTCGAGGAGTGGCCCGCCCGGATGAGTTACGGTCACGTGATCTCTCGACATCCACTTGTCCCTTTATTAGTATAGATAGATTGAACTAAGTTTCGGCCCGGATAAGTGTATCCCCAAGACGAATTGGATGGCAAATACGAAAGAAAATTACTCGTAGCAGCTGAAATCGACATTTTTGCAAGTAATGGAACATTTCCCCACATTTTGCTGTCGCCGTGGAGAGGGATGGATCACTTGTCTATCGTATCTATGATGATCATCACATGAAAACTCTCATAGGTCTTTATTAATTTCTTCATTTTGAACACAGTAAAGGGGGAACTCTTATTTTTCACTTTACGAAATGTCGGAAACATGCACATAACGACACCAGCAAAACTCGGCGAGAAGCTGTTGTACTGAGACGATGGACAAATGCAATAATCGATTGCACCCTAGAAATTGTGCCTTGTGGATTTCATATCCTCTTCGTTGGGTCGTAAACCTCCGCTATCCGTGTTTGAAATGTCTTGAGTGCGACAAATCTGAAAAGCATTTATTGAAAATTTTTTCACAAGTTTACTTTGTTTTCTTTTAACAGGTAACCGCACTCGATCACCTTTCGATCCGAATCTTCCCGGGACGACGGTAATTTTGATTGTAAGGAGCATCGTAGCCAACAACTTGACTCTTCTGTTGTAACAAAAACGGTCTGATGGATACCAAAACGCCCCTCATCGGGGAAAGTGGAGACATCTGCCAAACACGGGGAGAAACGCGCGTGGCATGGCATCTCTCTAACTTCTCCGTGCCAGAGGATTTTGACAGCTACTTCCAAAGCCCTGTTTTCTGTGTGTCTGATTCGTGCTGGTCCATGAGGTTGTATCCAAATGGCGGGTCGAAAGGACTGCATCTCACTAGAGAGGACCTAGGTTCTTCAAACACTGTGTTCCCTGGGCTTGACATTAAGATGTTTAGTGGAAAGGTACATAGGCTTTCTGGAATGTGCTCGAAGAGCATAAGTAACAGAGAGTTCTTTTTTGAGTTACCAACAAATTTGACGACTTGGTGTTCCGGTAGTATAATGACTATTACCTGCAGTCTCATATGCGAGGATACCCATCCGACCAGAGGTAAGTATGTCAATTAGGATGTTCAAAATTTTGCTGCGAGTATATTGATTTCTCGCGGATGATAACTCCGATAGTGAACTGTCAAAAACGGATCGAAAAAAAGGTTGTGTTTTTAATTGTTGGATTATATGGGTCCAAGCGTATAGAGAGTATCCAACGGGTGGCTAAGATAAACAGTTTTAAGAGCCGTTTGGGAATATCTACATACTTGGAAGAGTCAAAAAGAGAAAAGGGTTATATCTGATATGAAAGAAATTTTTGACGTCGTTTTTTCTGACGTTTTTCATTTGTTACCGTTTCTCTAGCGCTTGGCGCTATTATTGTTCCCCCCTTCTGTAGCGCGTTGGCGCTAGTTTTGCTTTGTACGGCAACCATATGGATGCCGAAGTTCATTCACCTCGAAGCTTGTTGTTGTTCGGAGCTATGTCTCGTCGGTGCGTTGTGTGCACATTTAAAACTCTCGTTGTTTGTTGAAAATAAAAACATTTCGAACCAATTTACAGTCCATCAATTAAATTATGTTAACGAACCAGCAAAGTTTAAGTGGTAAATCGTACCATCATTAACTATATCATTCTCCAGCAATTGAAATTTCTAAATTCTTAAATTGTTTTAATTGCTTTAAAAAATTTTCTTTTAGTTTTTTAGCCCAGTTATTCAAACTTGGTATAAACTGAGTTGCTGTAATTCGCCGGTGAAAAATGAAGTAGATATGAGGCCCGAACAAACTGCAGGGGCCAAAAAACTGGTCCTCAACTAGTTAAGACTCTTACTTTAACTGCCTGATCTGTTCCGGAGATTCGTTAAACACAGTAAAAATATAAAATGAAGAAAATTTTGCTGTAAAAATTCTAAAAGTTTTGCACAATTTTCTCCAAGCATTCTTAGAACAAAATGAAGCCGATTGCAAATCTTTCCTTTTAGAATCTTGTAGAGCAGATAGTTTGAAGTAAATTTAATCGTATTAAATTATTTAACAATAAAATAAGCTTAAAATTTTCTATAATAACATTTTTAATTATATATATAATAGCTGTTGGTCTCTGTATAACACTTCCGGGCTGTACTCATCTTTCAATTGAAGCCCTCAATAAACAAACGGCCGGTTAGGCCTAATTTCAATTTCAGATGTGCATCAGAATTTTTTCTTACTTAAAAGCTAATATATACTCCATCAAATCACGTTTGTTCAGCCTATTTTTCTATAAAACATTCAGAACTAAAAAAAAATAGATGATTTTAGCTGTATATTTAACAGTTTTTAAAAATCTGTTTACTTTTGCGATGAATTCTGAAAGTAAACAAAACTTGAATGTGAATGAATCAAGTAGCTCAAGTATTCATATCGCTTAGTGAGCTGTAAAAAACTGGATGGCAGTCTACTACTCCAATCGCATGAAAAACTAAATAAATAAAAAATAATGAAAGGGTTTGCTTTTACAAGGTGTGGATTAAATGCAATATTGTTAGATAATTCGGGATATTTTTTAACTTTCATATACTTTTTCCATTATGACGTCATTATTAGTATTATGACGTCAAAATGACGGGTTACCTTCTAGTATTTTAATAATTTTTATATGTTAAAAAAATTATATTGTTTAATAAGGTTATAGAGATGGCTAACTTCTATCCTAACTTGGGTTTATGTATACGAAGTTACCCTCTACTAAATTAGAAGCAACACAGTTTCTAAAGGAATAACAATGTTTATTTAAACTTGTAAACAACAATAACTAGCAGCAATATAGGCTGAAAGAACATATATAGACACAGTTCATGACAGTGAAGTTTATATACTCACAATATTCAACGCTTAAGTCCCAGCAGCACTACTTCCCACGTAATAATACACTATCCTCTGAAATGCCTCACGTGAGATTTTGAAGCAACCTAAGTAATCGCTACAAAAGCAATTCGCTTGGACAGCTCCAAACTAACCAGACTCTCTTCTGTAATCTAGCCGCTCGGTATTTATACCAACGGCCTATGCTAAAATTAGCGTAACTTAAGCGGCTTCTTTAGATTTATGCACTTAAAAGTTCGATTATTGTCAATCGAATCTTATATCGACCTTACAAGGTGTCTGAGTCTTACAAGGCTATTTTTACATTGCTTCCATTCGCATCTGTGTGAGACTCGGTTTTCAAAATGAATTGCTATAAAAGCCAGACAACGATCAAGACTTGACCCAGAAGATGATAAGAGAGTAGCACTCTCAAATATTGAACAAATGTCAAGAGGTTCAGGCTCTCCATCTCCGAAGTGATTGGTATTTGTTTATGTACTTGAAACTTCTGGGTGCAGTTTTTCACCAAATCTTCCGAATTAAATTTTTGCGATCAGTAGATGGCATTCCCCCCCCCCCCTACGAGTACATGTCGAAAATTATTACTAACATTAAAATGTCGCCAAATGGGGACTGACCCTAACTACAGCTTTAGATTAGCTGTAATTCGATACTCCCATGTCTCGATTTCAACGAAAATTGTATGGTTGTGTTTTTACCCTTTTTGGGGTTATCGTATTTAAATAAATAAGGGGAACTGTGAATTTTTTTTTAAGTTATTGAGAAGCAAACCCGGAACATTATTGTCCAGATTGCTCCTTACGCTACGCTAATTGAGCTCAGCGCTATAAGACACCAAAAAAATATATCGCCATTGGCGATACTTGTTAGGGCAAAGGCCAAATGCCTCCGGTTAGCGAAAATGCACCTAACAAAACCCCAATCTTTCGGCTAAACTTGATAATAACTAACATTATAAAATATAATTAACAATACCTACATGTCTGTAACTCGTTAACGACAGAAATTTTGTCATTCTGCCACTCATATCTGAGATACTTAATCCTCACAAATATGGCGTTGCTGTGCGTTTCTCAAACTAACTCAAGAGTTGTGTTTTGTAGATATAATAGCTTAATATCCGGGCATCACTACGGAATACATTAGTACCATCAAATGTGTAACTAGGTTAACTTAATTGAAATTAACTTTAGCAGTGAAGTGTTGTAGTTCCTCGGAGTCCACCCTGTCATTTAACGACCGTGATCCAATATTAAATACGGTTTTAGATTTTTTTTATCTTTTATTTTGCGGGCTTAAGCCTCGTTTACCCCCTTAAAGGTTGTGGTTTAAAAAAAAAAAAAACTTACTGAGCACCTAGACCAGTGGTACTCAACCTGCGGGCCGTCAAGCAAATATGTGCGGCCCAGAACACATTAATTTTTATTTTTACAATTGGAAGAAAGTTTAACTTTGAGTTTTTTTTAATATGTATTTTGAAGTACACAAATATGATGAACAAAATCATATTAGGAAGTACGCTGTTGTTAATGTTTGAGCTAGTATTGACTGGTATGATGATAAATAATAAGTACTGTTATTCTGCTTTAATTAAAAAAATATTTGATGATTTTTCAGGTGGTGGGCATCCGTATCTTTAATCAAACGAAGTTCAACCAATAATGTTTTTCCCTATAAGGATTTTTTTCGTCATATCACTATAACGTTGCGGCTCTTTCAATTTGAAAATTATGTGAACGCAGCGTGAGGCAAAAAAAGGTTGAGTATGGCTGACCTAGACCCTAAAAGGAACCACCATACAAAATTTCAACTTCCTAGGCCTTATGGTCCGAGATATACAGTGATCCGTCAGTGGGTGGTATTCAGCTTTTATTTATGTGTATAGTGAAACTTCTCTATGGTGGCGAGTAATAGTTCCGAAAAAAAAAGGGTCCGTTTTGAGGGGTGGAAGTGGAAAAGGGGTCTGAACGAAATCTTTAATCGGTTCTGAACAAAATATGGCCGGTTATAGAAGTTTCACTGTAGATCTACAAACCCTATGGCAGACATGGACATACATGTATGCGGGTTTAACAACATTTTGGTTCCCAGTGCCTTCCTCTAACTATCCTTTTTCCTCTCCTTATCCAGTTTCCTTGTTCAGCAGACTGTGGAACCTTAGCCGCAGCATGAAGACGGTGCTGGAAGAAGGAAAGGGGGCGGACTTCGCCTTGAAGCTGAAGGAAGGTCGCGAACTGCGCGCTCACAGGACGATCCTGGAGAGCAGATGCAGCTACTTCGCGGGAATGCTCAACAACGATTTCCAGGAGAGCTCAGTCGGAGTTGGAGATATCAAAGAGAGCGTATTTCAGTGCATTCTGGGATGTCTGTAAATAACGCGAGGGAGATTTACGTAGCAGCCGATAAACTGCTTCTGGAAGATCTCAAGAAGTTGTGCTCCGATTACATGGCGGTACACCTGAGCCCCGAACGCCAAGATCTGCTCTACGACGTCATAACGGTTTCCGAGATGTACGACGATGACGTACTGAAAGCACGCGTCTGTAATTATTTTACCATGTACGCAGACAGTGTTTTTGACGCCATCGGGTGCAAGAAGGTCGAAGATGAAAATTGCGCTGTCGCGATAAAATGTCTTAAAAATGTGATTTTGAAAACCGCAAAATAAAAATTTGTGCGAAACTGAACGATTCTTAAATCTTGCATTTCTCAAATTCATGGGGATTCCCCGAAAGCTGCATATTGCAGAAAATGTAAAAACAAAAATATTTTTACTCTTATTTTTGACCTAACTTCTTAAATATCTCTGTGCCTACATCTATACTTATATATAAAGAGAGAGCGATTTTGTACGTGGAGGGTAATCTTCAGAACCACTGTACCTATTTAAAAAATGCTTTCACTGTTTGAAAGGTACATTATTCCAGATGGACACAGGCTATATATTATGTATATCTGATCAGTAGAAATAAAGTTAGGGGCTTAATCCTAACAATCTCCATTGTTTCCGCTACTGTCTTCTACCGCTTTTTGTTCCGAAGAACGATCCTTATCGTGGTGCTATCGCGGTCGGCTTCTGTTCTGACGCTAGCGGTTCGAACCTAGCCGTTCTCCGGCACGCCTTTTTCTTTTAAAAAATTTATTTTAATTATTAACTAACATAAAATTAATTTAAGGTATTATTTAGGTTATTATTAAGGTAAAAAAAGATTTACAATTTATTGGCTATCAACTGGAAATTTATTGGTATAATATTTTGTTCAACTCGGACAAAGTCGGGACGGGCTGCTAGTTTAAGAATAAATGTGTTTGGGTGTGACTGAGATGAAGTGTTTCCACTGTAAATGTCCACTCGCGCAGAAATAAAATGTGCCAATTTATTACTTTTAAGTGACCAGGAGAGACATCACTATTGCTTAATCAGAGATATGTCCAGACTTATAACAAACATTACAAAACAGAACGGCGATACTCATATTTGCCATAGATATCTTCATCGTTTCAGTTCTGAAAGACATTCAGTGGAACATGCTAATTATTCTCAAAATGTTAAATGTTCGAAGCATTAAGATGCCTGAAATGCGACCTTATATTCTACAATTTAAGAATATTCATTATCAGCACCCGATACCATATGTTATCTATGCTGATTTTGAATCGATTATCAACCCTCTTAAAACTAGCGAACCCGATAATTACCAGTCTTTCGCGGAAAATGTCACTAGTCATGAAACTTGGGGTTATGCCTACGTTGTGGTGGGACCTGACAGACAGCATATAAAGTCTATTAACGTTTACAGGGGTGCAGATGCAGCTACTCAATTTGTAATAGCTGTTATTCTTGAAGAAGGGGAAATCGCGTCCAAATTAAGGATCATTGAACCTACGGTGGTTCTCTCTCCTCGAGAAGAATTTCATTTTAGATCGGCTATTTTTTGTAATGTTTGCGGTAAACCACTTGATAATGATCGTGGACGAGGTCATAATCACCTGACCGGTTGCTTCCGAGGAGCTCTACATAATCGCTGTAATCTTCGATATCGAATGAGGAAGATGTTACCAGTGTTGTCTTTCACAATTCAAAAAGTTATGAAAATCTTTGGTCAATTCCCGGATTATCAGTGTAACGCGATTGCAATAAATATCACCTTTCCCATATCAGAAGTTGAAGAAGATGAAGGTGTTACGGCGATAATCCAATATATCGATAGCTATATCAATTTTTACCTGCATCTTTGGAAGAACTTGTGGCCAGTCTTGCACCATTTGATCTCCATCTCTTGGGAATAAACATGCCTGCCGATAAAATAAATCTGTTCTTCCGAAAAGGTATCTATCCATATGAGTATGTAGACGTCATTTTCTAAATTTTCGGAAACATCATTACCATCTGCTAGCGAATTTTTATCGTTCCCTGTCAGACGAAGGTATTTCTCCAGAGGATTATACCCATGCCGTGAATGTTTGGTCTAAGTTTCGACTGCAGACTCTAGGGGAGTATCACGATTTGTATATGCGCAGCGACGTACTACAGTTAGGTGATGTTTTTGAAAACTTTCGTAATATCTATCAAAATAATTTTAAGATGACAGTAGACCTTCTAACCAAACTTTTTTTGCTTTGAATGGATTTGCTTGAAATTTGAATATGTGATTAGTACCATAGATATGGAAAAGTGGTTAAAATTTAATGATGAAATATTAATAATTTATGAATTATTAATTATTATATCAAAAATTGGCCTAATTAAAAATATTCCATGCGCATTTCTTTTGCATATAATATGGTAATTTTTATTTACAGGATACCTTATAGAACTAACAATGAAACTTATTGCTTATTTTAAGCATTCATTAAAAATATAAAGAGAAAAAAATAATAATAGGGAAACACCCTTTTTATTACGCAAAATACCTATAAATTATCTTTTCGAGTACAAAATTTGGAAATTCTGAGCTACGAAGCATAATTGTTTTCAATAAGATTTATGTGATATACAGTTAAGTATATAAAACTTAAATTTCAAAGCAATACGATAATTCGAAATGCGTCTGGAGCAGTTTGAATATTCGTATGACACGAAAATTTTTATTTTGAGAAAAACACATTTAAAGTTATAGCTATTAGTAACCACATAATATCAAAATTAAATACAAATGTCTATAACTAGGAAAGTAATCGCAGAAATTAAAAATTCTTTTTCCAACACATCCCCACTCGTCCGTAGTTTCACAATTCAATAAAATAAAAAAAATTGGATTTTTGTACAAATTTCACAATTTTGAAAGTCCACTGTACCCTTAAAATTTTCAATGTAAATATTTCAATTATTTTAATGCTTTTGACTTTCTGCTTTCATTGGGGGGATCTCGGAGCCTTGGGATGTTTTATGGCTTAATCTACATTCTATCAGAAAGTTCCCCCTTGATTTTACCGACTCGGTTAGGCCTCCTGGTGAAGAGACCAGTCGATTGCTTCGTTATTTTTGGTTTTTTTTAATGCTTTAATTTTTATTATTGCTACAGAATCTTGGATTTATGTTGCGTGCTACGCTAATTGCAGAATTCTGTTAGTTTTTTCGACAGTTAGTGTCTTCTTTCTGTTTATGTAATTTGGCATTCTTATTAGCTCAAAATAAATATGATATTGATCCTGCACACCTCCTTACTACACCTGGGATAGCGTGGCAAGCCTATTTAAAAATGACGCAGCAGGCCTGGGAATTACGAACGCAAACATGCATTTGTTTGTGGAACGTGGTATTCGGGGGGTGTATTTCCACCATTTGCACGAGGCATGCTATCGCAAATAATCCATACTTACGCTCATTTATTACACAAGTCCAACTAAGTGCATTATATACTTGGACGCGAATAATCTCCAACCTTTACCATAAGGTGAATTTGAATGGGTCTCGCCAGAAGAAATGTCAATGCAGCGAGTGCTATCAATTCGACCTTATAGTGAAGGAGGATTCATTTTTGAAATTGATCTTCAGTATCCAAAACAGCTGCACGACTTACATACTGATTACCCTCTAGCCCGTGGGAAAAAATAAAAATTTCGGAAGATATGCTCTTTCCAACAGCGAAGCATCTATTAGAATTATTTCACGAGTGCGAGAAACGGGTGCCAAATTTAAGAGATAAGTCCTTCTACATAACTTATCACAGAAATTTACAATTATACACTATCTGGCCAAAAGTATCCGGACGCCCAGCGGTACGGACTCGGACAGTCCTGAGGCTTATATTAATATGATGTTGGTCCTCCTTTTGCATCGATGACAGCCTGTACACGTCTGGGGAGACTTTCCACTAGTTCTTGATAGGTTTCCATAGGAATTTACTTCCAGGCGTCCATCACAGCTGAAGTGAGTTCTGGCAGTGAGGATGGTCGATTTGGCTGGCTACGTAATATGCGTTCTAATTCGTCCCAAATGTGTTCAATAGAATTTAGATCGAGGCTCTGAGAAGGCCAGTCCAGTTTTTGAACACCCATTTCGTCAAACCATGCCTGCGTATGTCTCGATGTGTGAATGGAGCAGTTATCCTGCTGGAAGAGAAATGGGCCTTCCCCGAAATATTACCATAGAGTTGGGAGAGAAGCATTGTCCTGAATGTCCCATACATCTCAGAGTTCATGTTTCCAACCACAGGAACTAAGGAACCCAGACCAGACCATGAAAAACACCCCCACACCATGATGCTACCACCAACAAACTTAACAGTCGGCACAATGCAGTCACGTAAGAAGCGCTCGCCGGACATCGGCCAAACCCAGACGCGTCCATCGGACTGCCAGATTGTAAAACGAGATTCATCACTCCAAATTAAATTTTCCCACATGTCTACAGTCCAATGACGGTGAGCTTTGCACCAATGCCATCGACACTTCGCATTCTGGGGAATGATGTTCGACTTGTGAGCGGCTGAAAGACCATGGAATCCAAGGTTTTTCAACTCTCGACGAACAGTCCTGCTGCTAGCACTAACACCTGATGAACTTTGGAACTCCTGAGTGATTTCAATCAACGAGGACTTGCGATTTTGTTTCACTAACCTTTTCAGAGTTCTACGGCTGCGTTCACTAATTTTTTCGACTGCCCCTTCGTTTTTCTGCAGTTTCACTGCCTCGACGTTTCCACTTCACAATTACATCACTCACAGTGGATCTTAGATTCTGTAGAATGTCCGAAATTTCACGAACTGATTTCCCGCAAAGGTGGCATCCCATTATAATGCCATAATCAATGTCACTAAGCTCCTTTGACGTTACTCATTGTCTCAGAAACGCATAAATATGACCTGACAAACAACTACCAACACTTTTATAGCTTTCGGTTACGCATCAAATTACGTCACCTGCCAGATCCACTTCTTTAGGGGGGTGTCCGGATACTTTTGGCCAGATAGTTGACACCTCTCCAGGCTTGAAACTTCTTAAAATTTAAACAAAAACCATTAAATGTCAGTGGTTAAAACACTACATCGATTTTAAAACTGAAAAATGCAAATAAGCCACACCCTCTCTCGAAAAAGTTTTTCTTGTAAAAACTTTTAAACAATTCAGTCTATGGAAAAACCATGGAGGACATTAGAAATAGAAAAGACATACAATTAGTTAATAAACAAATTCAAAGCTAAAGAGTTAGTTGCGGCCCCAAGTTTTAGCTTATTTAAAATTTTTACTGGAGATCTGGTAGCTGTAGAGAGAGTAATAACTTCATTAACATTACATAGACCAGTATACGTGGTATCCGTTATGTTAGAACTAACTAAAGTTCTAATGTAGGAATTCCACTATAATCGCAGAAAATATACATATGGAGATCGCCTGCCATAATCGCAGAAAATATACATATGGAGGATGGCCAAAACTTTTGTTTGCAGACACTGATTCATTAACCTATGAAATTGGAACATCTGCTGAGCATACAGATAATAATACCTCATCTGCATTTGTATGACACATCGAATTATCCCAAAGATCATCGATTCCATAGCTCACTTAATAAAATAAAGATCATCACTTAATAAATAAAGATGATTGGTTGCTTCAAAGATGGGATGAACTCGGAAGCCATTGAAGAGTTCATTGGACTTCGCGCAAAAATTGTATTTATTTAAAAGTGAAGAAAGTGGAAAAGAAAACATCAAAAGGAGTCTCTCGGCAGGTGATCGGACATAATTTGAAACATTCGGATTATTGAGAATGCCTATTCAATGGGAAAACAACAAAAGAAAAATGTATAGAACAACTAGTGAATTTCATCAACTGTTTACAGTAAAGCAAAATGAGACAGTTCTCTCACCTTTTGACGATAAAAGGTTTATTTTGGAAGACGGTATTAATACTTACGCCTATGGACATTTCTGGGTACAAGAAAGCATCATATCATAATTTTAAAAAAATAGTTTTGGATTTAATTTTTAAATTTAAAAGAACTTGATATTATAATCTGGGCTTCTGGCGGCCCTGTAGTACAGCGCGCTGGTTTTCGGTGCTGAGGGTGCTAGGATCGAATTCCAGCGTCGCGCCTTTTAAAATGACTCCGTTTGTGTCGTCCCTTCATATTATTCATTTGTTTATTATTATTATCATTATTATTATATTAAACCTCTGCCTTCTTTGCGGACCACTTCTTATGTTCTCCCGAACCACGGGTTAAGGATTAATGTTCTACTTGGATTAAATATTTACCACAATTATTAAATCGTCAGAATTCGTGTTGTGAATATACGTAACGAATGCTCTGTTCTTCATGTCTGCTAACAAAGAAAATGTGTTAAGATTCCACAAGTATTCGTGTATGTATACCAGTGTTGATACATTAAGACTTATCTCCATAGATCATGTCCACAGAGGTGTGGTCATATGTGCAATACCTTTCCGTAAATAATAGAATTGAATATAAATGCTTTAGATTTGCTGAATTATTTACCAGTGGAAAGTATGTAATTATTGTTTTTCATAATGCTTGTGCGACCGTTTCTTAGAGCCAGTAAAAAGCAATGTTATGTTATCAGAATTCAACAAATGGGACCTCATACTAAGTCATTTGGACGTGCCATACTGAATGATTCTCTAGGAGGTGTTAACGCTTATTTTTTCCCCTGTTTTAAGTGTTCCATTTATAGCGCACCATTACACTTTTTACTTGTATTTGCGGGCCCTAGCTAGCCTAGTGATAGCGCGCTGGTTTTCGATACTGAGAGTGCTCGGATCGAATCCTGATACGCGCCATTAAATATCTCCGTGTCCAGACCGGATGTGGGCGCGTGAAATCCATAGACCGGAAAGTTCCTCTATGAGGTCAGAGAGGTAGGAGAGGATACGATACCCTCAAATGCTGCCCCTGGGGGTGCTCAGTCAAAATTGAGGTGGCAACTAGCTGAGACGGATTCCGACCCTTATGCTATATATGCCGGAGCCGCACACTTTAGTCTGAAGCCTATATGGACATGTTTTGGAACTTCTAGCCAGGGGATATTAGAAACAAGAACAACAACTTGTACTTGGATCTGTTCTTTCTAAGCCCGTCTGCACACGGAGCAACTCAAAAGAAACTGATAACCGACTCAAATCACAAACCAGTCCGTGATGAGTCGTAACCTATGTAATTGAATGGAGCCAAGCACACGGCGCAACTGGTTACAAACCCGTTGGGCGGGTTTGTAACCAGTTGCGCCGTGTGCTTGGCTCCATTCAATTACATAGGTTACGACTCATCACGGACTGGTTTGTGATTTGAGTCGGTTATCAGTTTCTTTTGAGTTGCTCCGTGTGCAGACGGCCTTAGACTCCGAATACGTGTAACTTTTTAAAAATGAAAAATCCTCTTGCGTTACTACAAGCTCCATTTTTTTTATTTCTTACTATCGCGATTACTTGCGATAAAACTAGAAAGGAAAAACATCAGTAGATATGAATTTGTTAAATACTCTGATTATGGTGAGCTAAATAAATGCATTATCTTAGTTTATCAGTTTTCACTTTCATCCCTTTGTTGACGCTCAAGATAAAAATGAAATGCCTAAAATGCCATCAGCTTCGCGTTGTTTGAGTGGATGCATGTAATAGCGGAACTGAAGATGCCGAAAGAAACAGACGACCAGGATGTTTACTTCGTCAAGTTTTTCCACAGAGTCATCAAAGACGATCTGGACCAGACCACGAGTTCCACTCACAAAGAGTGCCTGAAGAGGGTCCATCTTATGCAGAGTGGGTGTGCAGACCTTTGCTCCAACTCTTCGATTCCGAGATGTGCATACATTTACCACTACGCACCCTGCCTCGCCAGCACGCTCTACAACCACTTCGGACACCTCATGGAAAGCAACACCTTTCTGTTGCGGAGGATCATATTGAGGCAAAACTTCACCGTCTGCTGCCTTTGCAGTGGCCTGTCCGTGGACTTTTTGGCAGTGACCAGCCTCCTGGAGGCGACGTTGCGTGGTTACTGTTCTGGAGCGGACGGTGGAACCACACGGACGAATATCGATTTCGTCATCGTCAGCTTCGATTCCAGCTGGACCTCGGTGGTAGAAAAGATGGCCGCAAAGCTGTCCGAAGATTTGGCGGACATGCCCTCTGTGAATTTCAGCCTTCGCTTCCTGACCGCCGACTTCAGCATGCCTTTAACAGATGACGTCAAGCAAGCGTTCAGCGAATCGGACTTAGTTACGATAGTACATTTTATGAGCAGCGCTTGCGAAAACGAACGAAGTGCCCGTCTAGGTATGATTCAGGTAAGATATACAAGACTTTTATTTCGTTAATTGCCCTTAAAATTATTATTAGTTCTCCATTATTGAAAGGGGGAATTTATCAGTCGTAACAAAAATCGAAATTGATACCCTTATAGAAAACATTTGCTGTCAAAAAAAAGAAAAGTGTTTAGAATAGACCATTTTAACTCATATTAGTTGTTCTCTCTGCCTGATGGATATTTTCACCTTCGAAATGATTTTGCAGCTTTCTCAAAAATTGACACTGAAGATCATTCTGTCTTAGAGCAGGGACTCCATTGATTTTAGATGTAATACAGTTTGTTTAGAGTATTTGCCCAAAGAAACAAAGTCTCATTGTTGCAGTTGCTGTTCACCTTTGATTTGTTTATGAAATGGTGGGAAATTTCATACTCCTGAGATATCGAAAATAGAGCCAAAAATTTTCATTACTTGCTTCCTTTTAAGTTGTTATATCTTTCGATCAGCATCGACTCGTTAAGAGAATGTCGGGAAATTTTAAACTTCTGCGATATTCATAACAGAGCCTGTCGCTTTTCGTCAGTTGTTATCTTTCAGCTGCCTAAAACTCGTTGGTCGCCTAAAGCCTATTCACATAGAATCCATCAGCTTTAAAGATTCTGTTGGTGCTGATTGGTTAAATGGGTACATGATTAGTTAAAATTTTTACGCTGGCGCTGACAAATTCTATGTGAACAGGGTTTAAGTCTCGTTTAAGGAATGTTAGAAAATTTAATGGTTCTGGAGTATTCTTAACAGTGCCAGACACTTCGTCTCGTTTTGCATTCAGAAACCTTCCTACCACTGTTCAGCCGGAAGATGACCGAATGGCTAGGGCTTTCGGAACCAGAGTCTGCGGGTTCGAATCCCACTCTTGGCATGAACGTTTGAAGCCGTTCGGAATCGGCTTGAAGCAGTAGGTCCCTGTCAAATTAGCCCTTGCGTAGCGAAATATGACCATAGTGTTCTAAACCAAAACAAACCGCTGTTCAGCTAGATTTCAAACTACCATTCGGAATTTACGCAATAGAAAGAGCGAGTCTGCAACCTGCAGGGATAAAACCCGATAACAGAGCTCTGTTTCACCGAACAATGCAGACACAGTGTTAGGAATCAATATCTTTTGTTATCGACTTCCAGACACTGATTGCTTTGTTACAGGCCCGTGATAAGTCGATTTATGAATACGCATCCCGTTTGTCAGAAAACGATACAACGTTTTCGGATTTATCTATTTTTCGCGAATCCTTTAAACCCGGAGATAACCAATTTTTATTTAAAAAATAATAAAAATAAATTAAAAATTTAAAAAAAATTTAAAATGCCAAGGCGAATCTAGGATTAACCTTTTCCTTACGGGGTGGGATAGCATGTAACCCAAGAATACGGGCCCAACAATGAATATATATATATATAATATATATATATATATATATATATATATATATATATATATATATATATGTATATATATGTATGTATGTATATATATGTGTATATATATAAATAAATAAATATATATATATATATATATATATATATATATAAAATAGATATATGTATGTATATATACGTGTATATATATGTGTGTATATATATATATATATATATATATATATATATATATATATATATATATATATATATATATATATATATATATATATATATATATATATATATATATATAGACCACCTGACTGAGACATATGCTGTATGGCACCCCAAGCCCACGGTCAAAAAAGCACCGCCGGTCTTGGTCCACTGTGAACTGTTGCGCCATGAGTTTAGTTTTTTTATACATAAACTTGTAGTATATCACTTTTTTTACAGGCAGTAATCAGATTTATTCCTGGGGGCGGAGTTTTATTCTTCCTCGATTCTCCTGAGCGTGGGGTCTGCGACGTCCTGAGGAAAAACCTGGAATCGAGCGATGAACCCCTGGTCGAGATTTACGGACCTCTGAAATATAGTGTGCAAAGGATGCGCTCGCTCTGTCGGAAGGAATGCATCAAGCTCTACTCCAAACACTACGGCTGGCGATGTTGCAGCCTCGAGAGTGCAAGCTACGTCTGTGCTTGGTACAAGAGGACATCCGAGTGTTTTTAGTGCCTTCCGAATGCAGTTACAGTTAGACTGTCTGTCAGGATACCATAGATAGGCGTGTATAAGTATGGTTGCCAGAAATTGATATTGTAAATTGAAAACTTTTACAGGAAGAAAGAGGACTGGGTATAGAAATATTCGAATATAATATTTATTCACATCCATCAATATTAATTTATATTTATTGTGTAAATAAAAAAGCAATTTGCGTAAAAAGAAAGTTTTATTTCAATATACTTCACTTTTTCAAAGAAAATGGAACATTTATAAATAATAAACAAAACGATAACTTTTAAGTTCGTAATACTAATAGCTAATAGTAAAAATTATAATCTATATATATAAAACAGTTCCGCAACTGACTGACTCACTGACATACAACGCACAGACCAAACCGCTGGACCTAAAGGGCTGAAATTTTGCATGGCGATTCTTCTTATAGTGTAGGGGTGCACTAAGAAAGATTTTTGAAATATTCATCTTAGATTTTTTAAAATTAAGTTTTTAAGCTGTTTTAGTAATTTTTTTTACGTTTGCATTTAAAATAATAATTTGAAGGTTATAAAATTTATATCACGAAAAAGATCATAAAAATTCCTTTAAAATGAGATCTTTTTCGAATCTTTACCTTCATTTTCTGGTTTTTGGTGAATTTTTAAAGATTAATTTTTAGAATTTAATTTATTAAATGCCGATCCCGTGATTTTTTTTCTGGTACTTTAAATAAATTTATCGTCACGTGCATAAAAACTAAATAGACAAAAAAAATTTTTTTCTTGCTAATGCGGCAGACGATTGGACATTATCCAAAAAAATATTAAAATAGAATAAAAAATATTATATTCCTCAGACTGTACTATATTCTTTAGTATGTCCTATTACATTTAATTTGAATATTTTCTTCTACATTATTTTGTCTATAAAAATATCCCTTACGATTTTTTTTATAAATATATTTTTTTTTACATCAATTGTATACATTGATCGTCGTATTTATTATATATATATATATATATATATATATATATATATATATATATATATATATTGGCATTAATTGCATACATTGACCGTTGTATTTAATTTGAATGTACTCCGTAGGAAGTGCGGGTTTTCAGCTAGTAGTAATATAATAGTATACCATAAAAGTAATAATTATGGTACCTGAGGTAGCCTGGTGGTAGCGCGTCGGATTTCCGTGCTGAGGGTTCTCGGATTGAATCCCGACAAGAACCATGAAAAACATCTGTGTCTAAAGTGGATATGGGCATGTTAAATCCGTAGACCGGAAAGTCCCTCTATGGTGTCAGAGAGGGTGGGGCAGGGCACGATCCCCCCCCCTCCAGATGCAACTCCTCGGGTTGCTCGGCCAAAATTGAGGTGACACCTGGCTAAATCAGACTCCGACCCTTGTGGTGCCATTATAAACTGGAGCCGCACCCCTCAGTCCGCTGGTCTATATATACCTGTTCTGGAATTCTTCCGGCCAGGTCCATATAGGCCAGCGGAGCATTAAAAACAACAACAACATTTATACAGTAAAACTTCGTTTATCCGGCCCTCGTTAATCCGGATCTCCGGATTATCCGGATCAGATTTGTAGACGTTATTTTTATTTAACGTTCCCATTAGATAATAATTTTTAACTATGATAGCAAGCACGTGACTACAAGTGCGTAAAATATTCATTGTTTAGTTTGATTCAATGTACTGTTCCTGCATCGATTGTAGAATAAAATGTGGTCATAAAATGCTTTTTGTTGAAGAAAGCTTTACTGGACTTAACAATTTGTAACGTAGGCAATAATAAGACAAGCGTTTCGCTTCAATTTCTTTACTACGCTACCTTAAACACTACAACTACAAAAAACAAATATGTACAGTGAGTTAGAATTTACAGTTAGATATGTCAGGACGGCTTCGGGTTCACAGACCACTCGGCCTATCAGGCCGAAAGACCAGGAGAGCTGCGTCCTCTCTAACACTCAAAACAGATCTCTCTCTCGTGGAGTATTGAGGGTTTTCTTTTATACGGTCGGCGAATTCAAAAGCTTTCTCCGGCGTTTTAAGTGGTCGTAAGGGTCCAAAGTTTATGGGATTCCACATGTCGCTATAGTGTCAAAATTCTGGAGAGCCCTCGAACCACTCTGGTATTTATGTCTTTTATAACGTCAGAATCGCATATTACACAAAATTTATGGCCTCTTATCCTAGAGTTCATGAGACCGCTCAGCTTAACATTTCGCCGATAGATGACATGTTCATGTTGAGGGGTAGGAACGAGCATCACAGACTTATATAATTACAATTTTCGTGTAATAATGGAGACAACGTCACAAATTCTTTGTTAAGAAATGATGTGAAACGTTATATTTTGTAATGTCTTAAAGACAATACTATGTAATTTTGTTACAAAACATAGTTTATTTTTAACGTAATAAACGGTAAGTCTGCTTAGTTAAGGATTTTGTCTTGCTTATTTCCCATATTACTCGCATTATCTGGATCTTCGATTGTCTGGATTGCTTATGGTCCCAGTTAATCCAGATAAACGAGGTTTTACTGTAATTATATAATTAAAAAGAATCACAATAAGGTTACGTCAGTCAGGACACTCAATCTCCTATGTTTTGAGCCAATAACATCTGATAGCTATGTGGTATCACTCTTTATTTCATTATAAAGTTTAATATACAGGGTGGTTATAATTTAAGTTCCACTTTGAAATGGTCATAAAAGGAAAATTACTGGACCAAATGTTATCAAACTTGGTAATAGTATAAAGGAGGTCATGGGAATTCCTCTTCCGCCCCGCCCCCCCCCAAAAAGTTCAAAAACTCACCACCAGGGGGGGGGGAAATGGCGCTGTATGCAATATTGTTTATCGAAATAAGACAGGAAGACATCGGTTTAAAATGTGTTTAATCGTTTCTGAAACGTGTTACAAAGCATGTTCAATGTGGCGTCCACCATTTTCCGAAACCAAGTTAAATCGCATTACTGCATTTTCAACAGTAGCTCTTAGCATATCAGGAGGAATGTTACGGACATGTCGGTGTATCGCATCTTTCAATTCCGCCAAATTCTTTAGATTATCACCATAAACAGTGCTTTTGAGATAACCCCATAGCCAGAAGTCGTAGGGGTTGAGGTCTGGTGACCGGGGTGGCCGTTTCGTGGGGAAGTTTCGGCCTATAATCCGTTCATTCGTGAAATGTTGCGTAAGTTACAGTGTGACACACGTACCAATGAGCGGTGGGGCCCCGTCCTGCATAAAAATCGTGGTGTCTAAAATGCCACGTTGCTGGAGTTCAGGTATCACGAAACATCTTAACATTGACTCTAAGCGAGCTGCAGTCACAGTGCATGTAACAGGTCCATCTGTCGACTGCTCTGCAAAGAAAAATGGTCCAATTATGAAACTAGCTGTCATACCACACCAAACGGTGACTTTAAGAGAATGCAATGGAACTGGGTAGATAACATGAGGGATTTGTTTGGCCCAAATCCTGCAGTTATGGGTGTTGACATCGCCATTTAGGTAAAAATGAACCTCATCTGTCCACAAAATGTTCCATGGCTAATGTTCGTCCATTTCCATCCGTGCAAGGAATTCCAAAGCGAAAGATTCTCTTGAAGCTGGATCGTTACGTTTAAGTTCTTGAACATGTTTGATTTTGTGTGGGTAGAACTGCAGCACTTTACGGACAATTTTGTACACCGTACTCCATGGTACGTCCATTAAAAGGTGCGACAGCACGTACGCTGCACGTACCGCAACAGATAACAAACCCGTGGCTTCAAACTTTGCCATCATTTTCCTCAAACCCTACGGTGTCATTGGCCCTCGGCATATTCCTCTTACTGAACGATACCTTTGCAAAGCACGCTGTTCATTGTTATCACATTCATAATAACATTAAACGAGAAAAGCACGGTCTTGCATGGTTAGAGACATTGTCGATTCGTAACAATGAGAATTCTGACAAACAGGCTCACTTTTATCTGGAAAATCAAATGACATGTAAAGCGCATCTGCATAAATCATTTGCTTCTTCCTTCCGTAAGCCAATTACAAGCCATTGCGGTTTTGCATAACCCCAAAAACAGTTTCGATTTACAAACGATTTAAAACCGATATCTTCATGTCTTAGGGTCGAATTCAGGCTTCAAAATTCACAAATTAGCGATCTGTAAGAAAGCGATTTACGGAATGCTCACACTTTCAATGGTAATTTTGTTTAGGTCAATGTTTCTTAAGGGTATACAAAATGTTAAACCCGTGTAACAAAAGGTTAAGTAAAATTCGTCTAACAATACAGCGACATTTCCCCCCTGGTGGTGAGTTTTTGAACTTTTTTTGGGGGGGGGGCGGATAAGAAATTCCCATGACCTCCTTTACACTATTACCAAGTTTGATAACATTTGGTCCAGTAGTTTTCCTTTTATGGCCATTTCAAAGTGGAACTTTAATTATAACCACCCTGTACTTTAAAAGGCATAAACAAGGATAATCTTATGAAATAAAACTGTGAGTTTAAAAAACTTGAAAATAGTGTCTGTAGGGGTTTTAACCGCTTTGCGTGGGGTTTCTTTTGTGCGAGAAACACAGACGACACAAAAAAGACTTCCAGAATTTTGTCCCACATTTTTATTACATAGTTTTTAAGGGACACAGCATACACAACACATATAAAGTAATTTAAAAAAAAGATGGATTTTGTATACAGAGCCATATTCGTCACATAACAACCGTTGGCCTCTCGTTCTCCTCTATTGTTCCACCCCCGCACCCACAACCACAAAGCTCCCCTCCGAAGTAGGGTGGCCACACGCCAACCTTGACACGGGTTACCAGGCATGGCGCGCCTTACAGTGTCATTACTACTGGAACAGAAAGAAATATTAAACGTCCTTTTATTTTCAACTAGCCGGGCTTCGCCTAGCTACGCTCAAGCCATCCGTGTAACATATTTATGCACTTCGGGCCCCACAAAAGAAAAAAAAAAGCCTACAAATGTATTAAATTCAAGTGAATTAATTCCTTTCAATTTTCATTCCCGTCGCTGCCGACAGATGGCAGCACCACTTCTCCAGATGATTTGGTTTCTCAGCAGTGAGTGATTTTAGAATGAAAATATCTCTAAAACTATTGAATTAACAGAATAAGTGTACGCAGAAAAAATTATCAGTTTTCGAAGCTCTTTCCAAATATGTAACATTTATGTACTTTCATGAGAAGAAAAATACACCGATTTTCCTGTACATTTGTCGGCCATTTTTTTTCGAGGAGTGGCCCGCCCGGATGAGTTACGGTCACGTGATCTCTCGACATTCACTTGTCCCTTTATTAGTATAGAAGACTACAAAGTGTTTTGGGTTTTGATCATTTCTTAACAAAGAATTGGTAAGTCTAGTAAAGCTTTCTTAAACTCGACAAAAAGCATTTTATTACAATAATTTATTGTACAATCTATGCAGGAACTGTACATCGAATCAAACTAAAAAAGCGAATACAGTGGAATCTCGATCTATCGTTTTTCAAGGGACCGATTGAAATGAACGATAAATGCGGGAAAACGATAGATGCGGAAACATAACAAAGCAATATGATCTTAGGGACTGGATAAAATGAACGACACATACGGAAACACGATGGATCCGAAAACGATCGATCGAGATTCCACTGTATTTGGCGTACTTGTAGTTACGTTCTTGCTATCATAGTTAAAACTTATTATCTAATGTGAACATTAAATAAAAATAATGTCTACCATTCTGATCCGGATTATCCGGAGATCCGGATCAACAAGGACCGGATAAACAAGGTTTTTCCTGTAGTCATACAATTGCTAATTAATTTTTAAAAAAAATTCTTATGATCTGAAAAAAAATATGGAAGGAAGTTTTTAAAAAAAATCTCATTTTAAACGTATCAATAGAATAGTATCACAAGACATCATTTTATAACAATTTTTCCTAGAAGATTGTTTAAAGTTACTCTGTACTAACGCTATTGGATTCGCTCACCTCAATTTTAACCTATGGGGAAAATTTGTCCAAGGATTGCTGACTTGGACTTAAAGATATATATATATATTTAAGATTGTACTCCGTAATAGAGAGAGAGGTTTTACACCTTGGGTCATTTTTCGTTAATTAAAAGAAATGCAAATAATATTTTAAAACTGAAATGATTCGGGAGAAAAAATATGGTGTAGTGTGTTTTAAACGCTCCTAAAGTCCTTTTTTGGACGAAATTTCTAAAATGAATCCTGTTGCAAGGTACGGAAATGTTCAGACTCTCTGAAAATACCATTTTTATTGGATTATCAGCATTTGTGTAGCTGTAAATATTAGACACATTTTCTCCGTAGGTTAACATTGTGGTGAGCGAATCCAATAGGTTTAGTACACAGCAGCCTTAATTAACGTTTATATAATTTTTTCCTAATAAAATGGTTAAAAATAACGTAAAACAGAAAAGATTTTCACAGACATTTATAATATGTGCAATACACGTCAGATTAATCGCCTTTCCTTAAACGATGTTTTAAAAAGTAAAATTGAATAAACAAAGAAACAAACAAATAACGACCCCAATCTATTCTTGGAAATGAAGATACAGTAACCACCGCATATAGTGATCAGTGGTTATAAGAATCAACCGTTTATAAGAATCAATATCGCGAAAACAAAAACAAATGTATTATTTCCATGTTAAAATTTTCGCTTTAAAGAATCAATCCACCGGTTTTAAGAATCAGTTTACACTCTTCGCTTTCTATTCATTTTTCCAAAAAAAGCCACTTAAACCCTCAAAAGGCATGAAGTTCTTTTTTTTTTTAAAGAAAGATTGATAAGATGGGATGGAATGTAGTCGCAAAATTCACCCCTTTCTTTGTTAGACATAACATAATAGTTTCCTCTTAAATGCTTTAGCACAACACTGACCTATTAGCTTGATCCAGGCGCATCTTTACCCGTCCGGGTCCGATTTTACTTTTCTCCACTGACAAACAAAAATAGGGACTCTTTTTTCCCACATCCTGGTTGCGGCTTCCTGGACCCTGAAACACATAAATCTTCGGCGAAGTGTCCACTATCACTTAGGGAAACGTGACATTAGTAGATTCAGCAAGTTATCAAACCGTGAAACGTAAGCCTGAAGGTGAATCTTCGTCCGAGACTATTAGTATTGAAAGAGGTATAAACAGCCTCCTGAAAACTTTATTACGTCCAACTACCATAGAAAACTTTTTCTTGCTCCCTTCCTGTAGTTGAAATGTTAAAACTGTTAAGCAGGTATGTTGTAATAAATATTGGATTTTTTTCTTCTCTTACTATAATCATGTGTATCTACTTATAGGTCTAGAAATTAAGTTGTATTTTTAAAATTATAAAAAATAATTTTAATAAAAGATAATTAACGTAAATTAAAGAGTATTTTATGGTAAATTATCTAATATATGTATATGTAGGTGTTTGTGTTCCTGTCCAAAAACCTAAATTTCGGCTATAAGAATCAACCGCTTATAAGAATCAAAAACAGTAATAACAAACGTGATTCTTATAAGAGGAAATCACTGTATTTCTGTATGTTGCTTGTGTTTGTAGATAAATAAATTTAAAAAAAGTCATCATAAAATACATCTGTACTAATATTTATGATTTTGAAAAATAATTTGAAAAAGTGGAATATACACTAGAATAATGAGCGTTCATCCTCCCCTATAATGAGTATATTTAACATACATCTTTCGGAGAGCAGCCATCTCCGAATGGCTGCTCTCCGAATATATGGTGCTGCCATCTGCTGGCAAATTTCGCAAATCAAAGGAATGAAGAAGCCTATGGAAAACGCCTAACAGGAACGTACAACTCCTTAATATCAACAATAAAAAAGTAAATGTGTGGCAACTAGTTACGAACAGTTACTCAGGCTCAGAGGCATTAGGTGCGATTATTTCTATGGAAAATTTGCAAATACTGCCTTCCTTTAATTATTTATTTCTGTGTGTTTCCCGATATTGCAAAGAATAGCGATGTAGTGAAGTTCCTTTGGCAGAAGGTTATTTTTAGTCTTTTAATTAAAACAAGCAATATTTTGAACGGCAATACAAATTGATTATATACTATAAAGGTTACAATACAAGGAAACCTCATTTCGTAATGTATTTGCTTGTACTTGTAACACAAAAACTTAAAAGTTTAAGGTCGCTGCAGCAACGGTCAAGTGTGTGGTAGAGTTAATTGGGTGGGTCGTGATTTAGTATAGTGGTAGGCAATGATACCATTACTCTGAATTCTAAATAATACGTTAATTTATTAACACAACACATATATTAGTACACATTCAATTATATTATTGATAATTATGACCTAAAGAAATACTTATTATATCAAAGTATTATTTGACTGCACTATTTCATTTATTTAAATTAATTTCATTTCAGTACGCAATATATATTATTCCTTAACTTCCGCCTATATTATAAGACTCGGGGATTTATAGACGTTTTGGCAATAGGTAATGAAAGGTTACCTCCATTTTTGCAGACTGCAGAGGGGAAACATTCGCTGGCATATTCATGTGCATCGATTGGGATATCTTTCTTCAGGATTCACTTTCGCTGGTGAACGCAGTCATCAGGAACGGAAATAAAACTTTACCGCAGATTTCATACTTTGAAACCTTTTTATTGATTTTTGGGGCAATCCGAACGCAATTCCAAATAGTCCAAATCTAGAACTTTCTTGCCATGCTTACCTAATTTAAAATTCTGTTCTTGTTTATCTACACGTGGTGTCTAGAATCACAATGATTGTCTAGCGCAGGGGTTTTCAACCTTGGGGGGGGGGAGGGGCGTGACCCCTGAGGACTTGAGGATATTCAGGGGGGGGGGGGGCGAGGATGGTTAGCAGAAATATGTGTACAAATTTTTTTTACTAGCGTCACTTGCACTTTTTAGGCCAAGTGAGGGCATACGTTCTAAACATCATTCAACTTGGGGGGGGGGGGGGGAGGGATGATAAACTTAAAAGGTTGAGAATCAGTGTCGACATTTGTATACTGAAATTGCATTATATAAAGTTTATCCGTTATTAAAAAAATTAAGTTTTTAATATAGGAGTGCTTTTGCATTAAATCTGCTCAAGGATGACTTTCTTTAATGTTACTGCAGCAACTAGTCTTTGTTACAAGTTCAGAGAGAAAATTTAGCATTGTTCTCACATTTTACCCACAATGATGAGAACATTTGTGGACAAAAATAGCATAAAATAGGAACTCGAGATCAAAATTTATTATGAACTGATGGTTCAAAAGGGAATAATTTGAAAAATTCCCATTGGTTTATATGAAGGCCTTATTTGAAAAGTGGGCCAACTCCACTTTTGAAAAAAATGGAGTTAGCCCCACTTTCATGTTCATACAAGTCATTTCTATCTTATTTTTAAACTGGTACACCTCCAGCTTATTTTTGCTGTCAACAGAGGGCATTACAAATCAGACTTCAGCAGTCATTTCTCAGCACTCACATTAGACCAGTGCTCCGCAACCGCTGTGCAGTGTGCTGCGAGTTGATCTTGACTGTGCCGCGGTGATTTTATCGATTATGATAATAAAAAAATTAACCACCGCATTAAATAGAAATTTTTCTAAGTAAAATATTCCTCTAACTTTTTGTTAATATATAATTTTTATGGGTCGAAATTATACACAAAACAAAAAAATGTTGTTAGCCGTACATTGTATGTTTGCTCGAGCGTCATATTTATGGATTTCAGTTAAGAAAGAATATCCACAAATTTCTGACAAGGCCATTGCAATTTTGCTCCCATTTTCTACGACAAACTTATGCTAACAAAGTTTTTCGACACTGGTTCTAATTGAAAATGACAAACGATCATATTTAAAGGGCCTTAACCATGAACTGTAGCTCTTTCTATTATAGAGCCAAATATAAAACGCACATTTATCAAAACAATCTCAAATATCTCATTAAAAAATTAGTTATGTTTAAATTAACTTTGATTTATTAGGTTTAAGTGAAGACCAAAAAACAAATTTTAATATAAAAATTTAACGAGAAATTTTTTTACTTGTAAACTATAATTTTATATTTTTGTTCTTCTGTTGGCGTACAGTTCAAAATGATTTATATAAAACTTAAATGATTATAATTATCTTGATACATAGAGCTATTTTGTTGTGTTTTTTATCTAATAAAAACATATACGTATTTGTTGTAATTTATTGTATTTGCAAGCTTTTTCTTGTGGTGTGCCACGGAATTATCGAAAAAAAAACGTTGTTGTGCCGTGGAAGATAAAAGGTTGCTGAGCTCTGCATTAGACTATAAGGCACTGTATCTCAAAATTAACAAGAATGGAGTTAGACCACTATTCAAATAAGGATTCATATAGAGGGGAACATAAAACTGGCAGGATCGGTCCCGAAGCCACTCGTGGCTACGGGTACTGATAGGTACAAGGATGGCCAAACAGCAAAAGTAACAGCAAATTCATTGTTGTTAAGGAAATGAAAACCCCAGGTCTTTCAAACTCCTCTGAAGGGAAGATTCTTTCTTACTGAAGATGATGACACTGCCGAATAAATGGCCTCGGAGTTTCGAACCGGAAGGGTAGCCTATACAAAATGGCGGGGCCTTGGCAGTTTGCGCTGTAGAGGAGCAGCAAGCAGTGATCAGATTTTTATGGTCGGAGGGTGTGATTCGCGAAATTCACAAAAGAATGTTGTTTAAGCCTGATCTTATGTATCTTTTAAAATGTGTGGAGTCGCTGCTTTCAGCGCGCGTTGTTTTTGAAACTGTAATATGGGTGTCAAGAGAAGAAAGAAAATGGTGTACGGGCCGACCAGAGTGATCGGTCCTCGATTAAACTACGTGTTGTGAATAAAAAGCTACAGTCCATTAACAATATCTATTTCTTTTATTGTGTGTTTTGTGCAGTCGTATGCAAATACTGAAGATTTGGTCCGACAGGAGTCGGACTTGCAAACTATGGAATATTTTTGAGTTGTGTTTGTGATAATGGTATAACTTGCATCTTAAAAAAATAGTGCTGTCGATTTTGTGATGAGTGACTATTTGAACTTTTATTGTGTTGGAAAGCAGAATCCGGATTCCATTAACTAGGATTTCTTCAGAAAGTCTGGGTGAGTGATCGAAATTCACTTAATTCAACTTGTCTATTCTTCTTTAAAAACACGGCGGATAAAACTGTTTTAACAAGTAAGAGAGTATTCAAAGGAAGGCTAACTAAATTAAAAGAAAATATTAATGCATTTAACAGTGAAACTGAGATAGTGCATAAGAATTATTTAAGGTGGCACAAGAACTTCTAAGGGGTGGTAAATAGGAGTGACTTTAGAGGTTCGAATAGCTAAAAGGACGAAGGAAAGAAAGTAAATGAAAATAATCTTCTAAAAGAATGTTCTGTTTATACATCGGAAGCCTTTTGAGCTATTTCAGTCCAATAAATAAAAGGTAAAAGTGATAGTGAAACTTTAAATTGAATTTTTCTCAAAACGGCAAATTTTTTAACATTGTGCGCACTGTTACTACCAAACAATTAGTGCAATATTGATAAAAATTTAACCATATATATTATACGTTGTGGCAATCTATAACTTAAAACCAAAAAATTAGAATTTTTAAAAAATTAATTTGTTTTTCAAGGGAAAAACTTGTAGAAATTTTTTTCTATTGTGAAATTTTTACAATTTATGAGCATTTAAAAATTTAATCAATATTTTTTACCAGTATTTTGCTTTTAAATTAAAGATAGGTATATTGTAAATGTATTACAATGACCATTTTATTCCTGTGGGTATATTTTTATGCTTTATGGCGCGCGCAGTGATTTAAGCATCCCGTATCTTAGACTCATATCCATTTTCTAAACATGTAATAAAAATATTAATTTACAAACAAAGCCTTTCATTTTTGCAGTGTATATAATTCAAAATGTGTTAATCAAATACAAATTGAAAACGACATTTCTTTTTGTAATTTTATTCAAGTTTGATTAGTTTGAACATGACTATGTTTTCAACAGTTTCGACAAGGTTAAAGGTACTGTGCCCCCTTTTAAGCAAAGGTGTCAGAAATTTTCAGAAGATCTCACAGAAGTATTTATTCAAATTTATGATACCTGTGAAAGAAAGACGTGGATATGTATTTAGAGGAGCAAGATACAATTAAAAATTTAATTGATGAGTTATCGTTAAAGGTAAATAGAGGAATTGCAAACAAAAAGTGAAATTCTGAAAATTCTTTGAATTGTTCGAAAACAGAACTGAATATGTTAGAAAGTATCGAATTTCCTAAATTAATGTTACCAATGTTCAGTGGTAATGTACATGAGTGGCTGGCTTTCTCGGATTTGTTTAACGCCTTAGTACATAATAACACGACTTTATCAAGCGCACAAAAACTTCAGTATTTAAAATCATCGCTGAAGGATGATGCCTTTAAAATTGTGCAATCTATTGCCATATCTGATGCTAATTATGAAATTGCTTGGGACCTCTTAAAAGATAGGTATTTCAATATAAAAGATCAAGTATTTGTCCGTTTAAAGAGATTTATGGCAATCCCTCCTATTCAAAGAGAAGCTCCTTTTTCTATATTAAAATTAGTGAATACTGCTAATGAATGTGTTTGTTCTCTAGAAATTATAGAACAGAAGATAGAGGATTTTTCCGAGGTAATATGGCTTACATTCTACTCCAGAAATTAGATTCATCTACTAAGCTTTGGTGGGAACGCGAATCGAAAAACGATGAATTGCCTAAGTATACTGAGCTTATTTTGTTTCTGAAAAATTATGCTCGAACTCTTCAAGTGTCTAAAACGAATTGAAATACCACGAGTTCAAAAAGGTATAAACAGATTCAAACGGTCACAACTCGGATCTCAAGTGCAAAAAATTCTAATCCGAACGAAAGATTTTAATCTAGAGATGTGTCAAATTTTGTTTTTGTAACTGCAATTCGTATTAATTTGGGATAATTTACAATTAAAAATTGCTCTCTGCGCATGCTCAGTTACATGTTTAAATCTGGCTTTAGATACTCACTAAACAGGAGGACGCATAAATACATTAATTTGTTTCTGCGCATGCTCAGTAACATGTTTGAATCTGGCTTTAGATACTTATTAAGCACGAGGAAGCATAAACACGTTAATTTGTTTATTCCGGGGAATCTCTCTAGCTCTCTCTCTCTCTGCAATTTTTATGTTTAACTATGTTTGTGAGGTATAGAATTAAACCCAACGGAAATTGTTTATTTCACGCTGTTGAGTAACCATATTTCTTTTTGCGAGGTTCAATAGTAATTTTTTAAAGTGTTTTTCCCTCATCTTAATATTATGATTTTTCAACATTTGGCAATGATGTGTTGAGTACAATTTGTGTATTAGTACATTTATTTAATATCCAGCCGTTATGTTTTGACGGGTATCAACTAATTTATTTTTAAAATAGTTTGTCAAAATTGGCTTATTTCTTTTTAGCTAAAATTTTCATAATTAAAAAAAAAGGTTGCTGCTACCAAACATTTTTCACAGGGGGGGGGGGGGGGGGGCGAGTGATTTTTTATTTTTTTTTTTGCCTTAAGGGGACAAAGAACTTTCAACCTCGAATTTTTTCATTTTCAATTTTGAACTCTATATACAGGATGAGAATAATTAGTATTCCTTTTTACTGCATTGAAGATCCTCAGAATTCAAAATAAGGATTTTTTGGTAGAATTATGCCTGTTTTTCGAGATTTTTTTTTCATTAATTCAAACATTTTTCAAAGCGGTCACATGCCCATTCTATATCCTTTAAAAACCTCCAATTTTTTAACGTAAGTTTACCTTAATGTATATAAATATAATTGTGCAATTATTTTCTTTTTTGTATGAATCTGAAGCCTTATATAATTATTTTTAAAAATTATAATTTTTCTATTCTGTCTGTTAATTTTCTATGTTTTTACTATATTTCGTGATCTTATAAATCTGAAAAATATTGTAGACAGATCGAGTGATTAACAAAGAAATCACATAAAAGAGACTTTTATTCACAGCAAACATGCACCCAGCTGGAACGTAACTGACTTCCCATCAACTTGAGGGAAAGCTTTTTATACACGATAACGTCTAGAATTATTTAAATTAAGAGAACTAACATATTCGGTACTTTCGCGAAAGGGAACATAAATTAACTGAAATGAACATGAAATACTTTCGACAGTCCGTCTCAGGGATCGAACCGACGACCTCCGAATGGGAGCCCAGTGCTTTAGCCATTCGGCCACGCGGTCGCTCGAGAACGGATGTAAATATGACAATATTTGTGGTCTTAACCATTTCAGGGGGGCAACAACTTCCACCGTTTGCACGGTGCAGAATTTTTTTCCTGAGTTTTTTAACCTAAAAAAGCTAGAAATTTTTTCCAATTAAAGGTTGTAAAATGTTTTTAGTTCTTTAAATTGATAACAGATGGCAGCACTAGACATTTTCTGTTCATTTAACTGCAATACATTGAATTCAAGTGACAGAAAGACTAGATTTAGGCGTTTGCGCTGCGCAAACTGCGCCCCTTAAAGTGTTTTAAAGAACTATGCGCAGTTTCACGACAAACACTTCAGTTAACAATCCTGAAAAAATTGTAAGAAATCAGAAGAATATGAATGCGAAAAGTTAAAGTATTTTTGAAGAATTTTTTTTGAAAAACAAGCCTTATTGTTCCACAAAATACTCATTTGTCAATTTTAAGTGATTCCAATGTAGTAAAAAATAATATTAACCTTTTCCTTACGGGCGTGGGATAGCATGCATCCCAAGAATACGGGACCAAGAATATATATATATATATATATATATATATATATATATATATATATATATATATATATATATATATATAAATATATGTATATATATATATTTATATATATATATACCTATATATATATATATATATATATACACACACATATATATATATATACACACATATATATATATATACACTGAAGTGCCACTGAATTAGGGATACCTACCTAGTAACGAGTTGGGCCTCCTCTGACCTTGATAACGGCTGCCACACGACGAGGCGTAGATTCAACAAGTTTCTGGAAACGTTCCACGGGAATGGCTTGCCAAATATTGGCTAAAGCTGTCCATAATTCAGTAAGGTTCTTTGGTTCTGTGTGATGGCCTTTCACGCCTTGTTCCAAAACATCCCAAAGATGCTCAATAGGATTTAAGTCCGGGCTTCTAGGTGGCCAATTCATGACAGAGAAGTCAGAGGAATGCTCATCCAACCAGCCAGTAGCCAACCGGGACTTGTGAGAGGTACAGTTGTCTTGCTGGAAAACTCCATTACCGTGCGGATAACAGAACAGCATAAACGGATGGAGGTGATCACCCAGCAACTCTACGTACCGAATTGCATTGAGGGAAGTTGGTACACGCACCAAAGATCCCAAACTGTGCCACGAAAAAACACCCCAGACATGATTGAGCCACCATGCCCTTGTACAGTTCCAGCCAGGCATGCAGGATCCATGTCTTCATGAGCCTGATGCCATATTCTCAGCCTCCCGTCGGCGTTAAGTAGTCGGAATCGAGACTCATCACTCCTTGCTACTCGTTTCCAGTCCTCTACACTCCAGTCTCTGTGCTCTCTTGCCCAGGCAAGACGTGCAGCCCGATGGCGAGTATAGAGCAATGGTACTCTCGTAGGTCGACGGCTCCCGAAACCCATACGGTGAAGCGAGCGTTGCACAGTCCTTTTACTGACTTTGCGACTGGCACTGTCATTAAACTGGGTGGTAATTTGAGCTAATGTTTGGCTTCGTTGGCTACGTACAATACGCCTGAGCCGTCTCTCACCACGCACTGTCAGGGCTAATTGTCCTTTGCAGTTTGCCCGATGGATAGTTTTTTTTTCCACCATCCATGTATTCTTGGTATACTCTTGACACTGTCGACCTTGAAAATCCTAGCTGTCTGACGATTTCGGAAATTGAATGGCCCATGCGCCGCGCACCTACGATTTGTCCACGATCGAAGGCGTCTAAATCAGGCAGTTTACCCATACTGGCAATTCCAACAACTAATTCAGAACAACCACAGTACGCGCTATATATGCAGTTTCCACAGTGCCCTCACTTGCGCATACATGATGCGCAGCGCTACACAATTTTCATAGGCTTTGCTATCCCTAATTCAGTGGCACTTCAGTGTATATACACACACACACACACATATATATATATATATACACATATATATATATATATATATATATATATATATATATATATATATATATATATATATATATATATATATATATATATAACACCCTTAATGGCCGTTCTAAAGATGGAATTGGAAAAATAGGCCCCGTAAGCTAAAGGTTAATTATACTCATGTGGCATGTGGGGTAAAATATTGAAAATTTTATTTAAAACAAAGGTAGAAGATCCCTTGTCCCCTTAAGAAAGTGGGTTCCAGTCGGAAAAAAGTTCGCGCACCACTGATCTAGACCACAGAGTACATTCGATACGAGAGCACAGACCTGGAAAAACAGAGAATTAAATATATTGTTGAAAAAATTCTGACAATTACGCGCATGTCTAAATTATATAATTTATTCCTACGCTGTGGAAAGGCTTGGTAAGATTGCGCAAAACCCCCACCAGTTTTAAACATCATAGGAGACGATTGAAGAAAAAAAATGAGGGCATCCTAAAATATTAAAACATCTATTCTAATTTACCCCATATAACGCCTCGATTTTACCCCAAGCAGTTTTAACCTTGACACCATTCTCTTCGTATTTTTTCCATGTATCAATAACTCCTCAAATCGCCAATAGCGTAACGTTCGGTAGTGCGGTAGTTCTGAAATCCGCGGAGCGTAGGATACGCCCCTGTTTTTGTGTCTAGTGGACCAAAACAGACATTTCCATCCGGCAAGCGAAGCCGTACGCAGCAAATCAATTATTGTTCAGCCTCAAAAAAAAATGTCACTAATAATGAAAATACCCAGTACCCTAATATCAGTCTCCATGGCTATACTCACGTCATAGTGTATACAATGAGAGTTTTCAATGCGGGTTAAAAACTGAACTGTGCAAGTTACACCATTTTGTTTCTAAGTGTTGTTCAGAGAACTCACTGCTTTTACCGTTTACGGGTGTGGAAGTGTGTATAAAAGAGTGTAGTTTTATTGCTTTCACTCGAGTAAGTATCTATTGATGCACAACAATTCTTCATGTGCCGTATAATATTGTTGAAGACAGGTTTTAATGTGTAACCTACCATAGAGTGGATTTAGACAGCGCTGATACCAAGATGGTAGAAATGTTTTCTCTGGAATTAATCAGAACTAGCCGCTGCGCGACCAGCATGGTCGCTTTTAGTTTCATATTTTCTTTTGCAAAACAACTCAGCTGAAAGTAACATATGTAAAGAATGTTACTATTACCTGTCATCATAAAGGTACATTGTTAAGGGGTATTCTCCATAAGGCTGATTTTAAAACATCGTGATTAAAAAATATGAAGTTCCATTACTTCAGAACAGAGTTAAAAATAAGACTGATAAACCCAACACTAATGATTTTAAAAATTACATCCCTCTCTGGCTGTACTGTTTTTTTAAAATTAAGACATCTACACTTTATCATTACATCAAATAAGAAATTGTTGGGGAAAATGTTTTTCACTTAAAAAATGGAGTAAAAATTCATTAAATACTAAAATATAGTGTGGATTACATCACTCTCTGTATGTACTATTGTTCACAGTTCAGATACCTACACTTAATCATATCAAATAATAAATTGCTGGGAAAATTTCTTCACTTATAAAATGGAGTAAAAATTCAGCAAGTACTGAAAAAAGTGTAGAAAGTTAACTATCACTGGATATCGGTTGCTATGCCGGCGACGGTTAATTTTAACCTCGCGATCATTTATGTTCTATTTCACGCCTCTCTCTAATTGAATTATTTCTTCTTCGCTTTCTTTCTTGAGACTTTTCTCAATTTTCACTTAATCGTACAGCTCGCTTTCGAGCATTCCTGATTTTAGTGCATAAATCCATGTTGACACGCGGTTGCAAATTGCGGACGGCCGCTAATGTTTACATCTAGTAAGTGCAACCGTTGCCATTCTGAGTGTAGAAATATCTTCGATTTTTGTGCCGCATACCTATGCATTTTATACATATAGATTGCAAATCATTCATATGATTTTCCTTTCTAATTACAATTTTTTTAATATACATTTCAGAAGTCCGGGCAATTACATTCGGAAGCAAACAGACTGATTGACTCTGCTTCTCATGTCGAACAATATAATTCCCTTTATATAAGCCTTTGGTCCTTAACCGATGGTCCACGGACCACAGATGGTACGGAAGAATTCTAGAAATGGTCCCTCGAGGTCATCAGCAATTAAAAAAAATGATTTCATCGTTCCAAAACGACTGGAAATTTAACAATTCGATAAATTTGGGAATAATTTTTTTTTGTCCGAATTCAAAAATTTCCATTATTTTTTTTCCGTTCCCTGCCGTGTAAGGTACGAAAAAAAATCCCCGTTCGTCTTCAAAATTCCCTAATAAATTTTATGTGAAACGGAATCGGTGCGTCCACGCATATTTTACAGCTATTAAAAGAAATGCAAGCTCTAAAATCTCCTCCATTTTAAAATTTACATAGGCTTTTACGTTTCCTATTTAGTTTTCTTTTACGTTAAATTTGTAATTGTTATTAAGTTTATTTGTAACTCTTCATCAAAGTTGCTCATCACAAACAGTTTGTTTATTCAGGAAGTTAAACATAATTTTGCCTCTAACAGGATTGGTTGAGAGAGGGTAGCCGATGAATTTTATTTTGGACAAGTAGTCCCTGGTCAATATAGATATACAGTGGAACCTTTATGGATCGTTCCTCGAATAATCGTTTTCCCGTATGGGTCGTTTCGTCAACCAGTTCCGATGATAATATTCCTTTGTTATGTTTCCGCATCTATAGTTTTCCCGCATTTATCGTTCCGTGCAAGTGGTCCTTAAAAAAAACGGTAGATCGAGGTTCCACTAACTATATATATATATATATATATATATATATATATATATATATATATATATATATATATATATATATATACATATATATATATATATATATATATATACATATATATATACTAGCTGTACCCGTCCCGGCGTTGCTCGGGTAATGTAATTACCAATTTTTTAGTAGCCTTAACCCTTTGTTAATGGGCGTCGCTGTCATCCTTTTCCTCACCACGATACATTATTTTACCCATATAAATTTAATCCTTTCTGGCACATTTTAGCAAAATTTTTCACATAGGATTACTTAAAACTTTCCACAACAGTCAGCGAGACGAAAAACGTATTAAGATGTTTATTGTGCTGAAATTCTTTGAAATCTTCATAGATTTTTTCCACAAACACACCACAAATTATATGATATTAACTAAGTGTTGGCCAAAAAAATTACGGCATTACTAAATGCGATTTTTTAGTCGATTATCACTGCAATAGTAATCGATTTCCTTTAACCACCCAATCCCTCATAGAAAACAAACGCCCCAACACATCACGTGCTTGACGTCGAAAAAGACACGCCTATTTTCCCCTGCTTTACCTTCGTCCGGAAATGAAGAACGAAATCTCCAAAATGAGATTTCTCGCAAGAGTTTCCGAATCATAAAATAAATTATCAAAAAATAACTACAATTTGTAAATTAATTTTAGTTCTGGCTTTCGAAACTGTGATGTCTAGGGTCTCTGAGATAAAAATTTCGTAAAAATATAACAACACTTACGTATCGATTCGACAATTTGGAAAAAAGGGTCGCGGCCAAAATCGCGTTTTTTTCCGAAAAACGGGTGCGTACAGGCGATCGAAAAAAAATCACAATTAATCGATAAATTAAGACAGACAATTTTAATTGTGATTTCCGTATAGGCTCGTCCGAAAAAAAAAATTCTTGGACGGATACGTTAGGATTTACGGAGCTTTTACTCGTCCGGGAGCTCCAAATCGCGACTAAATATTTAATTACGGAAAATCTAATTAAAAAATCGAAAAAAGGACTTCGAGGTGCATAATGAGACCTCGGGGGGCATCTTCGTGTCGAATCTCAAGACTGTCCGACCTGCCGTCTTTGCGCCGTGCCGCGAGCAGACAAAAACTCGGTCACACACACACAGACTTTGCCTTTTATATATAAAGATAAAACAGTTCCGTAACTGACTCACTGACTGACGTACAACGCACAGACCAAACCGCTGGACCTAAAGGGCTGAAATTTTGCATGGCGATTCTTCTTATGGTGTAGGGGTGCACTAAGAAAGATTTTTGAAAAATTCTTCTTAGATTTTTTAAAAATTAAATTTTTAAGCTGTTTTTGTAACTTTTTTTAAGTTTGCATTTAGAATAATAATTTGAGGGTTATAAAATTTATATCGCGAGAAAGATCCTAAAAATTCCTTTAAAATGAGATCTGTTTCGAATATTTACCTCCATTTTCTGATTTTTGGGGAAATTTTAAAGATTAATTTTTAGAATTTAATTTATTAAATGCTGATCACGTGATTTCTTTTTCTGGTACTTTAAATAAATTTATCGTCACGTGCATAACAACTAAATAGACAAAAATATTTTTTTTTCTTGCTCATGCGGCAGACGATTGATTGGACATATTAAAATACAGTAAAAGATATTATGTTCCTCAAACTGCACTATATTAACAGTACTATATTCTTTAGAATTCTATTAAATTTGAATATTTTCTTCTACATTATTTTGTCTATAAAAATATCCGTTCCGATTTTTTTATAAATATATTTTTTTGCTTTTTTTACATCAACTGTATACATTGATCGTCGTATGTATTATATACACTGCTGGCCACCCAAATTGCAACACCAAGAAAGACAAGAGATATCACAACAAAATTTATTTTGTAGATAACATGTTGACCAAGTATCAAATGATTAAATTTATAGACTTCTGTGAAGTGTAGTTCCTGCCAAAATCAGTAGCCAGAGTAGCCGCCATTGTTGGAGATCACCGCTGCCACACGCCTCGGCATTGATTCAAAGAGACTTTGGATGAGTTCTTGGGGTACAGCAGACCAAGCAGCTTCCACACGTTGCCAAAGTTGATCTGCTATGGCAGCTGGGGATGGAATCTGGGTCAATCGTATAGCAACCATGGACCACATGTTTTCTATCGGCGAAAGATCCGGAGAGCGAGGCGGCCAGGGAAGCAATTCAATCTGGTGATTGACGAAGAACCGTTGGACAATGCGTGTCACGTGTGATCGCGCATTATCCTGTTGAAATATGGCTGTGGGCAAGCCCTGAATGTAAGGAAGGACAACTGGCACCAACACCTCGGAGATGTAGCGCTGGCTATTTAAAGTATCGGCAATGCGTACTAGAGGTGTGCGAGAGTGATATCCAAAACCGCCCCATACCATAATACCCGGTGCAGGACCAGTGTGGCGGTGAATCACGCAGCTGTTCAGCATCCTCTCTTCACGGTGTCTCCAGACACGAATGCTACCATCGTGGTGTTGCAGACAGAAGCGTTACTCGTCAGTAAAGACAATTTCATTCCATTCTGCCGTCCACATCCTTCTGTCATCGCACCATTGGCGGTGGAGACGTCTGTGGTTCTGCGTCAAGGGTAGACAAAGCAATGGACGCCTTGCGGACAGACCACTCTGCTGTAAACGGCGTCGAATGGTATGCGCAGACACTGGATGATGCGTTACAGACTGCATATGCTGTCCTATGGTTCGTGATGTGACTGAGCGATCCGTCACTGCCATGCGCACAATTTGCCTGTCATCACGTGAAGTGGTGCGCTGAGGTGGATGCGATCGAACACGCCGGTCCGTCGTACCCTCCTGCATCCAACGATCACATATCCGCATTACAGTTGTTTGGTTTCGTCCAATACGACTACCGATTTCCCTGAAAGATAATCCACAATCGCGGTAGGCCACTATCCTTCCTCTGTCGAACTCGGATACTCGATCAAAAGATGATCGCTGTTTTCGACGAGGCATAATCGATCGTTTTTTTTGAAAAAACCACAAGAAAAACACAATTGCCGAACTTGAATTCGTCGAAATCTCCAAGCCTTAAATTGCGCTTTGAAGTGGCGCCACAGGCGCGCGTGATGTGCGTCTGAAATTCTAATCATTTGCATATCTCTCCTCCGCTAATGCATGTTGTAAATTTCATGTTATTTGCATGTTTCCTTCAGGGTGTTGCATTTACAGTGGCCAGCAGTGTATATACACTCATGGACAAAAAAATTAGCGCACCAAGAAGGAGTC